>CM061496.1:39779229-40379229 GCA_030867185.1 Tagetes erecta
TCCAAGATCTGCTCCAAATCAAGAAAGGGTTGAGGAAGCAAAGTCAAAGAATGAAACTGCACTGCTCACCAACTTTGATTGGAGTGCAGAAATTGAGGAAACCAAGGAGGAGATTAACCATGCCCTTGTTGCTGAGATTGCTGAGTTTGATGACAGCGATATAAATCTCTTTGATCCGTTGAAAGAATTTTATGGAAAGGATGAGGAAGAGAAAGTGGAGAATGTTGATAAAGTTCAATCAGATGTTATTGCTCAAGGGCATCTGAATCATTCAGGGTTGGTTTGTGAAGCTGCTGTTAATGAAGTAAAGCATGAGGAGGAGTCGAAGCTTACTTTGGAAGAAATGATTGAAAGGGCAAGGCTAGATGCAGTTGATGAATTCAAAAGAAGCACTCCCTACTGCCAATGTGATCGTGCTCTGGCTGCCGAAAAACTGGTAATTGGTCTTCCTTACGATGTTATTGAAGATATGTGTTCATCTGCTTGCAAAATTCGTTTAATTGGCATATACAAAGCAAATAAATTATTAATGTCAAACGAAAACGAATTAAAAAGAACCATCAAAGAGCTTAAATTAAGTGAATCAAAATATTTTGTTAAGTTAAGAGAAGCTTTAAAGGAAAATGAACACTTAAAAAGAACTCTTTTGGAAAAGAACTGTGAAATAAACTACTTGACTGAGCAAGTTACACTTGCTGAATTTGAAGCAAGAAAACTTAAAAACAAATTGCAGCAGTGGACAATATCTGGTATGAAAAGGGAGGAACTCTGCCAGAAACAAAGGGGGGCCAGAGTTAAGACAGGTTTGGGTTTTAGTAACAATGAATCATATGCATATCCTCCACCCAGTACTTTCTGTTATTCTCCTACACCTATTCCTCATCCCTCAAATGAGTTAATTCAAGAGATTATGCAGAATGATACTGACAGTTCCATTGCAGGTTTAAGTGAAGTAAATCTTAAGGAAGTTAGACAGGATTACACATATGGTGGAAGTGTTGGGCTCGGTTGTTCTGGCAGTAGTGATTGCAGTAGTTTTGATTCCAAGAAGTCTTTTGAAGACATTAGTTTAATTAATTCTGTTTGTAGTAATGTGTCATGTTCAGACAATTCCATGTTTAATAGTAATCTAGGGTGCTCTACTTCAAACCCTAATGTGTCGAATGATGATTTGATTGAAAATGTGTGTGTGAATGACAAAGACAAACTTTCAGGTCATGTCTCTGAAAGTCAAACCAAAACAAACTGTTTTCAAAAGTTCTTCACTCATCAAATTCCATCTTTCACACCAGTGAGAATTTCAAAACCAAAAGACAAGGAATCAACTTTTTCATACATTCTTAAACCTAAACCTGAATCTGATAAAGTTAAAGTCACAACTGTTAAGTCAAAAGAACTCTATGACTCTTACAGTGACTGCAACTCTCAACTGTCTGAATGTGATGAGGAAATTGAAATGGATAAAATTCCTGTTAACAGAATTTCCAAAAATGGTTTGAAGTCTCATTGTTTTAAATGTGGAATTACTGGTCACACTGTCAAGCAATGCCCTAAGTTAATCCAAAATAGCTCAAAGCAAAAATCTTTCGGAAAAAGATTAAACACATTTGTAAATAATTTCTTTTGTAATTCTTCATCTGCTACACCACCCAAGTACACAAAGGCTTGGGTGCCTATTTCAAAGGTCTAACTTTTCATTTTTTTAATAAATGTCAGGAACATTCAAATGCCGTTGTAAATAGTCATTGGCATATTGACAGCGGATGTTCCAGACATATGACAGGGTTGAAGGACCTTCTGACTAACTATAGGATCATAAATGGCGGTTATGTTGCTTTTGCGGGAGACAAGAAAGGTGGGAAGATGATTGGTCAAGGAGAAGTCTCAAATGGCTCACTTACTTTGGAAGACGTCAACTATGTTCCTGAACTGGCATTCAACCTTCTGAGTGTATCACAAATCTGTGATAAGAATATTCCAGTGATGTTTCTTCCAAATGAATGCTTGTTCTTGAAGCCAGAGTTTACTATTCCCGAAGATATGGTGATCATGCGAGCTCCGAGACGAAATGACACCTATATGTTGAATATGGGATCACAGGAATCAAATTCCACCGTGACCTGTCTCCTGTCTAAAGCTTCATCTTTTGAATCATTTTTGTGGCATAAACGTTTAGGACACATCAATTTTAAAATTCTGAATAAATTGGTTAAGAACAATTTGGTTAGGGGTTTACCACTCAAAGACTTTTCAGTGGTTGAGAAATGTGATGTGTTGTAAAACACATCTCGTTTTCACTTTGTTTTAAGTCGTTTTTGTTTTTGTTTGAGTCGGTTTTAATTGTTTTTAGTTGTTTTTAGTTTAATTGTGTTTAAATGTTTTTAGAACAGGCTTGGCACTTAATTTTGAATGTTTTTCAGGTAAAAACACCAATACGTGAAAGACGGATCGAAAATCGGAGAAACGACGCGACAAAGGAACAAGAAACATGAAGTTTCTGTTAAAAGGGGGAGGTGGCGGTACCGCCACCTACTGCTGACCACGCCGCGGTACCGCCACCTAGTCAAGTTACGGCTAGGGTTTGGTTTCGACCTAATTCAACGAGTTTAAAAGGTAACGCGATGGACGGTTTTTGATATACGAATTTGGAGGCTGCTATAGACGATTTTGGAGCAAAGGAGCTGAAGTTTTGAGCACGGAATCAAGTCTTGGAGGTCGTGATCGGGTAGTTTTCATCCGACCTAGTTGTGTTTTACATGCGTTACCTTGATTTCTCATCGTTATTACTCATGAATACAATTACCTTGACTTGTTTTGTGTTTTTAACTTTAACTATGAACTAAACTTATTAGTTACCTAGGTTGTTTGCTATTGGTAATGTTTATTTGATTAAACTTGGTTTTTGGTTGATTGATAAAACGATTTAGTAATTTTATAAAAGTTTGATTTTTATATTTTATGATGTGTTTTGAATGAATGAATGGATTGTGTTATTTGTTAAACCGCCTTACGTAGCTTTGCAAATGTCTTTTGTGTATGGTTGCGTATCAATATCGTTAACTCTTGTTTTCGTGTTTTGAATGGTTGTCTAGACGTAGGAACCATAGGAGGTTAATTAATAATCCAATAAATTTATTTGTCCTACTAAGTCCAATACCCGAGAAGTGAGGATTTATCAACGTGTCTTGTTTGTCTAGTCGTTAGAAATAGGGTACGAGAGGAACTTTTCTAATAACGAAATAAACATGTACGTTTGAGTCATAGAATTAATTATTTAACCACCCCTTGTGTCTTAGGATATATTGGATCGGTGAAACTGAGAGGGGAGTCGATCATAGGGTATTTAATTACTGTTAAAGAAACCGAGAGGCGATTTAACTAACTAGTGGGCGTTAGCAACACTTCGGATAACCGAAAGGTCACACCCGGATAATGGTCTAGGATCCTTAGGAAGTTCGTAGAGTTGCAATTTATGATCCTAGTTTCGTTTTAACAACCAAGTCTAAAGTTTAATCAATAATCGTTCACCATTAGTAGCAACCTAGGTAACGTTTTTCTCTAATCTGAATCAAGTCTTACTTGCGTTTTCAATTCGTTAATTTAATTAAAGTCTTTAGATTTAATTTTCATTTACTTTATTTGTTTACAAACAAAACCCCAATCTTTTCAATCAAATTATTTAATTAATTAATTTTGTTATTCAGTTGTGTCTCTAGGGTTCGATACCTGTTTTACCATTAACTATACTATCTCACGTCAGGTACACTTGCCTTGTGTGGTCTAGTTTAGGGTAATTAGGATTAAATTAGAGTGTTTAAATTAGGTTTTATTTGTTAATTTTTATAGACCATTTTAGCACATCAAGTTTTTGGCGCCGTTGCCGGGGACACTTGGCAATAGCAAAATTAACTTTGATTAGTTTAGTTTGTTTGTTTAGATTATCTTTTGTTTGTTTATCTCTTCTTTTATTGCTTAGTTGTTTTAATCTTAAGTTTTAGTTCGTTTTAGTACTCATATTTTCTTTTGTTTCAGTTTTTGCAGTCTATGCCACACACGCGCTCGCAAGGAGAAAAAGAGTATTCACCATTTACAGATCCCGAGCTCGAGCTTCACGAACGTAAGCAAAACCTTCGTGAAAGGTTGAAGGCAGTGTTGAATTCAAGGCTTAGAGATACTTCTCCGGTTCGTAAATTCGAGATGGGAGATAACGCTAATCCACCAAGGCGCACGGTTCACCAACAAGCTAGTGAGGGGGTTTTTGGAGCACGTTCTCCTATTGCACATGGAGCTTTGACCAACACCAACACATGGCAGATTCCTTCACATGTGATGAGCACCATCTCGAACGTCACTCAGTTTCATGGATTGGAAGATGAAGATGCTCAATCACACTTGTCCCGGTTTACTCGCATCTGCAACACTTTTAATATTTCCAATGTTACTGTAAATGCTATTTACTTGCGTTTGTTTCCTTTCACTTTGCAGGGTCGTGCTCTTACTTGGTTTGAATCTCAGCCGCATGACTCCATCACTACATGGGAACAACTCTCGGAGAAGTTTTTGAGCAAGTACTATCCACCATCAAAAGCTGCACGTTTGAGGAATCAAATCCACTCTTTCAAGATGGACCTCGATGAAGCCTATTACATGGCTTATGAAAGGTTCCAAAATTTGCTTGCTAAATGTCCTAACCATGGGTTGACTGAATGGGCATTGGTTGAGAAATTCTTCAACGGGCTCACACCGGCTAAGCAGGAAATGTTCAATACTTCGGCTGGGGGACATGTGATGGAAAAGAAGACTAGAGAGGAATGCGAAGATCTTTTCCAAAGTTTTGCGTTAACCGATCAACAGTCGTCTTCTGCTGCTCGAAGTACTTCTCAGAATACTACGGGTACTCGTGGTATGTATCATGTCAAATCTTCTGAAGGTAATACGGATCCTCAAGTTATTGCTGCCTTGGCTACTTTGACCAAGGAAATGAAGGAAATCAAGATGAGTATGACCAAGTGTGAGTACTGTCGAGGTAACCATGATACTTCAGTTTGTCCGACCATGGAACATGAGCAGGTTGACTTTGTGGGTAATATGAATCAGAATCGGAACTCTAACTCTGGGTATGGTAACACTTATAATCAGAACTGGAAGAACCACCCGAACTTCGGGTGGAGATCGGGCGGAAATGGTAACCCACCTGGTTTCCAACCTCGCACCGAACATAATCAGGGTCAATCTTCAGAGGGTAGTAATGACACTAAGGAGATCAAAGATATCTTGGCCACTCAGACTCAATTGTTGACTCAGCTTATCTCTAAGGATCAAGAGACACAGAATCGGTTGAGGGAGCATGGCACTATCTTGAAAAATCAACAATCTGCTTTTCTGGATCTTCAAAGAGTGGTAGGTGATATGGCAAGGAGGATGGAAGAAAGACCTATGGGGTCGTTTTCGGGTGGTACTGAGATGAACCCTAAAGCTACACTTAAGGCTGTGACGACTAGAAGTGGTAAGGGGGGAGAGAAAGAACGACCACCGGTAGAAGAGGAAGAGCCGGTGGACGAGGAAATTGAAATGGAATCACCGGGAAGGGTTGAAGAAAAGAAAGATTCTACTACTGAGATTCCGGGTGAGAAAGTGCAAGGTAAGAAGGACGGAGAGATGAAGAAAGCTCCAGTTGATCTTAGACACGTTCCATATCCTGCTCGTCTTATGCAAGACAAGTATGTTAAGGAGTTCGGGTCTTTTCTAGAGATGTTCAAGCAGTTAAAGATAAACCTTCCATTCATAGAGGCGATTCAGCACATGCCTAAGTACGCCAAGTTTTTGAAGGATCTTTTGTCGAATAGGAAGAGGCTTGAATCTTTGTCTAATGTGGAGTTGAATGAAAGGTGCTCGGCAGTGGTCCAGAATAACTTGCCGGAAAAGCTTGAAGACCCAGGTATTTTCACTATCCCGTGCTTATTTGGTGGGTCTTCGGTAAAACATGCTTTAGCCGATCTTGGTGCGAGTATAAATTTGATGCCATACTCCATGTTTGTGCAACTTGGGTTGAAGGAGATGAGTCCGACCCGTATGAGTATATCTTTAGCGGATAGGTCAATTAAATACCCGGTGGGCATAGTTGAGAATGTTTTGGTAAAGGTTGATAAGTTCGTGTTCCCGGCCGATTTTGTGATCCTTGATATGGAAGCGGATGAGAGGGTGCCGCTAATTTTGGGTCGGTCGTTTCTAAGGACGGCGAAGACTATCATTCATGTGTTTGAAGGGCGGATTACACTACGTGTCGGGGATGAAAGTGTAACTTTTGATGTGATGAAGTCAATGAAGAACTCAAATGGTCAAGATGATGCTGTCTACTTCATCGACACCATTTTCTCTCAAATGGATCGTTGCATCAGTTATGTTTGTGGAACGGATTTACTGAATGAGCCGGGAATGATTGAAGAGGATCCCGAAGATGCACTTGAGGGAGAAGTCAAGATGGTAAATGAAAGCGTGGAACCGCAGGTATTGGGTAAGGAACGGGTTGACCCGTTCCCAAATTTTTTAACTACTAATATTCCGGAAATTCCGGAAATTTCTGATGCTTGCAGGTTTGTTGAAGAGGAAAAACCATCCATTGAGGAACCACCGATCTTGGAGCTCAAGGAATTACCATCTCATCTAGAATATGCTTTTCTAGATGGGGTGGCAGGTTTGCCGGTTATTATTTCTTCTAAATTATCCCTTAGTGAAAAGACTAAGTTGATTTCTGTTTTGATGGAGAATAAACAGGCAATAGCATGGAAGCTAAGTGATATCAAAGGAATAAGTCCGTCGTTTTGCACACATCGGATTCTCATGGAAGAAGATCACAAGACGGTGGTGCAACCGCAAAGGAGAGTAAATCCGAATGTGGCGGAAGTTGTGAAGAAGGAGGTGCTTAAGCTTCTAGATGCGGGTTTGATCTACCCGATTTCGGATTCACCATGGGTGAGCCCGGTCCAAGTAGTTCCGAAGAAAGGAGGGATGACGGTGGTGAAGAATGAGAATGACGAGTTGATTCCTACTCGACCGGTAACAGGGTGGCGTGTATGCATAGATTACAGGAGATTAAATGACGCCACCCGAAAAGACCACTTCCCTTTACCTTTTATTGATCAAATGCTTGAAAGGTTATCCGGGCAACAATTTTACTGTTTTCTTGATGGTTTTTCAGGTTATTTTCAAATACCCATTGCACCGGAAGATCAAGAGAAGACGACGTTTACTTGTTCACAAGGAACATTTGCCTATCGAAGGATGCCGTTTGGGTTATGCAATGCACCGGCCACATTTCAAAGATGTATGGTCGCAATATTTCAAGACATGATGGAGAGATCAATGGAGGTATTCATGGACGATTTTTCCGTGTTCGGAAATTCGTTTGATCATTGTTTGGGGAATTTGGATAGGATGATGAAGAGGTGCATCGAAACCAAGTTGATGTTGAATTGGGAGAAGTGTCACTTCATGGTCACCGAAGGCATAGTGTTGGGTCATAAAATCTCAAGGAGTGGTATTGAAGTTGATCGGGCCAAGATTGAGACGATTAGCAAGCTTCCACCACCTACAAGTGTCAAGTCGGTACGTAGTTTCTTGGGTCATGCGGGTTTCTATCGGAGGTTTATAAAAGATTTTTCAAAAATAACCCGACCCATGACCCGTTTGCTTGAAAAAGATATAGTTTTTGAATTTGATGAGGAGTGTTTGAAATCATTTGAGTTTCTTAAAGAGAAGTTGGTTGAGGCCCCCATTTTAGTTGCTCCGGATTGGAACCTACCGTTTGAACTAATGTGTGATGCAAGCGATTACGCGGTAGGAGCTGTTTTGGGTCAAAGAAAGGATAAGCACTTTCATCCGATCTACTATGCAAGCAAAATGTTGAATGACGCCCAAGAGAATTATACAACAACGGAGAAGGAACTTTTAGCGGTGGTTTATGCATTCGAAAAGTTCCGATCTTATTTGGTTTTATCTAAAACCGTTGTTTTCACGGATCACTCGGCTTTAAAATATTTGTTTGCAAAGAAGGATGCAAAGCCGAGGTTGATTAGATGGATTCTACTCCTTTCCGAATTCGATATTGAAATAAAGGATAAGAAAGGGGCGGAGAATCTAGCGGCGGATCACTTGTCGCGTTTGGAAGACCCGGATAGAGAAACGATGAATGAGGATAACATCGGTGATACATTCCCTCATGAATCGTTGTTACGAATTGAAGTTGAATTGGATGGGGAGTTTGTGAACTATATGAAAGCCGAAGAACAAGGTTTGCCTTGGTTTTCGGACATTGCAAACTATCTAGCTAGTGGTGTTGTTGCTAAAGGGATGACGAGCCAACAACGAAAGAGGTTCTTCGCGGAAGTGAGCTACTATATATGGGATTCGCCTTATCTATTCCGGGTTGGGGCGGATCAAATCTTGAGAAGATGTGTTAGTCGAGAAGAAGGGGTTGAGATTCTTAGGCATTGTCATGAGGGGTTGACGGGGGGCCACCATGGAGCATCTTACACGGCGAAGAAGGTATTTGATTCGGGTTTTTATTGGCCTACGATCTTTAAAGATGCTCATGATTTCGTAAGAAGGTGTGATGCGTGCCAAAGGACGGGTAATATTTCGGCAAAGAATGAAATGCTTCAAAATCCCATCCAAGTGTGTGAGGTGTTTGATGTGTGGGGGATCGACTTTATGGGACCTTTTCCTTCATCTAAGGGAAACCGGTATATCTTGATGGCTATAGATTATGTGTCCAAGTGGGTCGAAGCACAAGCGTTAGCAACAAATGATGCAAGAGTGGTGGTCGCATTTTTAAAGAAGTTATTCTCTCGTTTTGGAACGCCTAAGGCGTTGATTAGTGATCGGGGGACACACTTTTGCAACTCACAAATGGAAAAAGCTATGGCAAAGTATGGTGTGAATCACCGGCTTTCAACCGCATACCACCCACAAACGAATGGTCAAGTGGAAAATGCAAATCGTGGGGTGAAGCGGATTTTGGAGAAGACCGTGGGAAAGAATAGGAAGGATTGGTCGGATAAATTGGATGATGCATTGTGGGCGTTTCGGACGGCCTACAAAACTCCTATAGGCACAACTCCGTTCCGGATGGTATATGGTAAAGCTTGTCATTTGCCGGTGGAGTTGGAACACAAAGCGTTTTGGGCATTGAAGACGGTTCATCTTGATTTGCCCAAAGCAACAAGAAACCGTTTTCATCAATTGCATGAATTGGAAGAATTGAGGGATGAAGCGTATGCAAGGTCATGGAGCTACAAGGAGCGGACAAAGGCGTTGCATGATAGCCGGTTGAGAAACGTGAAAGAGTTCAAGTGTGGGGATAAGGTATTGGTTTTTAACTCACGTTTAAAATTGTTTGCAGGGAAGTTAAAATCCAAATGGAGTGGCCCCTACACGGTGAAAGAAGTATTCCCCTATGGTACAGTTGAAATCGAGAATGAAAACGGGGAATCATGGAAGGTTAATGGCCATCGGTTGAAGATCTACATCGGAGGACCGACGAATGCCACGGAGGAGGAAGAGGAGCTCCTCGAACCCACCAAAACGGACTAATTTGGGTGGAACATCGGGTTGCTACCCGATTGTAGAGTTTGTACAAAATTACGAGTCGTTAGGTACGTTTAATTGCTTTTGAGTCATTTTCTTATTTTACATTTTTTTTTTCTTTTGTGAGTTCTGCAGGTTTCAAAGCGAGAACAACGTTGATTAACAAGCCTCCAGGTAAGTTTTAAGTTTTCGGGTAATGGGGGGTGAAAATTTTGGCTAAGTGTGAGTATGTTAACTAAGTCAATAAGTATCCAACACTTAGAAAAATTTCCAGCCCACAACTCATACAAAGTTTCTGTTAGATATGGGAGGTGGCGGTACCGCCACCTTGTCTTCTACACGCCGCGGTACCGCGACGCAGGAGGCGGTACCGCCGTATGATGTCAACCACGTCGCGGCGCCGCGAGCTACTTAACCAACGGGTTTTTACTTCTTATTCCTACCAGCCCTGACCACACACCCACACACCTACCTCTTCTTTCCAGCCGCAAACCACCATACCAAACCTTCAAATCAACCATCTTTTTACCAAATTCTCCACTTTTTCTTGCAATCCATCCATCATACTACCACATTCCATCAAATTCTTTCATCTTTCTTCACATTTAACCACCAAACACAACCCACATTCACCCAACCCGACCCATTTGCGAATTAAGGTATAAAAATTGGGGGTTTTGCTTAATTTTGCTTGGTTTCCACTTGTTGTTAGTTGCAATCTCGTTTAGAAGCTTCAAAGGTATGAACTTTTAACTTTTGTCTTTTAATTTTTTGTAAAGTTTTAATTTTTATGCAAGTTTTCTAGTTGTTTGGTGATTATGATAGGTTTAAGAGATGATTTGGTTTCCCTACTAGCAATTAGGTTGATGTTTGATGATTTGGTTAGTTGATTTTTGGATGTTGGGTGTCATGTTTTACATGCATTATGAATGGACTTTTAGTATGGAATAGGAATGGCATATCCCACTAGTTCATGGAGGAATTCTCTTTTTGGGATGGTTAGAGGAATTAAGAGCTAAGAATGTTGAATGGGAACTAAGTTAATATCTTAAATTGTCGTAATTGTCCAAATGAATAACTTTGAGTCTTAGTTTAAGATAAGGGTCGTTTTAGTTTTAAGTCCTAGGATTTTTGTTTTATTTTTACTTTTCAAAGTTTGCTCTGGGAGATGTTTAGTTTAAACTTAAGTTTTCAATCAACCTCGCCCGTACTCAATCTCCATTCGGACGAGGTTTGATTAAGATGCATTTTAGTTTAAGCTTAACATTTTCAGGTTTTAGCAAGTTTCACTTTTACGTTTAAGGGTCAAACGCGAATGAAATGCTATACGTTTGTCACCATTTAGTTTTCCTTTGTTAAATTTCTTTTCCGCAATTTTTTTTTATTATTTTTTTATTTTGTTTACCATTCTGTACTCTTCTCTCGTTCATCCGTTCTGATTATTATATAAATTGTTTCTGCAGAATGTTTGGAAGGCCCAGAGCAATACGAGCCCGTCCCAGACGACAAATTGACAGAGAACCGGTTATTTTCCCTCACGAAGATGATATTCCAGTACCCCTTGAGGATCGTGATATTAGTACCCACACTCTCCTTCAATTTACTGAAGACACCGAGGAGAGAAATATCTTCGATAAACTAGTGGGCACGAGACTCCTAACTCCCCGAACCATTGACTTTGAATTATTTGGGGGTATGGGAGAGGAAGGACACTTGCGAGACTATCTCCCAAACAAATGGTTAGCCGTCCTTACACCGGATGAAGATCAATACGAGGAGTTTGTTCTCGAGTTCTTATGCACATTCCGATACTCACCAAAGGACTATGATAACAGTCATGCTGTATCGTTTTCCTTGGGTGGTCAGGTTTGTACGATGAGTGTCCCCGAGCTCGGGGTAGCATTGGGTTTTTATACCCAAGAGGAGATTGCCACTGTTTGGTTCAATAATGCTACTAGGGGTTTTCACAAGAAGGCATATTTGGCAAGCTTGGTTGAAGGGCAAGTTAAATCAGCATGGCCGGGTATTGGGGTAGGGGATTACGACACAGATTGTCAGGCTAAGAATATTCGTGATCCATGCCTACGATACCTTCAAAGGATTTTAGCATCAACTCTTATTGGTCGCGGCGAAGGAGCCGACAAATGTAATCTGCAAGACATTTTTTGTCTTTATCACATGTCCAATAAAGATTTGGTAAATTTTGCTTCTGTTTTCTGTATATCTGCTAAGCGTCCCCGCCGTGGGGGTAGAGACGCTCGGTTGGACTTAGGCCCGTACATCACATGGATAGCGAGGCATGTGGGTGCTTTTGATCGCTTTCCTGAACGGTTTTTGACACAGGGACCTAGGGCCGGGTGGCTTAGTTTGGATGATTTGATGAAGGGGAAGATTTTGATATCAACTAATCCCCCACGGTTGAAGTATGGCGTTGGGGATGGAGACGCGGGTGCGTCTAGTTCAGCTGGGCCGTCTAATAGGAGGAGGCGACGACAATCACCGGTTCAAGAACCCGAACCGAATCCTATCCCTCCGTATCAGTCAACTGGCCCAGTCACTATGGATATGCTCCAGCACCAGATGGCGAACAGGTTCTCAATGATTGATCAAACTTTCGCCACATTCAACAACAATTTGGACAGGAACTTTGCTGGGCTGAATGACCGAATAAACCAGGGATTCACTGCGCTAAACCAACAGTTTACTCAGCAGATGGATTCGAGGTTCACGGCCATGGGTCAACAGGTTAATGAAAACATCAACCAGCGATTTCGGACTTATGAGTCGAATGAGAGAGAGAATAGGAGGGCCATGAGGGCGATGATGGAAAGTATGGGGGTGCCGATACCTCCATACTACATGGATCAGAATGATTGACAGATGATGGTGGCAGCAGGAACGAGAGAAGTGCAGCACTGGTTCTTTTTCTTTTTCTTTTTCTTTTTCATCTTATTTTACCTTATTTTATTTTGTCATTTATTTTATTGTGCTGCTAGTCTGTAATTTAACGCTGTGAGGCGAAACACTTGTCGGTACAATTCCTTGCTTATTTTGTTAGTTGAATGTTGGTTTGAGTGTTACCACGTGCTATGAGATTGTTGGATGATTGTCTATTGTATGGTACATTTGGGCGCAAACGAGTTATATCCGGTGGTTGCTGTTGAAGAAGAAAGAGTGGGCAAAGTTCGCAAGGAAAGCTTTAATTCAGAGGTGAAAGTACCTGGAAACATCACCATTACCAGGCGAGTTTGTTCTAATTACATCCTCTTGTTTAGTTTTTCTCTTTCTTTATTATTTTCTTTTATCTTGATTAGTTTGTTTTTTTTTATTTATTTTTTATTTGTGTCCTTTAATTTATTTCTCAAAGCCACATTGAGGACAATGTGTGTTTTAAGTGTGGGGATGGGGAATATTATTTTTATTTATTGTGTGTCATTTTAAGTTTAAAAAAAAAAAATAAAAAAATAATTAAAAAATTAAAAAATTAAAAAATGTCTTAGAATTTTCTGCGTTAAATGGGAGATGATGAGTAAACGCTAAGTTTTTGGGTTTTTCAAATTACTATATGTATAACACTTTAAATGGGTAGAAAGCGTATTCAATTTGGGATGTGTTGGTAGGCCCAGCCGGCTATAAGGTTTTCAAAATTGTCTTAAATGTACTTAGATAATTACGGTTTTGTGGGTCCTCATCTTTGGAAAATGTTGAAACTTGAAGAGACAAGTGTTGAAAAAGTTAGGTTTTAGCGTTTAACCGTATGAGTATTAGAATGTTAATTTACTTAATAGCACACTATTATCTAGTTTACTGAGTAAATGTCGATTTTAGTGGCGCTCCATCAATCCATCACCCATGTATATTATCAAGAGCATTCACTGTATAAATTGGACAAAATTCCAATAATCCAATGAAATATATGGATGAGGATGAATAAATCACTTTAAGAGCAAAGCTCAACTTACTGTATAAATCTGGATCAAAAGAAGCCAATGAGCTCAATCATTAATTAAATATGCTCGAAATTGACCAGACCATCATTCCATTAAATTCATCTGTAGATTGATGTTTTAACATTCAGACGGTTAGGCTAGAACTTTACTTTGAAGTGCATGAGTTGAATCGGGTGGATATATGAGTACTAAGTGTGAGACCTTTAGACTAGTGATTCTGAAAAATCTAAGGAAACAACTAACTTGGCAAGAGCTATCACTTTGAAGCTGAACTTAATTGCATGATTTTATTGAAACTTGAAAAGTCGGTGGTTGGGTTTAACTGGATAAGAATACCTTCAATCGTTTGTTGAATACGTTATTATACTTTAATAAGATAACCATTATTATTTGTTGGCCCAAGGATTTAGTTCTGATTCCATTGCAGATTTTTCGAGGACGAAAAAGTGTCAAGTGTGGGGATGTTTGATGTGTTGTAAAACACATCTCGTTTTCACTTTGTTTTAAGTCGTTTTTGTTTTTGTTTGAGTCGGTTTTAATTGTTTTTAGTTGTTTTTAGTTTAATTGTGTTTAAATGTTTTTAGAACAGGCTTGGCACTTAATTTTGAATGTTTTTCAGGTAAAAACACCAATACGTGAAAGACGGATCGAAAATCGGAGAAACGACGCGACAAAGGAACAAGAAACATGAAGTTTCTGTTAAAAGGGGGAGGTGGCGGTACCGCCACCTACTGCTGACCACGCCGCGGTACCGCCACCTAGTCAAGTTACGGCTAGGGTTTGGTTTCGACCTAATTCAACGAGTTTAAAAGGTAACGCGATGGACGGTTTTTGATATACGAATTTGGAGGCTGCTATAGACGATTTTGGAGCAAAGGAGCTGAAGTTTTGAGCACGGAATCAAGTCTTGGAGGTCGTGATCGGGTAGTTTTCATCCGACCTAGTTGTGTTTTACATGCGTTACCTTGATTTCTCATCGTTATTACTCATGAATACAATTACCTTGACTTGTTTTGTGTTTTTAACTTTAACTATGAACTAAACTTATTAGTTACCTAGGTTGTTTGCTATTGGTAATGTTTATTTGATTAAACTTGGTTTTTGGTTGATTGATAAAACGATTTAGTAATTTTATAAAAGTTTGATTTTTATATTTTATGATGTGTTTTGAATGAATGAATGGATTGTGTTATTTGTTAAACCGCCTTACGTAGCTTTGCAAATGTCTTTTGTGTATGGTTGCGTATCAATATTGTTAACTCTTGTTTTCGTGTTTTGAATGGTTGTCTAGACGTAGGAACCATAGGAGGTTAATTAATAATCCAATAAATTTATTTGTCCTACTAAGTCCAATACCCGAGAAGTGAGGATTTATCAACGTGTCTTGTTTGTCTAGTCGTTAGAAATAGGGTACGAGAGGAACTTTTCTAATAACGAAATAAACATGTACGTTTGAGTCATAGAATTAATTATTTAACCACCCCTTGTGTCTTAGGATATATTGGATCGGTGAAACTGAGAGGGGAGTCGATCATAGGGTATTTAATTACTGTTAAAGAAACCGAGAGGCGATTTAACTAACTAGTGGGCGTTAGCAACACTTCGGATAACCGAAAGGTCACACCCGGATAATGGTCTAGGATCCTTAGGAAGTTCGTAGAGTTGCAATTTATGATCCTAGTTTCGTTTTAACAACCAAGTCTAAAGTTTAATCAATAATCGTTCACCATTAGTAGCAACCTAGGTAACGTTTTTCTCTAATCTGAATCAAGTCTTACTTGCGTTTTCAATTCGTTAATTTAATTAAAGTCTTTAGATTTAATTTTCATTTACTTTATTTGTTTACAAACAAAACCCCAATCTTTTCAATCAAATTATTTAATTAATTAATTTTGTTATTCAGTTGTGTCTCTAGGGTTCGATACCTGTTTTACCATTAACTATACTATCTCACGTCAGGTACACTTGCCTTGTGTGGTCTAGTTTAGGGTAATTAGGATTAAATTAGAGTGTTTAAATTAGGTTTTATTTGTTAATTTTTATAGACCATTTTAGCACATCAAAATGCATGGCTTGTGCTAAAGGAAAACAGCACAAAAAGCCACATAAACTTAAAATTACAAATACCATCTCAGAACCCCTCGAATTGTTACATACTGATTTATTTGGTCCAATAAGTGTCAAATCTATCGCTAAAAAGTCTTATTGCTTGGTTGTCACAGATGATTACTCAAGGTACACCTGGGTGAGATTCATGGCAAACAAGAGTGAGACAGCCGAAGAGTTGATGAAGCTAATACCTCTAATCGAGGTTCTTGGAAAGAAGAAGGTTCAAGCCATCAGAAGCGACAACGGAACTGAATTCAGAAACCACATCTTCAACTCCTTCTGTGAACAACGGGGTATTCTCAGACAGTTCAGCGCCGCCCGAACACCACAACAAAATGGTGTTGCTGAAAGGAAGAATCGAACCCTTGTGGAGGCCGCTAGGACTATGCTGATTGAGTCAAAGCTTCCAATTATTTTCTGGGCTGAGGCAGTTAATTGTGCAGCTTATGTTCTTAACAGGGTACTGATTGTCAAAGAAAAGATGAAGACGTCATACCAACTGTTTCGAGGGATTAAGCCGCTGATTGATTTTCTACGCCCCTTTGGATGTTCTTGCACTCTTTTGAATACTCAAGATCAGAATACGAAGTTTGGGGCTGTCTCTGATGAATGCTTCTTTGTGGGATACTCTAACACACAAAAGGCGTATCGCGTTTACAACAAGCGAACGCGGATTGTGCAAGAGTCCTACTATGTTGATTGGCAAGAATCAAACACTACCAGTATTGGTAGCGAACCGGCATGGTTTTATGATTCCACCACCATTTTCAAATCATTTAATCTTCCTGACTCTGACGATGATGATATCATTCCACACACATCAATTTCTATTTTCAATCATCCATCTACATCATCACAATCACAACCTTCCACATCAGCCACACAACTACCTCCCACTTCATTTGACATTCCATCACCTCCACCACCTCAAACTGTTCAAACTTCTCCTCCACAACCTGACATTCCATCCACATCCAACACCATCCCATCACCTACACCTCCACAACCATCTAATCAAACACCCTCAACCGATCCAAATCCTTTACTACTCAACACTGACTTCAAAACCCTGAAAAACCACCCTCACGATTATATCATTGGATCTATTACTGATGGTGTGCGAACTCGGAGTCAGAGTGGTTTGATTAATGAATGTCTTTATGCTGCCTTTCTGTCTCAAGTTGTTCCAAAGAATTATAAACAAGCACTTGAAGATCCTAGTTGGGTGGATGTCATGCAAATGGAACTGCAACAATTCAGGAAGCTCAAAGTTTGGGAACTGGTTGATCTTCCTCCTAACAAGTGTCCAATCGGCACTAAATGGGTTTTCCGAAACAAGCCAGATGATCGTGGTGTTGTAATCAGAAACAAAGCGAGACTGGTTGTTCAAGGGTTTGCTCAAGAGGAGGGGATTGACTACACCGAAGTTTTTGCTCCAGTCGCTCGCCTGGAAGCCATCAGAATCTTTCTTGCTCATGCCGCGAACAAAAACTTTAAAGTTTATCAGATGGATGTGAAATGTGCATTTCTATATGGAGACATCGATGAGGAGATCTACGTATGTCAACCACCTGGTTTCGAGGATCCAGATTTCCCGTCGAAGGTTTACAAGCTTGATAAATCCTTGTATGGGTTGCATCAAGCTCCACGGATCTGGTATGAAACTCTGACACAGTATCTCCTCAGCAAAGGTTTCTCCCGTGGGAGTATAGATATGACATTGTTCAAGAAGGAGGTGGATGGCGAGCTGCTGATCGTTCAAGTGTATGTTGATGATATCATTTTTGGTTCGACTAATGAAGGGTTGTGTAGAGAATTTGAGAAGGTGATGATGGATCGTTTTGAGATGACCATAATGGGGGAGATGTGTTTCTTCTTGGGGCTGCAAGTGGAGCAAAAGCCTGATGGAATTCTAATCCACCAAGAGAAATATATCAAAGAAATCCTCACGAAGTTTGGCATGGATGATTCTTCTCCTGAATTGACTCCTTTTACAGCTCAAACATGCCTTACTTCCGATGATAATGGGAATCCTGTGGATGCTCATCGGTATCGCTCGATGATCGGATCTCTCATGTATCTGACTGCAAGCCGTCCAGATATTACATTTGCCGTGTGTTACTGTGCTCGTTTCCAAGCCAATCCAAAAGAATCACACGAGAAAGCTGTTAAACGCATTTTTCGCTACCTTAAGGGTTCCTCTCGTTTGGGACTATGGTACCCAAAAGGTGGGAACTTTGATTTACATGCTTTTTCTGATAGTGATCATGCTGGTTGCAGGATTAACAGGAAATCAGTCACTGGTGGATGTCAATACCTTGGAGAATGTCTTGTTTCCTGGCAAAGCAAGAAACAAACAACTGTCTCTCTGTCCACAGGAGAAGCAGAATACATTGCTGCTTCAAGTTGCTGCTGCCAAGTGCTGTGGATTCAACATCAGATGATGGATTATGGCATCAACTTTCTTCATACGCCACTCTTTTGTGATAATGAAGCTGCTGTTGGAATTGCCAAGAATCCTATTCATCACACTCGAACCAAGCACATTGAAACAAGAATTCATGCAATCAGGGATGCACAGGAAAAGGGGTTTATTGATATTATTCCTATCGAAACTCGAAAGCAAAAAGCTGATCTTTTCACAAAAACTTTTGACAAACCACGTTTTTATGAACTGATCTCCATGCTGGGTCTTATATCTTTTTGAAAAACCTTTTTCTGTGAGAATCCATTTGTAAATATGTAAATAATCTTCTTTTTCTTCTTTGAAAAATCCGTGGGTCACTCAACTCATCGCTCCGTTATTTTATTTTATTTCCTTTTATTTTCTTTTATCTTTCTTTTAATTCTGTATATATATATTAAAAAAAATCTGCAAAACAAAAATTTCTTATTTGGTAGCTACAATATAAAAATTTTGGGGGAGATTTAAAAGATCAACTATTTATAGTTTTTCAAATTTTGCTATTTCAGGATCTCCGTTTTGATTGATGTTGAAGAGACGTTGAAGGAGGTCAGAAGCATTGCGTTTGGGATATGTCAGATAGGCTCAGCCCGAAAACAAAGTAAACAGTGATTGTGCAGCCAAACATAACGTTCAAGATCTCGACAACAAGGATTATCCCCTTGACATGATTGGATTGCACAAAGATAATGGTTCTGTCAAAAATGGGTTGAGAGCGTCAAATCTTTGTCTTGATTTCCCTAAAAATCCCAAATCACCCTCGCCCTATCCACGAATCGAGTTTCTAGTATGCAAAACAAATAAAATAAAAAGCTGCTAGTGATGCTCTTCGGAAAAGCCTCTGAGTGAGTTACTCGTTAACTCCTCAGAACGTTTTGAGTCAAGTGCTTAACTCCTCTGCTATACGAAAGTATTGACCTGGAGTTGGTGGATCTTCTCTGCTATACGGAAGTATTGACCTGAAGATCCACCGAGCATGCTCAAATGTTTATCTCCTCTGTTATACGTGAGTATAGACCTGGAGCTCTAGACTATTTGAGTTTCCCAAATAATAAGTCGCATTGTATTCAAAAGAATCAATTGCTGACAAGCTCCACTCACAAAGAAAAGATGCAAAAATTGCACAAGTGTCAAAAGAAGCAAATGCATCGATCAACATTCAAAAGTTGATCATTGAAATTCAAGCAAAGTCAATCGTATTGCTCAGATATACCCTGATGACAGAACTTGTTCTTTTTACCTAGATGTCTGTGGGGACCGAGTTGTCTGAGCTTCTTCAATCAAACCATAAACATGATAAAAGAAGCTGCTGATCTCTTGTTGAAAGGACTAAGGCATGGGTTTAAATGGACAAACATATCTGCAATCCCGCCAATGGATGATTCTCCGGATTCTACTCAAAACATCATGAAAAATATATATCCTTATTAGCGTTTAAAATTTCTTCTTTGTTATTTTATTTTATTTTATTTTATTTTTAATTTTTAACTTCTATCTTGTTATTACTAGTATTTTTAGGATTAGAATTGTTTATGTTTATTTTTGGAGCGTTGATATCGTGGGACGTTTTAACGGTTTTACAGAGATTTTAAAATTTAAGAAAATCCAAAAATATTTTAATTTGTGTGCGAGCGAACCTGCGAGCGAACCTACAGGTTCGCCCAAATCTCAGGTTCGCCCGCAACCTTCTTTTGCACCGCACCGAAGGCAGTTTTGTCTTTTGGTCTTCTGGCGAATCTAAAGTTCGCTGGACTGTCTGCCAGCGAACCTATGTCTGTATATATAGGCTGTGACAGCGAAGTTTTTCAAAACATTCGCTGTCACCACTGTAGCACCCATTTTCAAAAACCTAACGACAAACGTTCGATTCTCACTTTCAACCGGTCTTTTCCACACTTAAACATCACAAATATTGTCTGGTATGTGATCGATTTCATCTTAATCACTGTTTGAACTCTTAATCGCACCATTATCTTGCTTTAATCTGTCGGCCTATGATTGTGTGTGGTTTAAATGACTGATTGTGTGTTAGTTGTTAGGGTTTTACTTCATAATAGCCTCGTTTAATGGTTATGTTACTTGTTTGTTGCTTTAAATGTTTGATAATGATGGACTGTACTTGATTTTAGCCGTTTTTCAAAAACTAGGGTTTCCAGCGAACCTATGTGTTCGTCTGGCGAATCTGAACGAAAGTTCAAAACTTCGAGCGAACCTATGTCGTTATGCTGCCCGCGCAACAACATAGATTCGCCCGACTGTTTCTAGCGAACCTATACATTCGCTCGACCAAAATGACTGATTTTTCATGTCAGCGAATCTATAGGTTCTGGTGCCAAAATCTCAGGTTCGCTATACCAGCGAACCTAATTTCCAGCGAATCTATTAACTGTTTTTCAAATCTTCTTTTCTGATCAATCTTCGTTTATTTTACAGGCACAATGTCGACATTATTCTTTGAGAAAAAGCACAACATGTGTGCTTTGCTTGATGAAAACCATGAAAAGGCCGGCAGCTATAGAGACTCAATCAAATGGCTGAAATCTTCTCACATACATTATGCCATATCTCACTCACCGACAATATACGAGCTGCATGTTCAAGACTTCTGGAGAACTGCAGCGATGAATGTGTCTACACAGCCATCACGCATATGCGCCAAAGTCAGCGGTTTCGATCTGGAGTTTACTGAAGCCGATCTGGCTAGAATCTTGAGATTAGAAGAGGATGTGGGTGAAGAGGTTAGTATGACGGCGGAAGAGGTGTATGGGGCATTCCGGAACGCTGGGTATGAGGGTCCGATGCCCGGAGAGAAGAAAATGGAGTTTGTAAAGTCGTACTTGATCCAGGAGTGGAGGTACATAGCACATGTGTTCATTATGTGCCTGGATCACAGGAAATGGGGTACAGACGGGCTGAACTTGGACTGGGCTCGAGCTATGATGCTGTTTTGCCGGGGGCAAAAAGCAAATCTTGCGAAGCTGATTTTCAATTACATGCTCGAGAACATCCATGCCAGCAAAGGGGCCAAATGGTTAATGTATCCCAGATTCATTCAGATGATTCTGAATGATAAATTGCCAAATCTGCCGGTGGAGGGTGCAGAACTAAAAATCTGGGATATGCATTCCAGAATATTCAAGGATTGTAAAGCGGTGCGATCGGATTGTGTGGGAAGGACTGCATATCTGTGGGAGAATATGTACACTGCTGACAGATGGGTATATATACAGAGGTTAATGGAGACGGAGAGGAAACGGGGTGGCGAGAATATTGAGGTTGTTGAAAAGAAGATGAAGAAACGGAAAGCTTACGCCAAGGAAAAGGATTATTCGTTCGAGCGAGAGGTGGATGAAATTCAGGCCGAGATTGACGCTGGTAGGGAACAGCGAACAAAGAAAAAGTCTGATGCACACGCTGAAGGGTCAAAGAAAGCGAAGCACGATATCGGGGGTACATCTGCTGGGTCTGGTAATGAACTGAAGGATGAGATTGAAAGATTGAAGGCTGAACTGGTTGAGTTGAAAGTGAAGCATGAAGAGTTGGAAAAACAGGATGCTGAAAAATCAACAGTCATATATGAGATGGGTCGTATGATGAGGGACCAGCAGTGTTTGATTGTGAGGATTTTCAAGGAGTTAAACAGTCTGAAGGAAAATGTAGGGACTGAGCCGGCAATGACTGAAGCGGAACTGAACTCCTTGACGGATGCTGCAAAGTATCCGTTAATGGATGTTGACTTTGGAGACAAAGGCAAGGGCAAGGCAGTTGAGGAGGAGTTTGATGAGGAAATGGGGATTGATATGGACATCTTTGAAGGAGAAGAAGTGGTCGGAGGATCGAGCAAGGACTACACATTGATAGATGAACCAGAAACTGACATTGATGCTGATAGTGAGGAAGATATTGATGATGAGCCGGAAACATACAAAGTGGATGAAAAGGGGATGAGTTACCAGTATGAACATGCTGAATTAGACAAATCTGAATGGTTCCGGAAAGAAGAAGAAGTTGTCCCTGAGGTGCCAATATTTCAACACTTGGATGAACCGAACACCAAACAGTTAGATAGGCAGGTGATAGCATGGAAGTACAATACTTTGGTGGATGCCTATATGATTAAAAGAAGGGGCGGTGACATCACGTATATCAAGAACAGGAAGCACTTCGCCACTTTACCAAGATGGGACTTGCGTAGGCTGGCAGAGCTACCACTGTGGGGAAAGAAGAAAGTGGTAGGGCGTGTGCGTTTGAGGTTACCATCCGAGAAGCTGCAAAGACAAACTTTGTTGATTTTGGATACCAAAAACCGAGAAGGATGAGACAGAAACGGGATAGGCATTGGGTTTCGTGGAAAGGTAAGGTAGTTCTGAAGATTGAGGCACCGAAGACGATGACAAGGGTCAGGGTCCCGGACACACAGCCACCCAGATTACTGGATTTTCACAAATGGTTCTACGACAATGGTACGGGTGAGGCTGTTATTAGATTACAAGGGGAAGACCGTCCGGAAATACGTCTGTTTGATCCTATGGAGGTCTTCTCCTTCTGTGACGAGGATCTGAAAGTGTTGTGTGAAAAACAGAATAAAGCACGGGGCTGGAGATGACACTGCTACTGAAGCGAACCTGTTTGTGAAGGTCGCAAATAAAGCCCGAGGAATCCGTGCAGAGTTGAGATCGGTGAATGAGAGATTGAGGAGGTCGGATGATCAGCGTATGGACATGGACGACCTAACTAAACAGCTGGATCAATCAATTGAGCAAAGGTTTGAGAAACCAGTGCAGGTTATAGACTTGGAGGTTATTAGAGAGGAGCAAACTGCAGAGACTCAGGCGGAGACGACAGTTCAACATGAGCCTGATACTGAGGTCGCAGACACAGAGTTTGTGGATTCTATGCTAGTGTTCAGTGAAGATGAGGCCGGATCTGAAGACTTTACAAACCCAATGGCCGGAATTAAAGAAAGGGCAGGAGCGTTTATCGAACATCTTTGAAGCCATCAAGACGGAGCTAAATTAGAAGACTTCCCCAGGTGAGGTCCAACCTAGGGGGAGTATTGATAGTCACTATGTATAGGTTGGACTCACCGGCTTGTCGGTGTTACTTTTGTTTGTATTTGTAAGACTTATATTTGTATTTGTACTAGACTGGGCGAACCTATGTGCCCAGCGAACCTGTGTTGGTTCGCTAGATAGATTCGCTACAGCGAATCTATCAGCGAACCTAACACTGCTATATATTGTAACCTTATCTTCATTTGAATGCAACTTTTGCACATCTTTTACCAAAGCTATTATTCACTGATTGTGTTGTGTAATCGTTCAATCTGAGGTGCTAGGAGCATATTCTACTTATCTTTGTAGCTTATATACCTCATTTGTGTGTGTAATCTTGTTATTGGGTTTATTTGAATATTATACACTTTGTTCTTTCAAGTCAAGACTATTTGTGTTAAACAAGTCAATATAGCACTGAAATCACGATCATTATGGACCAACAACAAGTCCCACATAACCATTGGCTCGATACCTTTAGGGCCTCACCAACTGAGACAAACAAATCAACATTTGTTGCAACCGCATCCCGCAATACATTTTTTCGATCATCCGATGATAAATGCATCCGTTTAATATGTGCTGTTAACCGAGGGAAACCTTTGGAACCCGTCATACCATCCGGGCAACAATGGAACCCCCTAAATGGGCAAGGCCAAAACCCATCTAAAGAACGAACACCGGCCTCCCTAGAAGAACCCGCCTCATTATCTAAGGTATCACCCATAACACCACCGGGTTTCTGATCTGAAACCCAAAGAAAACAAACCAAAAATCCTCAAAACTCTAAAACACCAAGCAAAGTGAGGTAGTCTTTCATTGAGGCATATGATCGAACACCTGGTGTGCAGAGTAAGAGGGACGGTTTCAACACCCAAACTGAATAGTCATAAGTGCCCAAACGCAAAACCAACAAATAAGGAAGAAGATGGAGGTGGGTTAGGGCAGGAAAGACGGGTATGGAGAAGGGCAAGGGTTGTGAAGGTGGGACGGGAGGGATGTTACGATGGAGGAGGGGGCTGTGAAGGTGGGAGATGGGCGGTGAAGGTGGAGGTGGAGGTGGAGAGGGTGGGGACGGAGCAGACGGGGGAGGTGGCGGAGGATGACGGTGGTGGTGGTAGTGGTGGTTCAGGTGGAGGTTGCCACCGTCTGTATTCATAAAGCATTTAGCGTTGCTTTTTGTTATTGGGTTACCTCGGGTAGCCGGGGCTATATTCGTTTTGCTGTAAAAAAAAGTAAAAAAATATTTCAGTATATTGAATAATTTTTATTCATCTTTTCTTAATTTTTTTACTTTTAAAATGTTAGAGGGTGTTTTTAGGCATTATTCATGGCACATCACGTCTATTACATAGAGTCTTATAATGGATTGAGAGAACGTTGAAAAGTTACAAAATGAAATTACTGGAAACTATGTTACGTTAACCAGCCTAATAATAATTTTTTAGTTATAGTTATATTCCGACCCTCCAATTGAAAAGTTCTTGGTTCCGCCATTGATCCTAGTGTAGGTGATCGTATACTCTACAAGTGTATGTGAGTGAATTCTATGTGTAGAAGATATGCATTAAGCAATCTAATGAGAGTATATTATGTGTAGGTGATTGTATTGTACGTGTAGGTGAATACGTCTAATATGTACGAGACATGTGTAAAAGTTTTTATATATGTAGGATGCATCCTTTATATTGTGTAGGATATATACGTAGATGAAATACGTCATGTTTAATTTAACTAGATTAGTTAAGCTATTGTTTGAAAATTTAAAATAATAAAAATCTACCTATTCTAATAATTGAGTAACACATCCACATGTCATCATTTTAACTATTCCACATAGGATTTTGCTTAGGTGTCATGTTCTTAATTAATTTGATGGAGAATTTTTAGACGGGTCATGGTATGCTCCATATTCGAAATAACCCGATATGTTTAAATTAAAAATTCACAAATTATCATCAATTATCTCCTAACCCGATATGTTCAAATACAAAATTTATCAACTATCATGGTCTATATCTTAACCCGATATGTACCAAGTATCATGAATTATCTCCTAACCTGATATGTTCAAATAAAAAACTTATGATTTATCCTAACCCGATATGTTCAAATTAAAGTTTTACCAATTATCATTAATTATTTCATAACTCGATATGTTCAAATAAAAAAAATTAACAATTATCATGAATTATCTCATAACCCGATATGTTCCAATAAAAATTTAGCAACTATTATAAATCATATCCTTTATTGTAACATATGATTTTTTTATATGAATATATTTGTGAATATCTAAATCGATTTAATAAGAGATATGTTAAAAATAAATTTGATATGTAAATTGAGTTATAACCTATAAAACTAAAATCCGTGTAGTACACGGGTACTAATCTAGTATATTAATTAAGTAATAAGATAATGACTTAATTAAAATTTTAAAGTTACAAAAAACAAGAAAGTAACATATGATTCATTTAACTCATTGTAATGAAAATTTCCTAAACTAACCTTTTAATACTATTTAGAGTAAACTGCAATTTTGGTCCCTGTGTTTTGATACCATTAATAGTTTTAGTCCCAGTTTAATAGTTTTGGTCCCTGTGTTTTTATTTTCTAACAGAAATGGTCCCAAACACTAACTCCATCCAATTTTTCGTTATGTCTCTCACACGCGCCCCGCATCTAAGGGATAAAAATGTCACTCCCTCAATTTTCCACAAACGGGGTATCCGTTAGGCGTGTGACAAAACCAGGATCCAAGTCATTAGTTACACCAAACGACACTATATGATTTGAAAATATACGTATCTCGTTAAATGAGAAAATTCAATATAGAGTTAATGTTTAAAAGTTCGCGGAAGCATAATGACAATGATTATCAAAAACCTTTTTGAGTAAAGTAAATGCATTAAAAAGAATATTTAATACTAAGACATTAAGTAACAAATAAAATTCTTGAAAACATGTAGACCCAATGATGCATGCATGCCCTAACCGTGCTCGTGCTCCTTAATTACCTGAGAAAACATACTAAAACGGTCAACACATAATGTTGGTGAGTTCAATGAGTTTTAAGTATCAAAAGTATATAAAATACTAAAACAGTTCAACCGATAAACATCATTACTATTGCTAGTTAGCTAGACCACCTCGTTTACTACATGAGCACGTCGAGATTAAACTGAACAATACGATAAGGTTGCCTTGTTACCACCACGACGGGTGACCAAAAGTTAAAGGACAATTTGCACCACCTGGAAACCAATCCAGCATGATGGGGTCTGCCGAACCTGTAGTACTACTCAAGTTTCCCCGTTATACCCACTGTATATTAATAATCTCGACAAAAAGGAAAGGACTTTAGAGTTGGTGGAATCATGCTTAGTAAAATAAACAGTTAGACAATAGAACTTTGTTTTATCAAACCAGTTGCCCGAAGGCATAAGACTCAGCCCAAGGCTGTTTAAAATCTTGCCCGAAGGCATTTAATAGCGTTTAATTCCGATTTATTCTAGGTCCAATAAGCATCCTAAATGTCTCGAAAGTATAAACGTCTCAAAACACCACCTGAAATATGTAAAAATAAAGTTAGCTATTTAAAGCTAGTGAGACACCACAGTTGATAAATAATAGTATAGAAATCCGAGATCATCATAATATGATGCGCAATCTTACATGCATAGCTATTTCATCATATTACTCAACCTTTGACCATAGAACACATGAACACATTGAACACACATTGAACACCATTATTGTATCGCAACTTGTAATCATTTGTCATGAGGAACCAACTCATGGTGCAATTAATGATAATTGTCATTTAACCGTCTCGAATGTAAGTTATCAAAAATTGTTTTAGCGTCGAAAGGACATAGTAACATAGCAACATGTATCACAGTATAGTAACTAATAACCATTGTATAGAATCGTCGGGTTTAAATCACCTATCGATGCTGTAAAGTGTAGGTGTGTTTGTCAAACCAATAGCGCTAACATTGTACCGGTGGAAATTACAAGTAATATACTACTTTAAACTACCATATAAGATTGCATCAAGCCGCGAACTAAATTAACATATTTAATGATCTCATTTGAAAATAGAAACAAAGAACGAAAACCGAAAGCATTTTATAGTAATTGAACATATTTCAGCCCCAAAATGTAGAAGTAAAAAGGGGAGTGAATTTACTCACCTTGAAATACAATTGATAACCGAAATAGAAACGTAGCTATAACGAACCGAGGGTTGCCCAAATATTAGTATCACCTAATTAATTGGGAAAAACCCTAACTTAGAAACGAAACAATGGTAACAAGAATTAAAAAATCCGAGATCTAGGGTTTCGGATTTGAGATTTAGGGTTTTAAATTATAACTTGGAAATTAGGGTTTTAAAGTAACAAATTGGAAATTAGATTTTTAAATACGAATTAGGAATTAGGGTTTTGAAATTGGGAATTTACACGAAAAGTTATTGTATTTTCGTATTGTACATATTTTACAAGAAACCATTTTAGTTTTTCTTAAATAATATTTGTAAATACTTATAACCATGACAATATTATTATTTGTATATATGTATTAGAGCTACATGTTTTTAATCTTTAAAAATATATTTAACTTAAAATGTATTATTTAGGTTATTAGTAAATACAATTTAAGGTTTAAAATGTGTAAAAGTGGGTTTAAAAGAAAATGCGGAAAGGAGATTCGAACCGGGGTTCACATGCACACAACAGAAACATCAAACCAGTGAACCAGATTCATTTTTTGTTATTTGTTTTAATTTTTAATACTTTTATCCTTTTATAAAATGCAACACCCATTTCCATTTCAAGCCCTAGAATCAAGATCCGTTCAATTCGATTCAATCAAATAATATAACCCAAATCGATCATAGGGCTTTTAATCCCCATGATCTTATGATCATTTTGATGCATTATACTTACCTGATTATGACGAAATGATACGGATTAGAAGAAAAATAACGTTCAACTGTTCTTGATCAATTTACACGAAATCTGGAATGGAAAAGATGGAATTGATGTATTAGGAAGTTAAAGATGATTGAGAGGATTAAAATGAATGAATAAACTACCCGTAACGATGCTCGAAAGGTAGAAAAACACCCAACTCGCCAGAAAACGATTTTGGTGTTTTGATTCGGCATTTACAGTGAAGAATGAAGATGTTTTGGTGATTGGTTAATGTTATTCGGGTGTTCGAGAGTGATTTGGAATGGTTTAATTGCTGATTGTAAGACTAATTACAGAATGAGAATTTTCGGTTTCGAATTGAGATCAAATCGCAATGATTTAGCTGTTAAACGCGTGAATAATCCATCAATACAGGTTCGAAATTGGTTAAGGAAAGTTTTGGCGTGATTTTCGGTTGATTTGGAAAGGTAAACACGCGACAAAAGGTCTCACCGGAGTTGGGGTTAACTGACCGGAAATAGCTGCCGGATTTGCGGCCAGGGGATGAATGCGCAGGGGGTGGTTTGGGTAATTTAAAATGTTACACAACAGGCCCTTCATGTTTTAAGTTTGATTAATTTGATTGATTAACTTTTAATTTAAGTTCCAAGGTTTGCACTTTTGGCCCAAAGTTAGATTATAAGTTATAATGACTAACAAACTTAGCTAAATAAATTGTAATGTTTATATAAGTGACGTTTTATTATTATTAACACGTTTGTGATGATGGAATGGTTATTTGAGTCTTTAAATGGTTTAAATCGTTACAAAAGTCTTTTTTCAACATATAATATATACATATATATATTTTTGAGATATAATTATATCGTAGTAATTAATTGGTAATCGTTGATTAATAATTTGGTCTATAAAATATTACCTAAGAGAATAACGTAACGTTCAATCGAATTTATATATATCTTTAATATCAAAGCGTTACATTTAACGGAAAATAAGTACAAATACATTAAAAATAGATAACTTTGGATTCGAGTCTTGTATTCGGGTTCGGGTTTGGGGCAGATGTCACATTAACCCTCTACTACAAGAGAGGTGTACATGAGTCGGTTTATGTTTGATATGGTCTAAAAACAAACTTATAGATAAAGTTAATAATAACATACAATTAAAGACCTCGGTGTTTTATAAATATACATAACATTTTTATACTATTTTTAAAAAAATAAAGTATACCATAAAACTGAGCACTTTATGGTGTAGTAAATTTGAGTATAATATTGCTATACTAAAAGTCTAAGTTTTAAAAGTATATCCTGTGTTCCGGTTTACCACGGTTTGCCTCAAAACTGATTGAAACTTCATGAATAACCTTAAAAATATCACTTGAATGTTGTGTTCCTGAGCGTAGCGCGGACACTAAACTAGTTATTTACAAAGGAAAATGCGAGTAAATATTAATCAGGTTTGTTTGTTTTTCTAGTACAATTATTTAATTTATAAAAATTATCGTACATTATGTGTTTTTTACGTGATGAACTTAACCCGACCCGAATCGTCGAAGGCGCTGAAAAATGGTTTCCCAAAGGCGTTGTAAAATATTTGTATGTTTTCTCCCCGAAAAAGGTTTAAAAGCGGGCAAAGAACTCACCTTGAAGTGCACGCCACAAGAAACAGCAAGCAATGAATAAAATCCTAAGTCACTCAATGACCTGCTTAAATGCTTAATAATCAATCTCTAATTATTACTTATACTTGTACTTATACAAATATATATGAGTTAATTACATAAATGGGTCCTATGGTTTACTCAAAATAACAAGTTTGGGTACTAAGGTTTTTTTGTTGCAAGTTTGGGTATTGGTCTTTTGAATTGTAACGAGTTTGGGTACTAATACTAACAAGCGTTAGTTGTTCTATTAACTTCAAGGGTTTTTTAATATTTTCATATTAGAAGGGCTATTTATGAAATTTATTATTTGTAATTTACTTAAAATATTATAAGATAAAAATATAAAAAATAACATATTCATTTTCTTACTTTATTTTCTTTCACTGTCCACTAATTAGCACCACTGATGTGATCTAGACTATATATAAATATTTCCTATACTTTTGATAGTTTTTTGGTTACTTTTAAATGGATCTACTCGTAATTGGTTCATATCTGGATTTTAATGATCTAAAAAGAATATGAGCTAAAATGGTGTATTTCAAACTAAACTTGAGATCGCAAGTAAAACTTTAAGTAGGTTTCACATTTTAGTGTTATGAATTGTCCTTAAAGGTTTGAGTATTGATCATAATCATTTGCAAATTTAAAGTGTTAAATAAAGTAAAAAAACAAGCAAATTCGAATACTAAAGTGAAGCTCACGTGAAATTTCTCATTTCAATAATGTTATTACTTGTCGATTATTTTCTTACCGTATTTTCTTTCAAGAACCACTAGCTAACACCACAAACCCTATTTATAAGCCTAGTAGCACCAACCTAACCATTTAGTAAGAGTTGGATGGTGACGATTAGGGTAACACGGAGTGTGGTGGTGTAATGAATGGTGAAGAAGTCGCGAAATTGAGACGATGATGGGTTTCAACGGTGGCAAATGAGTGTTAATTAAGGTTGGAGCTTGGTAAATCTGTTGGTGATAGTAATTGGGGTTTGTGATGGATGGTTGTGGTTCGGTGAATCGGGGTGGATGGTAAGGTTAAAGGGTGCCGAGTGGTGAGGGAAATAATACGGGTTGACGATGATGATGAAGTGGTCTCTAGATAATATAACTCTTAATAGCCGAGTTAAGTTACTTATGTTAAAGAGTTGTGAAAAAATATAAGGTGGTGCTAGCTGATGTCTTATGAATATATTAGTGGTGCTAACTAGTGGTTCGTAAAAAAAGGCAAAGAAAAAAAATGAGTGTTTTGTTTTAAATTTTATAGTATAATACTTCATGTAAGTTACAAAACAAGTTCATCAATCATAAATTAATTTCATAAATAGCCCTTCTAATATGAAAAGATTAAAATACCCTTGAAGTTAACTATAAAACTAACATTCGTTAGTGTTAATACCCAAACTTGTTACAAATTAAAAGACCAATACCCAATCTTGTAACAAGAAAACCTTAGTACCCAAACTTGTTACTTTGGGTAAACCACAGGTACCATTTGTGTAATTAACTCAATATATATATATATAGTATATATATAGTATATATATATATAGTACTAGTAGGGATCCGCGTGATGCAGCGGGACGTTACTTTACACCGCGTGACTCATTTCCGTGTGTTTTGTTATCCTTATAATATTTTCACAAAAATGTATTTTTCCTGAAAGTTTTTAGCTTAATAGCATCATGGTGGTAAATATACATACGTCATAAACGTTACCATGTGAAAAAAGTAATAATTTAGGAGAAATATTATCAAGCACTTAAAATTGACAATTTTACAACGTTGAACTCATTTTCTGAAGGACTACACTTGAAAGCATAACACATCGTTATTTTGAAATGGTTACAACATTCGAAAAAAATTTAAATATATAATGAAAAATAATCATCTCTTTGTTTAAACTTTAAAGTCTTAGAAGTACAAATATAGCTCATAAAGAAGATCACAATTTTTTGAGCTAGAATAAACGACCACTTTGCATCAAAATAGTTCATTCGAAGAGTCGTCAAAGAAGCTGCGAGGGTTGTCTATGTTTCGTCTGTGACCTCTGCAAAAAATAATGATAAACTTGATTGAGTGTTAGTCATTCCTAATACAATAATCATGTTCTCTCTTTATAAACAAAAAAAAACATAACTAATTTTGTTGTACAGATAAGAAGAAAAGTTTTACATTCCAAGTAATAAGAGATTTTGAATACCTTTTCTAGCCTTTGTTTCTTGCCAATCGCCTTTCTGAACATGTTCATCACCCATTGAGCCAATCAATAACTGTATTGGATATTGAAATTCACTGTATTGTTTATCATAACTGGACCATGGTAGAAACAATAGTTGAAAGATACGAGAAAAGTATGCGTATTGGTGAATATATGTATGTATGATTACGTATTATCTAAATCGTGATCAATCCATGAGTATAAATGACTTCACTTGGGCTATGCTTTATTCTAAACAAATCAGATAACTTATATGGATCAAAAGTTGGATAGGGTGCAAATTAATTGCACACGAAGTTAGAGCGCTCAGCAATGTAGATTGCTATTTTACATTATAATGTTGCCTTAAGTGCACAAAACAATGGTATGTTACAACCCTGTCCGACATGTTCCATACAACTCTAACCCACCCGTGTTGTCACTTCTAAGGTTTCAAATGGTTAACCTCTGTCAGAAAGTACCATTGTAGTATAGCCATCTTATTGTGACTTAAGTTATAAAAACCAATTTCTAAAGTAATGTTTGGATAAACATATGTTGTTTCTAATTGTTACATATAAACTTCAACAGAGATGATCATACAATATGGTTAATAGTATAGTCCTTTTTAACCTAGTTTATAAGACCCCCTCCCCCCCAAATTCAAAAGATCCATATATTTCTCGCAACATGATCACAACTAAAACTAACTTTCGCTTCGTGTTTTACCACACATAGTGTTACTATGAACATATATCTAAGTCTGATTATTCAATATCACATCTCACTTTCATAATACATACAACACTCGTAAAAAAGAGAGTTGTACCTTTGGCACCCCAGCGATGGGAGGGCAAGTCCGTGAAGATATATTAACAGATCCCACATTTTTTTTGAGTTCAATCTTTTGATTCTCAAGCCACTTGCCAAAGATCTTGCAAGTGAACATTGTTGTTTCAAAGCCTCATCATCTAAACATCTACAATAGTATGGTTCTCAAAGTCAACAAGAAGCATCATTCTAGGGTGAAGTCTTCCTATTTTAGAAACATCTTCTAGTGGTATATCAACAACTCCAACTTCACTCGCCATTACAACCCGCCCACTGTGAGTAACATAGAACCAACCTGGCTGCGGTCTGTTTTAGTCCAGTGTGGCTCCAAGGTACCGACCATCAGTAACTGCATATAAGCTTTAACAGTAAGCATAAATTACATGTTTCAATAAAAAATTATGAGTGGAATGAAGATCATACATTAAACAAGAACATGCCCATCCCATGGCTCCGTTAAAGCTGAGCAGTATTCATATAAAGCCTTCCTTTGAGGATTCATATTCTTATCATTTTGCCATGCTTTAGGAATCATCATCTTAACAGCCTCAGGAAGACTTCTTCCAACTCGCACTAAAAGCCCCAAAACACAATCAAAAGCACCTAAACAATCATAAAGTTAGCATTAATACAAACACTAAATTTGATCAGATGTTAGAAATGTCTGTATAACAATTCATACGCACTTGAATCTGATGAGCTGGCATCTACGAAGGGAAGAAGTTTCTGTATGTCATTATTTGAGAAGCCAAGCTCTTTGCAATTTAAAAGACCTTCACATGGCTTCATCCTTTAAAAAGAAACACACAACAATTATATATTTATTTAAACATAAATTGATGCATAACAATGCAAAGCAAATGAATTACCAGTTAACATTTCCTCAAAGTGTCTTGATTTCACCAGTATGTCCAAGAACACGCATAGGTTGAGCATGATCCCAGCTAGGAAAAGTGTTTAGTTGAACACACATACGTTGATAAACCTTTGTAAACACAATTTTGCTTTACTCCCTTCTAGTTTCTGAATTCAGAAACAGGCAAGAAGAGCATGCCTACTTTATATTCACCTGGTGGTGCTAGCTCAAATCCCTCATACTTTGCCACCGCCTGGTGAAGTAAAATCAAAACAAAAATAATGTTTAAAAAAACTTAAATCTACAGTAGCAAACTTTTTTTTAGGTAGCAAAATTTTCTTTTACAGAATTACTCTAGTTTAGAGACAACAATCATTAGCAGCGGGTTTCAAAAACTCAGTGATGCTAAGTGATTGCAAATCTAATAACTTAACCTATTAAACTATTCAAATTTATGAAAACATAACAAACCCTCCATCTAATGAACTATAGGAAAACCAAATACACATTGACAAACATTATTCAAATTTATGAAAACATTAAACTATTCTTGAATTAAAAAAATACTAATAACTTACCCAGAACAACCAACCTTGCAAAGTATGTTGATTATCAACAATGCTTAAAATGGTATTAGTTTTGGTAATTGTCTCAACAATCAGAATTTTTAATATCTAATTTTTACAACTTCATGCAGCAGAAGCACACAAAAAGACCATCTCATGTAGCACATATCATTCAAGTTGATTATCTTACTATGATTAATCAATGTCACAAAACCGGTTTCAAAATGTACAAACGAACACCCCATAAATACAAACATAGTTACCTCAAGATCCAATCCACAAAAGGCAGTCATTGTTCCTCCAATTGAATGCCTTGTCATCATAGAGATAAAGGTATTAAATGACGAATGACAATCTTTAAAGGCTTCTCACCCTCCTGTTAAAAGACACAATGAATAAAATAACCCTTGATTACACAACAAATTATGCCCATGTATAAAGTTTCAACAAAATCTTTACCTTTCCCTATCGACCCGGCAATTTGTCATACTAATAATTCCCGAGAACAACATATAATTGTCACAAAGACACTAACAAAAAAACCTTTTATGCTTCAAAATATTAGGATGTGATGTGTAGTTGTGTACTGCATTCCTTGCTCTCCCACTACTTACTTGGAAAACCATACAAACATAAATTCTCCCTCTCTGTTTAGAAGTAATGCACACCTGTTCCCATGAAAAAACTAATCAGAAGAAAAAAAAAATTAGAATGTTTAAGTGTGTATATGACCGAGAACGGTTGTACTTTATCACTAACGTGTCAAATGGCCATGGTAACTTAATAGAAAACTGCCAAATGGGTCAAAATGATATAAAAAATAGTATTATTGATGTTATAAAACATAAAGGCTATTGTTGTATATACTTATATATACTCATGTTGTTCAAACCATGAAGGCCGTTATTTTATCAAGGGTTAAATGCATATTTCCCCCTCCAAAACACTTTAAATGCATATTTATCCAGTCAAAAAAATCAATTGCATATTTCCCCCTATAAACAACTTTAATTGCAAATATACCTGTTTTTAATAAAGACATTTAGTTAACATTGGGTATATATGCAATTGATTTTTTTAGTTGGGGAAATATGCATTTAGGGGGTGTTTATAGGGGTAAATATGCAATTGAATCTTTTATCAAAGACAGTTGTGAGACTTACAAAAACAATTAACTTAGTATCTTATTCTTAGAGGGCTTGCAGCGGCTAGAAACATTTTCATTTATAATGCAGATTGGAAGTTTGGTGAAAAATCTTTAAATAATTCGAAGCCAGATGAATAATGTTGCAATTGAAGATAACAAAACAATAAAGGTTCCACTTATAATTTTAAACACCATACCTTTAAATAATATTCACTTTTCTGAAAATACCTTTAGATTCATATCATGAGCAGAAGCTAGCATGTTCGTGTAAATGCATCTATATAATAAAATAAAGCTAACTTAGTCAGAAAACTCAAAAAAAGAAGCTTACCACATAAATTGGTAATCCTTTTTTATAGTTCCATTACATCTTTTTTGGATTTCTCGGTACCATTGGAATAAGGACCCAATTCTTGCAATAACTAATTGCCAAACAAAAATCAAAATCAAACTTGCAACAATGCAAGAATTCCTATCTATTCCATAGTTTAAGCAAAATAGTTATAATTATTGTCAACTTCTCTGTGGTACAATTTGAGAACACCCTACGCTCGACTATTATTATTCCACAGTTTAAACAATGAATTATCTTATTATTTTCGGATTTTTACTACTATTCTGTCATGCAAATATATCCAAGATAACTTACTAAAAAAATGCCCAAATATAAACGTGGACAACAATCATAAGAATCAACTCACCTCTTAGGATTTGTCATGGAATCCATGTATGTTCTTGAACGTTGCAAAAAATAGGAAAAAGAATCAATCGTAAGAAACTTTAAACACTAAACAATACTAACAGTCTCGATACAATTCCCCCAATTTCATATGAATTGCAAGCATGTAAACAAAAATATTAAGCCGCTTACCAAAATAATTCAATCAAGGTAGATCTGAAGTGCAGAGTATATATGATAGAATCAAATGGAACTTGGCGTAAATAACAAATCATTCATATTTGCTTTTGTCTGCATCATCAAATTTATACAAATTAACTCTTCTTCGGTAACGAACATATAGTTAACGGGATGAATTGAGAGCGAATGACAAAATTAATATCATGATGGGTTGCAATCTAAAAACCGGTGGTTGAATCTAAAAGGTATTTATTCAAAAACCAAATCAATTAAAGAACTTAAAATCAACTGACAAATGAATGAATGTATCTAAGAGATCTAATATGAGCATTATTCAAGATCATTATGAAACCGTACCAGTTAAATTTGGCATAACCATTCAAAACAAAGAGTAAAAGAATACACTAAGAACACATTAACAAACTGTGACACCCCGCCCGGCGGCGGAAACACCGGGCTGTCATTGGAATTGGATACCAATAGTAAACAAAGCACATGGTATTTATTTATTAAGTTTAATAATGATGTAGTAAGTTTAGTACATGAGTCTTAAATGGGTACGACAAAAGTAATAGAAACCGAAACCGTAAATGCAAAGTCTTTATTATTATTCTAGGTCCAAGGCAATCCTATGTCTTGGCAAAATCAGCAAAACAATCATAAGCAACACCTGAAATATGTGAAAATAAAGTTAGCTATTTAAAGCTAGTGAGTAAAACCCAAATTGAATAGTAATAGTATTGAAATCCGAGATCAACAAGATATGCTGCGCAACCCCACATGTATAGTAATTTCGTAATATCACCCTACCAGGACCCCTAGAATAGAATAGCACACCAACCACAATAGAAACCATAGTATCTCGTTTAGCCATTTGTCATGAGAACCACTCATGAAATAAATAATGATAACTTTTAATAACCGTCGTTTACCGTCTCGATATATAAGTCATCATTTAGCACTTTAGGGACATGGCATAGTATAGCATCATAGCATAGCAACATAGTATAGCAACATAGCATCTCGACATAGTAAACATGGAATTAGAAAGGCCGGGTTTAAATCACCTATCCATGTTGTACAAGCAGGTGGGTTTGTCAAACCATTAGCGCTAACATTGTACCGGTGGGATTACAAAGCAATAAAACTACTTTTAACTAAGACATAAGATTGCATCAAGCCGCGAACTAGATTAACATATTTGTATGATCTCTTTTAGAAAACGAATAGAAAACGCAATATAGTAAAAGACATATTTCAGCCCCCAAAATAGTAAAATGGAAAAAGGGGAGTGAGTTTACTCACCTTAAAATCCAAAGATAATAGTAACACTAGAATCGCAACTAGAAAGAACCGAGGATCGCCCAGATATTAGAATCACCTAATTAACCGGGAACCTTAATTAGAAACGAAGCAAGTAACACAATAACTAGAATCAAGAAACTAGAATTTCTAGGGTTTCGGATTTGGGAACTTAGGGTTTCAAAATATAATTTGGAAAATTAGGGTTTCAAAATATAATTTGGAAAATTAGGGTTTTAACGTACCAATTGGGAATTAGGGTTTCAAAATATAATTTAGGGTTTTAAAATCCAATTTGGGGATTTAGGGTTTCAAGAACCAATCTTTGATAAACGACAACGTTTTAAAGTCTATATATAAATAAATATATATATATATATATATATATATTTAACAATTTATATAATGTCAAAAACATGTTACGTTAATTAGAAATGCTTTGAAACGTTTATATAATTTTCAAATATATAAAATTCTATACAAAAACCCTTTATGTATAACCTATTATTTATAAGTGTTTATACACATCTTTATTGTAATTTTAAAGTATTTGTAGTAATTAATTTTTATAAAACTAAGTTGTACAAAATCATGGTTTTATTATATTTTATAAGATTTAAGCATTTTACAAAATATATAGTATAGTACTGGTTTTAGATTTAAGAAAATGGTAAGAATTCGTTAATAAGATAATTAAACAAAACTATAAAAATCTAAGCTTGTCCCTGGTTTCGAACCAGGGACCTCTTGTATCGGTCATAAGGCTTCAAACCAGCCAGCCAGATCTCATTAGCGATATTATTTTGAAAATAAATAGTTTTAACACCTTCCAACAAAAACCCCCAAATCTATTTGAACCCTAGAAGACAAATTCACCAAATTGAATCTGGTTTTGATAGATAACGGATAAATAATCATGGAAATGATCATTTTATGTATAAAAACTTACTTGTTAGATCTCGAATCGAATCAAAGAAGAACCAAGAACTAGGACCGACTGCAAGAGTTTCAATTGATCTACTGGTGCTATTAAAATTCAATTAAACTTCCAGGATTACTCTACATGATTATTTGATTGAAAGCCCCACGCTAACTGCTGAAAGTATGAAAGATTTGTTGACCGATTTAAGAGTTGCAGGTCCGAAGTAGAAGAGGATCAAGGGGTGGGGTTTTTGATGACAGTGAGTTAGAGTAATCGAATAGGATTGTTTTACAATTTTTGAATTTGTTCAATACGTTTTGGAAGCAGTCGATTCGTTTGAGATTAAATGAGATTAATTTGGGTTAATTGATGTTTAATTGACTGATTAAACTCAATTAAATGTTGTTGACGGATTCTAAACGACGAGGCGATGGTCTAGGACGGTTCTATTTTATCAAAACGCACGAATTAGTTGATTTGGTTGATGTGGGTTTTGAGATAGGCCGATAGATCGGTGTCTTTTGAGTGTTAAAACCAAATTAATAGTTAGTCAAGGGTTCGAGATTAGCTTAGGGATGTTTTGCCGAGCTTTGATTTGGTTTATAGTGATCGAAAATTGGTGTTCGGAGTCGCCGGAAGTCTTGGTTTCGCCGGACACCGTCGTCGAAGCAGCTTAATCGGAAACACGGGAATTGTGCAGTGAAAAAGGAATCTCATGTTCTCATTTAATTTCATATTTTTCATTTATGGCCCTTCATGTCTAGACTATCATTTATTTTGAGTATAAAACTTTTAATTCAAGTTTTAAAATTTGCATTTTTCACCCAAAGTTAATTAAATACTTATTTTAACTAACTAACTTAACTACATTATCTCGTAACGTTTATAAAATTGACATTTTGAATGATTACGTTCGGTTGACGTTAAATGGTTATTTTAATATTTAATAGTATTTATCTATTATTGTATTTAGTAATTAATTAGTAAAACTTTAGATAAATAACTTGTAATAATTTCAATAGATTATTTAAGATAGGAACCACTATAACGTCCGACATTTTTATTTACGTTAATAACGAAACGTTACACTTTCAGAAAAAATTAAATACGAATAAATATAGGATGGACGGATTCGGGTTCGAGTCGGGCTTTCAGGTTCGGGCTCGGGGCAGATGTCACAGTCTCCCCTCCTTATTGAAATTTCGTCCCGAAATTTGCTCAACCGAAGAAGAAGGAAATGAAGTAAAAAGATGCGGATACTTAACTCTCATTTGGTCTTAAATTCGTGTTCCAGTTTTGAGTTCCAACTAACATTAACGATTTGTATTCAATTATGCTTGAGTTGTTCAACCTTATGATCGATGATTCCTAATTGTCGTTCGATGGACTGAAATTAATCACACGAGATTAGGAAGTTATTCGTTTCTAATCAGTTAGAGTCGCATTGTTTAACTCTTTTCGTGTTATAAGAGTTCAGGTGAATTAAATGTATAGAGGTTCGAAAAAGGATTATTTGCTACCCAATATAGGGATGAAATAAGGTTTCAACTTGTGAATAAATGTTTCAAGTAAATAGATTTAGGATGATTAAGATCGGAAATAATCATGATTAATAGAACGGATGAAACGAATAAAGTAGCTTTACGTATAGTTAAACGAATTAGACGCGATTAGTAACAGGAGTAAACAAGTCAAGTGAAAATAATATGATTAAATATGGTCCAGCTACACAAGACAAAACTTACTATGGTTCCCATGCACCAACTTTCATAATTCCGTGTGCACCCGTAATTACTTCAGTTTTTGCATGGACTCCACAGTTCATTCGATCACGTACGAGTCAGAAGTACACAACAATTTTAGGTTAAAATGATGATACGTATATGTATTGATATCATACTTGATAGAAATAGTACTTGGGAAAAACATATTAAGATGATAATTAGATTGATGATTAAGGAGAAACTAAGATCCATTAGGTAGACATTGCTCATATAAATAACTTTGTTCAAATTCGAGTACTAGGATAGTAGCACTTAAGTTTGTAAAAATCGACTCTATGTGTGTAAGATGTAATTATCTAGATTCCTTGATATTGACCAGTTCATAAGCACTAGTTGATGGTGTACATGTAATAATATAGTTTATTGGGATCTTTAGAAAAAATTAGTTTCAAGAAAATTTGATAATGCGGATAATCCAATTTATAGTTCGGATGAATAGATCACTTAGTTCGAATTGGATTTAACTTTTAAGGTGTTTGTATTTATACGACCGACAGCTTTAGGTAAACCAAATGTGTTAACTATGGAGGTAAACAAGTTTGTAAGAGGTGGTGTTGTTTTTCTATAATGTAGTTTTAAAAGCTAAATAAAAAGTTGAAAGTTTTAATCTTTACCATGGATAAGAGAATTGAATTGAAAATAAACGTCACAATTTAAGTTATAAGTACTTGGTATTGTAAATTTGTCATTAACAGTTATACATTATAGCATAAAGATAGATTTACATGGAAATAGAAGGTAAACGGGCAACAAGCTGCGCCGCTAACCCTTTTTGGATAGCAAAACCAAGTCGTTTAAACACTACATTCATAGACCTCGAGGTCATAACAAAGCTATGCATAACCCGTTGGACTCGGTTAAGTACCTCCACAGCCTCAGGTGCAAGAAAACCAAAGGTGTCAAACGCAAATGGAACAAATACGTGTTGGTTGTCAATGCATGCTTTCTCGTGTTTAGCCACTTTGCAAGAAGCAGCTTTTAAAACAGCTTGACCCACCCTGAAAGCATGGTGTTTGTTGCAAGTCTTTGTGTCGTATTTGAGAAACGGGAAAATGTTGGTGTAAACATTTGACCGACATTAGAATGACCAATCACTTTTTAAAGAAGCCATTTATCACGAAATTTATATGTACATATATGTATATATATATTCTTTTTCCTTACAAGATACTAAGACCAAAAGGTTATTGAAATTCTGTTTGTTTTTTTTTTTTTTAAATATCTATGTATATACATTTTTGTTTGGGAAAATAAGAAAATTATTTTAATAGAATCGAATACCGTTGGTTTTACAAAGTCCATTGATTGCACGTTGTGTGACGAGTTTATAAATGAAACACATTGGGTTTAGATTAGTTCCTGAAGACCAGTTGCGTAGAATTTTGTTGGTGGTCATATGTATAGATGAAAACATTTAGTTGAATGAGTTCGAGAGTAGTTGTGTAGTGAGTTCTCGTTAGATTTGGATAACGAATTCATGGATAGTATCCTGTAGTTGATTAATGAGTACATGTTTTGATGGTTAGTTCATAATTTGATAGTAGATTTATCGTTTTAATGATAGATTAGAAATTGGATTAGAATCTTGTAGTTAGATGAGTAGTTTAGAATCTATCTGAGTATCGAAGTCAAGTTGAAATATTTTAAGGGTAGACGTTCGATTCAAATACATTAGCTTATAAGGATAGCAAAATCCGCTAACTTTTATTTAGCTATGGAATTTAGCCTTGGCTATAATTTAGAAATCATAACGAACCTTTGATTGGAGAGTTGATATTTGATTTAGAATTATAAGTACGACTTAGATTCGGTAATCGATATATGCATGATCTGAGGTTTTGGATAATTCGATTGAGATATGTCTTAGTTTTGAATTGAAATGTTTGGTTTACAATGGTGTAATTGTGCTATATGGATAAGTTAGCGAATATGTCGCATAAGTATTATTGTAGGTTAGAAACAAACGGAATGATGAAACGTAGAATAGCACGGTTTTGTAGCAACATCTTTGACCAATAGAAACATCTGGTGTAATAATAGCACCTCGTTCCACTTAGAATATCATAGAATCTTTTGAAACATACCATAGAAAATCACGTAGAAACTTTAGAAACTTTAGAAATTTCGATTAAATGAAAATAGTGATAGTACTTAGAACATCATAGAATCTTTTGAACATATCATAGAAAATCACTTAGGAACTTTAGAAACATTAGTAAATGAAGTTAGGAATATTATTTGAACCACTATAAAAATTCATAGAAATATTTATAAATCGTAGGAATTAAAATCATAGAATCATTAAGAAAATGATATTTCAATGGCTTAGGAGTGTGTCTTGGTTTTGGACACTAATGACTTATCAAAGTGTTAAGTTCGTTTTCAACGTATTCGAGAAAGCATGCTTTAGCCTATAGGTTCACACTCATCTCGTACATCCCCAGGTAAGCATACAGGTCTCTTAAAGAGATTTATACGAAATGCTTTGCCTTAGACAGGATGTCCGTGATACAGGCGTTCCCCCTTCCGGATTGCACACGTTCCCACGTTTCAAACTTACTTAAGACGATGACGAGATTCCACAAAGAGAAGGATCCTAATCATACCGACGAGTCTTTTGTAGCTGCTTCGCGAAATCGGATAAGAAATAAGATAAAGAAACAGCATAGAGAAATTCATAAAAAAAGAATAAAGAAATAAGTTCTAGAAGAGTTTTCTAAGCACAAGCTATTTGTACTAATGACTCTTAGGTTATAGTCTAGGTCGGTGTGTTTCTAATACCCTATCCTAGTTCCCTATAACCATGGCTCTGATACCAACTGTGACACCCCGCCCGGCGGCGGAAACACCGGGCTGTCATTGGAATTGGATACCAATAGTAAACAAAGCACATGGTATTTATTTATTAAGTTTAATAATGATGTAGTAAGTTTAGTACATGAGTCTTAAATGGGTACGACAAAAGTAATAGAAACCGAAACCGTAAATGCAAAGTCTTTATTATTATTCTAGGTCCAAGGCAATCCTATGTCTTGGCAAAATCAGCAAAACAATCATAAGCAACACCTGAAATATGTGAAAATAAAGTTAGCTATTTAAAGCTAGTGAGTAAAACCCAAATTGAATAGTAATAGTATTGAAATCCGAGATCAACAAGATATGCTGCGCAACCCCACATGTATAGTAATTTCGTAATATCACCCTACCAGGACCCCTAGAATAGAATAGCACACCAACCACAATAGAAACCATAGTATCTCGTTTAGCCATTTGTCATGAGAACCACTCATGAAATAAATAATGATAACTTTTAATAACCGTCGTTTACCGTCTCGATATATAAGTCATCATTTAGCAATTTAGGGACATGGCATAGTATAGCATCATAGCATAGCAACATAGTATAGCAACATAGCATCTCGACATAGTAAACATGGAATTAGAAAGGCCGGGTTTAAATCACCTATCCATGTTGTACAAGCAGGTGGGTTTGTCAAACCATTAGCGCTAACATTGTACCGGTGGGATTACAAAGCAATAAAACTACTTTTAACTAACACATAAGATTGCATCAAGCCGCGAACTAGATTAACATATTTGTATGATCTCTTTTAGAAAACGAATAGAAAACGCAATATAGTAAAAGACATATTTCAGCCCCCAAAATAGTAAAATGGAAAAAGGGGAGTGAGTTTACTCACCTTAAAATCCAAAGATAATAGTAACACTAGAATCGCAACTAGAAAGAACCGAGGATCGCCCAGATATTAGAATCACCTAATTAACCGGGAACCTTAATTAGAAACGAAGCAAGTAACACAATAACTAGAATCAAGAAACTAGAATTTCTAGGGTTTCGGATTTGGGAACTTAGGGTTTCAAAATATAATTTGGAAAATTAGGGTTTCAAAATATAATTTGGAAAATTAGGGTTTTAACGTACCAATTGGGAATTAGGGTTTCAAAATATAATTTAGGGTTTTAAAATCCAATTTGGGGATTTAGGGTTTCAAGAACCAATCTTTGATAAACGACAACGTTTTAAAGTCTATATATAAATAAATATATATATATATATATATATATTTAACAATTTATATAATGTCAAAAACATGTTACGTTAATTAGAAATGCTTTGAAACGTTTATATAATTTTCAAATATATAAAATTCTATACAAAAACCCTTTATGTATAACCTATTATTTATAAGTGTTTATACACATCTTTATTGTAATTTTAAAGTATTTGTAGTAATTAATTTTTATAAAACTAAGTTGTACAAAATCATGGTTTTATTATATTTTATAAGATTTAAGCATTTTACAAAATATATAGTATAGTACTGGTTTTAGATTTAAGAAAATGGTAAGAATTCGTTAATAAGAAATTAAACAAAACTATAAAAATCTAAGCTTGTCCCTGGTTTCGAACCAGGGACCTCTTGTATCGGTCATAAGGCTTCAAACCAGCCAGCCAGATCTCATTAGCGATATTATTTTGAAAATAAATAGTTTTAACACCTTCCAACAAAAACCCCCAAATCTATTTGAACCCTAGAAGACAAATTCACCAAATTGAATCTGGTTTTGATAGATAACGGATAAATAATCATGGAAATGATCATTTTATGTATAAAAACTTACTTGTTAGATCTCGAATCGAATCAAAGAAGAACCAAGAACTAGGACCGACTGCAAGAGTTTCAATTGATCTACTGGTGCTATTAAAATTCAATTAAACTTCCAGGATTACTCTACATGATTATTTGATTGAAAGCCCCACGCTAACTGCTGAAAGTATGAAAGATTTGTTGACCGATTTAAGAGTTGCAGGTCCGAAGTAGAAGAGGATCAAGGGGTGGGGTTTTTGATGACAGTGAGTTAGAGTAATCGAATAGGATTGTTTTACAATTTTTGAATTTGTTCAATACGTTTTGGAAGCAGTCGATTCGTTTGAGATTAAATGAGATTAATTTGGGTTAATTGATGTTTAATTGACTGATTAAACTCAATTAAATGTTGTTGACGGATTCTAAACGACGAGGCGATGGTCTAGGACGGTTCTATTTTATCAAAACGCACGAATTAGTTGATTTGGTTGATGTGGGTTTTGAGATAGGCCGATAGATCGGTGTCTTTTGAGTGTTAAAACCAAATTAATAGTTAGTCAAGGGTTCGAGATTAGCTTAGGGATGTTTTGCCGAGCTTTGATTTGGTTTATAGTGATCGAAAATTGGTGTTCGGAGTCGCCGGAAGTCTTGGTTTCGCCGGACACTGTCGTCGAAGCAGCTTAATCGGAAACACGGGAATTGTGCAGTGAAAAAGGAATCTCATGTTCTCATTTAATTTCATATTTTTCATTTATGGCCCTTCATGTCTAGACTATCATTTATTTTGAGTATAAAACTTTTAATTCAAGTTTTAAAATTTGCATTTTTCACCCAAAGTTAATTAAATACTTATTTTAACTAACTAACTTAACTACATTATCTCGTAACGTTTATAAAATTGACATTTTGAATGATTACGTTCGGTTGACGTTAAATGGTTATTTTAATATTTAATAGTATTTATCTATTATTGTATTTAGTAATTAATTAGTAAAACTTTAGATAAATAACTTGTAATAATTTCAATAGATTATTTAAGATAGGAACCACTATAACGTCCGACATTTTTATTTACGTTAATAACGAAACGTTACACTTTCAGAAAAAATTAAATACGAATAAATATAGGATGGACGGATTCGGGTTCGAGTCGGGCTTTCAGGTTCGGGCTCGGGGCAGATGTCACAGTCTCCCCTCCTTATTGAAATTTCGTCCCGAAATTTGCTCAACCGAAGAAGAAGGAAATGAAGTAAAAAGATGCGGATACTTAACTCTCATTTGGTCTTAAATTCGTGTTCCAGTTTTGAGTTCCAACTAACATTAACGATTTGTATTCAATTACGCTTGAGTTGTTCAACCTTATGATCGATGATTCCTAATTGTCGTTCGATGGACTGAAATTAATCACACGAGATTAGGAAGTTATTCGTTTCTAATCAGTTAGAGTCGCATTGTTTAACTCTTTTCGTGTTATAAGAGTTCAGGTGAATTAAATGTATAGAGGTTCGAAAAAGGATTATTTGCTACCCAATATAGGGATGAAATAAGGTTTCAACTTGTGAATAAATGTTTCAAGTAAATAGATTTAGGATGATTAAGATCGGAAATAATCATGATTAATAGAACGGATGAAACGAATAAAGTAGCTTTACGTATAGTTAAACGAATTAGACGCAATTAGTAACAGGAGTAAACAAGTCAAGTGAAAATAATATGATTAAATATGGTCCAGCTACACAAGACAAAACTTACTATGGTTCCCATGCACCAACTTTCATAATTTCGTGTGCACCCGTAATTACTTCAGTTTTTGCATGGACTCCACAGTTCATTCGATCACGTACGAGTCAGAAGTACACAACAATTTTAGGTTAAAATGATGATACGTATATGTATTGATATCATACTTGATAGAAATAGTACTTGGAAAAAACATATTAAGATGATAATTAGATTGATGATTAAGGAGAAACTAAGATCCATTAGGTAGACATTGCTCATATAAATAACTTTGTTCAAATTCGAGTACTAGGATAGTAGCACTTAAGTTTGTAAAAATCGACTCTATGTGTGTAAGATGTAATTATCTAGATTCCTTGATATTGACCAGTTCATAAGCACTAGTTGATGGTGTACATGTAATAATATAGTTTATTGGGATCTTTAGAAAAAATTAGTTTCAAGAAAATTTGATAATGCGGATAATCCAATTTATAGTTCGGATGAATAGATCACTTAGTTCCAATTGGATTTAACTTTTAAGGTGTTTGTATTTATACGACCGACAGCTTTAGGTAAACCAAATGTGTTAACTATGGAGGTAAACAAGTTTGTAAGAGGTGGTGTTGTTTTTCTATAATGTAGTTTTAAAAGCTAAATAAAAAGTTGAAAGTTTTAATCTTTACCATGGATAAGAGAATTGAATTGAAAATAAACGTCACAATTTAAGTTATAAGTACTTGGTATTGGAAAAAAAAAACAGAAGTCATGGTGTTTGTTGCAAGTCTTTGTGTCGTATTTGAGAAACGGGAAAATGTTGGTGTAAACATTTGACCGACATTAGAATGACCAATCACTTTTTAAAGAAGCCATTTATCACGAAATTTATATGTACATATATGTATATATATATTCTTTTTCCTTACAAGATACTAAGACCAAAAGGTTATTGAAATTCTGTTTGTTTTTTTTTTTTTTTTTAAATATCTATGTATATACATTTTTGTTTGGGAAAATAAGAAAATTATTTTAATAGAATCGAATACCGTTGGTTTTACAAAGTCCATTGATTGCACGTTGTGTGACGAGTTTATAAATGAAACACATTGGGTTTAGATTAGTTCCTGAAGACCAGTTGCGTAGAATTTTGTTGGTGGTCATATGTATAGATGAAAACATTTAGTTGAATGAGTTCGAGAGTAGTTGTGTAGTGAGTTCTCGTTAGATTTGGATAACGAATTCATGGATAGTATCCTGTAGTTGATTAATGAGTACATGTTTTGATGGTTAGTTCATAATTTGATAGTAGATTTATCGTTTTAATGATAGATTAGAAATTGGATTAGAATCTTGTAGTTAGATGAGTAGTTTAGAATCTATCTGAGTATCGAAGTCAAGTTGAAATATTTTAAGGGTAGACGTTCGATTCAAATACATTAGCTTATAAGGATAGCAAAATCCGCTAACTTTTATTTAGCTATGGAATTTAGCCTTGGCTATAATTTAGAAATCATAACGAACCTTTGATTGGAGAGTTGATATTTGATTTAGAATTATAAGTACGACTTAGATTCGGTAATCGATATATGCATGATCTGAGGTTTTGGATAATTCGATTGAGATATGTCTTAGTTTTGAATTGAAATGTTTGGTTTACAATGGTGTAATTGTGCTATATGGATAAGTTAGCGAATATGTCGCATAAGTATTATTGTAGGTTAGAAACAAACGGAATGATGAAACGTAGAATAGCACGGTTTTGTAGAATTGAAATTAGGTGTCCTTCCAATCTACATTATAGATAGTATAGATATATTTAACTTCCGTTAGGGTTTTCGAGTATTTCGGTTCGACTTCTTATGACAATAACAGCACACCACAAGATTACACGTATGCTACACATTATAATATCATACTTATAATTATATAGATTTCCATTTAATGTAATTCATGCATCTTATCATTAAATCAAATCCGACCCACATCATCATCACATAAATCATAATAACACACATACTTATATTTTGCCACATACCTACAGATACACTTATATAAAATAAGCAAACTTCCACCTTCACTGCCATACATGCTACTTTCATATAAATTGACACACATGATAATCATCTACTCATTCATCTATTTATACATGAAAGTCTGTTTTATAGTACTCATACCATGCAAGCACTTTCACTCATTCATATCATCAATTTGACACAACATACCTACAAATCATACATACAATTTTATACTCCTTCACATCCTGTCATACATACCTACCTACGCATACTGTTGTCATGTACACATATATATAGCATACACACAATGCACATTTGAACACATATGTATATATATTAGATGTTGCGGTTGCTGATATGTTTCTAGCATATACATACGGGTTGCTACATACCTCTATACACATACATACATGCTGATATATATATATATATATATATATATATATATATATATACATGTTCACTCGTTGCTGCTGTTATATTTATACACACATACGTATACATCGTTACATACATTCAGATTTATACCTAAACGTTCACATATTTGCATACAGATTTCATACATACCAAACTTATAACCATACATGCAGAATTTGCTCCTATACTATTCGATTATCATAACACATAACCGTACTACTGCTGCGATTCTTAATCATCATCTACTGTTTCTGTTTCAATAATTGATATACATACATATTCAAACTATTACATGAACTGCCATACACACATTCAATCACACGTATCAGTCGCATCGCATACATACATACATACATTACAGTACATAAATGATCTGTAATTCAGCCCTAAACTTGTTGCTGCTTGTTCTCAATATGCATATATATACACATCGATGGATCACACACACATAATCAATACATATACACATAATCGTAAGTTTGTTTGAACCGAAACTCGAACCCTAACTGTTATTATTTAAAACTCACCGGAATGGTTTAAGATGATGATTCTAGATGACAGGGGAGGGCGAGTTGTTGTAGCGGCTGCTGCTGCCTCTTTTGCTTTACCAGCAGACGACAAGAGGAATAGCAAGGAGGTGGTTATGGCTGGACGGTGCAACAACAGGCGGAAAGGCAACGAGATCGATGTATGTTGTGTTGATGAAGAATGAAGGAGGCGAGAGGAAGGAAGGGGACGGGTATGGGGTTTAGGGTTGTGTAATTAGGTTAGAACTTTACACTTTGCACCTGATAGTTCTAGACGAACCGAGCTTGGATCTAGATCTGAGATTGTTTGGGGATGTTGTTTGCAATCAGTGATGCGGAAACTCACTGATCACGTATTGATGCTTGAATGTTCATGAAGATCAATGCAAAGTATGATGAAGATGATGATAATATGAATAGGAGAATTGTATTAGATCAATGGAGAGGTTACAAAGGATATGGAATGAAATGTAGGCAACTCCTTAACAAATGACCTAGGTGATGGTATTTATAGTCTATACCATTCACCTTACAATGTAACCTTAACACGTGCAATTAAGCACAAACGCGCATTTAAGCACGAAACAATTACACAAATATTCTAAGACAAATACAAATTATGAACGTCTTCACCCGTGCTTGCTCGTGATGATGCTCGATATCTTCACTCGCTTATATTTGGAAAGTGACATCTTCAAATAACCCCAACAGTACTCCCCCTAAGATGACACTTTACAAATCTGACATATCAGCTTAAATCTTCATGTGGCGAGTATAGAGAGCAACTTAAAGTTTTGGTATGCATTATCTTCAAGAGGACCCAACAGTACTCCTCCTAAGATGACGCTGCCAAAACTCTGTCTTTCAACAAGCAATCTGCATCCTTCTCTCCCTTTTGAGTAACATCAGAGGCTATGGAAAGAAATACGCAGAGAGTAGATTCCGGTGAATCTATATATCAGCAACGGGATCTTCTTCAACGGTTGAAGTAGAATGCGAAGACTTCTTTGACCTAGAATACTCCCCCTCAACTTTTGCTTTATAGGATAACGGGATCTGTGTATGAGATATTAAGAGGAGGATTCTTAACACTCAGCAATCTGACATGGAGATCTTTGGACTGGAATCAGGCTTGAACAGGAACATCTTCAAGTCGCGTGGAAGCTTGTTCTGCATTGGAAACTGTTCCTGTAACTCAAAGAAAAACATTAAAACTCAGGCAATAATGTGCATTTATCATCAATGTAAAGATTAAGTTCTCAATCGGATGAGATATTGCTTGATGAACAACTCCTACATCAATAACACATGTTAAACTGCCAACACAAAAGAAAAAGATTAAAAATGACAATCTTTTTGGTGTTTTTGAATTTTTTCAATGTTTTTGATATTTTTGGAATTTTCTCTTTACATTCATGAATCTTTTACCTGCAATGAGATCATACCAGCAATTTATCCAACACATGTTTTGTAATTTTGAGAATAGACATTTGAATTGTGAAGTAATTGAGTGATGAATTGTTGAACAAATCAATTAGCTCGAAGTGACACACTTACTTTTTCTATTCTTGATGATCAGTAATGTTGATTAAGAATAAGTTTTGAGTGACCCATACTTTGCACATTAGAAAGTTATACACCTCATCTAAATATCCTGAGAACAACTCAACACGTCAGGTCACTTACAATCATAAACAGTGTGGAATTTGGGTTCTATTTGGATTTGGTCCACTTTGGGACTTCTTTTGAATTCCTTTTTGGAATTTTTCTTTTTCCTATTGTTCCCCTTGGGAATCATCTGAATTCCATTTTGGAATTTGATTGGTGACGGTCCACATTTGGGACTCTTTTTGTTCCATTTTGGAATCTTTTGCTGCATCTTGAAGCTCAAAAGAGACTTCGTGTGAGACTTCAGGTCTGTGGGTACCACAACAAAGAAGCTCACGATGTGGTTCATCACACTGAATAGATTGCATCGTTACCCGATGTAATTTAGATGCTTCACGAGATATCTATTTGATTTGTATAAACGTTTCACATGCACTAAGATGTTTCAACCACAAAAACTCATTAGAATTTAGTTAAATCATCATAGAATATACTTGTTCAGTATAATTGTCTGAGCCGTCTCGCACATCAATTTTCACGCTTCAGTCTTTATTGTTTAAAAATGATGTGTCGAATAACTCTAGTGTATCTATCATTTCTCATGTACGTGCAAGTAGATTCAACATATTTTTTTATTTTTTTTTGGATTTTTCTGATTTTATCAATTTTTTTAATAATGATTTCTCCCCCTAAACTTTTAAATTTCTAAGAAAATTGAAAGTTTAATGAAAAGAAAATGACAGATATGTTATCAACGTATGAAGAGTGCATGCAATATACTTAATCTAAACAGACGAAATGAAACATCGGTTGTTTCTTGCACTGCCATCATTGTTTGATTTTTGAAAATGTTTTTTTTTTAAAAAATTCCTTCAATGGTTCCTTTTTGTTTCCAACTCCATTTGGTGTCAGTTGCATCGAAAACATCATGAACAAGATTCGGTATCTTGTCATGATAAGGGATCAGCCACGGTCTTCTTTTCTTTGTTTGACCGGCCTCCATAACTGTCCCTAACACACTAACAAATCAGTTAGAGGTAATGACCCAAACCATTTCGGTTTTGGGTCGTCCAAATTCATCAACATAAGAGATATTCTCATAAGTGCAAGGAATACCTTCAGGTGGTGGTTCTGATGATACAATGTAATTTGTACCTTCATCTTCTTTCATGGATTGTTTGTCAAAAGAGTAATTATAGTCATTTTCAAACAAATTGTGAATTTCATTTAAAAACAAGTTTTGTTGACTATATTTCTTATTCAAAGATTGATTTACTATTGGAATCATTTTATCATTTAAATCATGATTTCTCTTTTTGTTTTTGACAAACTTTGGTGTCCATGAATCATTGACATGTTGATTTTCATCAAACGAATGTCTATGATTAGATCTTTTAAAGTTAGAAAAATACCTGGAAGGGTATGCACATGATGAACTTCTTTGGACGGACCTTTTCGGCTTGTAGTAGCACTCAGATGTGTATGATTGACCATGTCACAAATAGAGCAATACTTGTTGTAGTAACATTTCATTGTGTCGTGGTTGTACATCTGACAGTTGGTGCAGTACTTGTTGTAGTAGCATTCCGTTGTCGTGTGATTGTACATTTCACATATCTTGCAGTACTTCTGATGAGCCTTGAAGGGATACTTCTTCCTTTGCTTTTGAGAAGCTTTTGCAGTTGAACCTTTTTCTTGATGAGGAGCTTTGACCTCTGAATCTTGTTGAAGCTTGATTGAAGAAGCTGGAGTCTTGAACTTGTTGGCTTTTGAACCATAAGGAAAGACACCTTGACTGTAAATACAATCTGAGATATGATGAGTTTCAGAGTCACTATTTAAACAGTAGACATCACTGTTTGAATCACTCGGGGATTCGAAATCTTGAGACTTTGGAGTAGGAGTCTGTGGTGTAAAATCAGATGAAGCGACCTTTGTCTTGTTCTTCTTGGCTTTGCTCTTCTTTCTTCTAACCTTCTTCTTCTTCTTCGACTGAAACTCTTGTGTCTTTTCTTCTTCTTCTTGAGAAGATAGTGATCCAACAATTCCGGTTGGCACTAATCTCTCATCTTTCTTTTCGACAGACTTTTCTTTTTCGACTTCTTCTTTGATAAGCACAAGATCAGATTGTGATCTGTTGAGTTTATCAGTGAGCTCCATGAGTTGAACATTCAGATTATGCTTTTCGGTAAGCATTGAATCAACATTCTGTGTAAGAGATTTGAGTCTATCTTCACACAGTTGGTGATCTTCTTGAAGACTTTTGAATTTCTCTTGTTCTTCTTGAAGCTTGGTTTTCAGACTGCTGTTTTCTGAATTAACCATTTCAGAGAGTTTCTTCAACGTTGTAATCTCTTCTTGCAAATCTTTGATCACACTGGATGAGTGTGCATTTGATTTTGCAGCTTCATTCTTGGCATTCATTGCTTCTCTTTCACTTTTCTTGAGTGACTCTTCGAGAGATGTGATTCTTTGATCAGATATTTCGTGTTGTTCTTTCAGATTCTTGTGCATTTGCTCTTCCTTCTTGAGTTTATCACAAATCTTGAAAGAGTATATTCTGTAGTGTTCAACTTGTTGAAAACATTCTTTCGTGCACATCTTTTCTCTGACTTCAATTGGCATTTCAACATAAGAACTTTCAACATCTTTCTCGTTTTCTTTTTCTGACATCAATCTCTTTATTTCTGAATTGAGTTGAGCAATTGTCTCATCTTGCTTTGCAATGGTTTCTGACAAGTTGCTGATTTCTTTATCTTTCTTTTCAATATCTTGAATGGAAACAACATCATTGTTTTCACTCAAATCATATTCTTCTTCATCTTCCTGATTGTCATGAGAATTTGCTTGACTCACAAGAGCAAGTTTTGTGTGTTCATTAAAGTCTCTTCTCTTTTGATCACAAGCTTTGGCTACTTGAAGATATGTTGTTTCAAACATATGATTGAATTCTGTAATAAATTTATTGATATCTTCTCTTTTATTTTCTTCTCGGATCACGGCTAACATGCCCGTTGACATTTTTCTTGAATTTTCAAAGTCATCTTGATACTTTTTCTGGGAAGTCATGGTGGCTAAAAATGACTAACTTGAAATTTTGGAAAAATGAAATTTTCGAATTTCCAGGCTTTTTTTTTTTTAATTTAGAGACGGGTCACTGTTGGGACAGGTAACTGTTGGGACGGGTCAACAACTGAGACGGGTAACAGTTTGGTCGTGTCAACTGTTTGGACGGGTCACAAAGTTGGGACGGCTGAACAGTACTTCACCCGGCTGAACAGTGTCTTCACCCGGCTGAACAGTGTTTTTACCCGACTGAACACTTCACGCGGCTGAACAATACTTCACCCGGCTGAACAGTGCCTTCACACGGCTGAACAGTGTTTTCATCTACTTCACCCGGCTGAATAGTGAATCACCCGGCTGAATAGTGTCTTTCTTCTTTCACCCGGCTGAACAGTGTCAAGTACTGTGGAGACGGGTCATGCACTGTAGAGACGTTTCAGCCTTTGTTGTAGCAACACTTAGGAAAATTTCCTTAAATCAACCACTCAATTCTTCAATTCTTTTTCAAATTATGATAGGTTTCTGGGCAAATATCAATCAATTCTTCAAATCTTCATATCAGCTTGACTTTTCAAAGTCAAAATTGTGATGAACACTAGATCAATTCTTCAATTTTGTTGTTTTGTTCAATTCAATGCTTGTATTAGCTTAGAATGATGTTTCTAACAATCCTTGAAAGTATTACACCTTGAAACAGGCTAAATCTCAATCAGATCCGGATTTTTGATGAAGAACACAACAAGTGGGTTTTGAGACAAATTGACAAAATATGGATCGAAATCAACAGATCAGTGATGTTTGATCATGAACGAAGCTTAGGATTATGATTTCTAACACATCTCAATCAACAATTTCTCAATATCAACAACAAATTCCAGATTTCAATTTTGAGCAGTGAAATGACGAACATGAACAATTTCTTCAAAAACTCAGTCAAATCTTCACCAATTGATCTCAAACTTTGCAGTTCTTTACACAAACATGAATCAAAGCTAATGGTAGCTAAAATTCCATCAATAACAACAACAATCAAAGATCACCTAACAGCTCTGATACCAATTGATAGTTCTAGACGAACCGAGCTTGGATCTAGATCTGAGATTGTTTGGGGATGTTGTTTGCAATCAGTGATGCGGAAACTCACTGATCACGTACTGATGCTTGAATGTTCATGAAGATCAATGCAAAGTATGATGAAGATGATGATAATATGAATAGGAGAATTGTATTAGATCAATGGAGAGGTTACAAAGGATATGGAATGAAATGTAGGCAACTCCTTAACAAATGACCTAGGTGATGGTATTTATAGTCTATACCATTCACCTTACAATGTAACCTTAACACGTGCAATTAAGCACAAACGCGCATTTAAGCACGAAACAATTACACAAATATTCTAAGACAAATACAAATTATGAACGTCTTCACTCATGCTTGCTCGTGATGATGCTCGATATCTTCACTCGCTTATATGTGGAAAGTGACATCTTCAAATAACCCCAACAGCACCCTTAACTTAGACAGTTTATTTCATTTACGAACAAGATGACAGTTTATAATAGATAATTTAAGAGAAAAAGAGTGGAATTGAGTTAACGGTATTAACCAGAATTTATGAGTTGTCACAAAAATGTCATTTATCACCCTCTTTTAACTAGGTCGTCATGTAGGTTAACATTTTTATTCAGTCGCATGTCAAAAAGAGTGGGAGAAATGACACTTTTACTCCGTATGTGAGGGAGACTTAACGGAAAATTGGATGGAGTTAGTGTTTGGGACCATTTCTGTTAGAAAATAAAAACACAAGGACCAAGACTGTTAAGATGAGACTGAAACTGGTAATGATATCAAAACACAGGGACCAAAACTGCAGTTTACTCTAATATTTAATACAAAAATAAAGTAAAAGATGTGATTGGTTGGTTAGTCTTCTTTTTTCTTCTTGCAATATTTAAGACTTCTCATTTGAACTTAAACCTATATATATATATATATATATATATATATATATATATATATATATATATATATATATATATATATATATATAGAGGAGAGTTATCCTACATAGTGTTAGAAATCTAAGAAGGCTAAGAAGGATTTATGACCTTTAGATCTCTTTTTTAATGGTTGAGATCAATTTGTAGGAAAAGAAATTGGTGGAAGGGTACATTAGTCATAGCCACTTTTGTTGACTTTCTCTCTCCACATGCAAGGCACATGCCAATTCCCCCACTTTTTTTAAAACTTTCATAACTTTTGGATACGATATTATTTTTTTTAAAAAATTACACCAAAAAAACAAGCGTTTTATTATCTTTAAAACGCGTATAATATTGATATATAAAAAATAAAAAAAAATTTCGGCACTTGTCTAGTCCTTGTGTAATATCATGTGATTGTGTTATATTATAACTAGTGAAATATCACTTTTATCGGTTCATTCTTAAGTCATTATATAATATCATCTTATTATAAATATTTGTTGTGTCATATTATGTGTTTAGAAATGATCACTGTGTCACAAATTGTTAATATGTGTTTGAGAAATGTTCAAAGACAACGTCATTTTTTGTTACAAAGTGTGAGAATGACACAATGGTAAACAAAGACACAATGAAACTTTTAAAAAAATTATAACTCACAATATAAATCAAATTTGAAAAAAGTGGTTCGGAGACCTTGTTCCCCATGTATTCCTCTTTCAGAAAATAAATAAACGAAAAATTAAAAAAAATTAAAAAAATTACCGTTTTTTTTAAATTAGACACAATGAAAAAAGACACAATGAGAAAATAGTAGTTTTTTTAAGTTTTGTTTATTTATTTTTTAAGGAGGATGATGTGAGAGCAAGATCTTTGAAATACTTTTTGTGTTATTGTGTAATTATTATTAGATCATTGTGTAATACTTGTCAAATAAGATTACACAATGACCCGATGAATGACACAACAATCTTACGGATGACACAATCACACAATGACCTGATGAAAGACACAATGACCTGACGGAAGACACAATGACCTGACGTTAGACACAATGAGCTGAAAAATTGTGAAAAAAAAGTTCGTTTTTTATATATCAATATTATACGCGTTTTAAAGAGAAAAAAATTCTCGTTTTTATGGTGTAATTTTTTTAAAAAAATAATGTCGTATGTAAAAGTTATAAACGTTTTAAAAAAGTGGGGGAATTGACATGTGACTTGCATGTGGAGAGAGAATATTTAAAAAAGTGGGCATGACAAAAATACCCCCTCTCTTAATTTTCCTAGATGCCATATGTCTATCTCTTATTGCTTCTTAGCCTTCTTAGATTTATAACACTATGTAGGTGAACCTCACTCTATATATATATATATATATATATATATATATATATATATATATATATATATATATATATTGAACAATGAACTTCATTAAAAACAACCAACCGAGGCCAAAAAAACTGTGCAGAAATAACGAAAAAGAGTACTTACACCAATCTAACCAATTTATGTTATGTAAACTTGCACTATTCTTGATCCATAAGAAGGAGTAGGACTTGATTTCTTGGAACATCTTTTGGAGATGAATTGGGTTATTGTTGGAAGATCATTGTGAGCCTTCCAAATACACCAAGCCGAGGTAAGAATGATGGCTTGCATGATTTTCTTGGATTTCTTGGGTTAGATACTAGCTTTATACAGATTAAAGAGATCAAAAACTAAAAATGTATATATTGGAGGCAGTTTCATCCAAATTGCTACTTGGTTCCAAATTTGGATCGTGGCCTCACATGCGGTTAGGGGATGCTCCATATTTTCATCAATCATCTCACGCAAAGGAACGAAAGACGAACCGATTTGAATCCCATGCCTACAGACTTATAGAGAGTTTTCCTTGTGGGGTTTCGTTCTTAAATCGTTCTCCAAGCAAAGATATATATTTGTTTTTAGCGGAAGCCAATTGTTCCATGAATTGTTGAGTCCTTTTGTCAATGACCAATGGGGGTTGTAGTAGCCGTTTTTTAGCATAAACCGTGAATCCTTTAACTTGGTTCATCGTCCAAAACCAACAATCTTTGTTGTTGTTTGGGCACACCGACATGAGCAGGTGCCAACAATTTTGTATTTGGGTGTGTTCTTGTGGTAGCATTGGAGGACACTCCCATCTCCACTGCCATTGGATTTGTTGAACCCGAAAAGTATAACATTGAGAAACTAGAATGGACTTACAAGATTCGATGGCAAGCTCTTTGAACGATTTATCAGTGGCCCAAGCGTCTAATCAAAATCTGGTAAAGGAACCTGAAGCGACTGTCACACCCTCAAAATCCACTAACGGCGTTTTACTGTTAAGTGTGTGACGAACCAGGATCTCAGTCATTAGTTACACCAAACGACACTATATGAATTTAAAATATACGTGTCACATTAAATGAGAAAGTTTAATATAGAATTATCGTTTAAAAGTTTGCGGAATCGTAATTGAAATGTAATGTCAAAGTATTAAATGGAACTAAATGCGCAAACACGCGACAAAAGTAAATGCACAGTTTAAATATTTGAACACAGTCGAAAAAGTCATTTAAACTCAAAACATGGTTTGTAATGCAAGGAAATGTTTAAATGCAATGTTGTGACTCCATGTCATGTCCTAAGTGCGTTGAACCTCAATGACTTGTAAAAGTGAAAAGCTAACAAGTGTCAACACGACGGTTGGTGAGTTCACATAGTAAGTATAATATCAAGTAAGTTCAGTTGCAAGCAGAAATATAAATTAAGTATGTCATTGTAGGTAGCTAGTCTACAGCACATGTCCTAGAGGCGTATGTATCTGACCGAGCTGACGTATGTACACATTAAGTGCATTTTGCCCGTTCGTACATCCCAGCAGGATGCACTGTAAGTATGTTAGGTCATTCAACACCCGTTCGACAGGTCCTTCTGTCGTGCTAGCGCGACTAGCCCGGGTGGGGTTTGTCAAACCCAGTAGTACTACTCAAAACTTCCCCGCTATTTCACAAATACTAACGGTCAACTAGGTATCCATAAGGTCTTTCATGAACAAAATAAAAGTGCTCTAATCCAGACATGCGACATACAAAATTCGTAAGTCCGTAAAAATATTTGTCCGTGTTCAGCCCGTAACAGGATTTACCTTTACGGATTTACAAATTTTGTATGTCGCATGTCTGGATTAGAGCAACTTTTATTTTGTTCATGAAAGACCTCATGGATACCTAGTTGACCGTTAGTATTTGTGAAATAGCGGGGAAATTTTGAGTAGTACTACTGGGTTTGACAAACCCCACCCGGGCTAGTCGCGCTAGCACGACAGAAGGACCTGTCGAACGGGTGTTGAATGACCTAACATACATACATGTGCATCCTGATGGGATGTACGAACAGGCAAAATGCACTTAACGTGTACATACGTCAGCTTCGGTCAGATACATACGCCTCTAAGGACATGTGCTGTAGACTAGCTACCTACAATGACATACTTAATTTATATATCTGATTGGAACTAAACGACTGAGGTGGTTGTCTAGTTGATGAGCGGCAGAGTCAATTTAGGTTTAGGGTTTGCAATTTGAAATTGATTGAAGAAAAGATGCATGAACTGGTATATATAATTATATTTTTTAATAATATAAATATATTAACAGGTGACCCATCGTGTTAACACGTCATGATCTATTAAGACACGATGTCTTTACGTGTTAACCTGTTAATGACACGAGACCTGTTAATTCCGTGTCGTGTCCTGTTATAATGTCCGTGTCAAAAAAATTGAAGTATTTAAACTACCCACTAAACACGAACACGATAAAAAGCAGGTAACGCGATAAGAACCCACTTTTTAAATAAAATAAAATTTTCATATAATTCGTAAGTCTTAAAAATTCATTAGTCTCTAACCAAAACATTAACAACCCAAATTCATGAGTCCATAAAAAGTTAAAAACCATAGTCCTTAAGAGAAAAAACAACCAAAGTTCTAAAGATACAAAACGGTTGAGGTGGTGGTCGACGAACGGCGGAGGCGGTGGTTGTCTGGTTGAACGGCTGAGGTGAGGTAGTTGTCTAGTTGATGAGCGGCGGAGTCAATTTATGTTTAGGGTTTGCAATTTGAAATTGATTGAAGAAAAGATGCACGAACTGGTATATATATTTATATTTTTTAATAATATAAATATATTAACATGTGACCCAATGTGTTAACAAGTCATGATCTGTTAAGACACGATGTCTTTATCGTGTTAACCTGTTAATGACACGGGACCTGTTAATTCCGTGTCGTGTCGTGTTATCATGTCCGTGTCAAAAAATTTGAAGTATTTAAACTACCCACTAAACACGAACACGATAAAAAGCAGGTTACGCGATAAGAACCCACTTTTTAAATAAAATAAAATTTTCATATAATTCGTAAGTCTTAAAAATTCATTAGTCTCTAACCAAAACATTAACAACCCAAATTCATGAGTCCATAAAAACCGTAGTCCTTAAGAGAAAAAACAACCAAATGACCAATAGATCTCTCATTAGTAATCACCCATAAAAACCATAGTCCTTAAAGGGCTCCACATGATAATAATACTTAGTTATAATCACCCAAGAATCAGGGGGTGGGTCCAAATGACCACTAGATTTCTCATTAGTAACTGTCGGTTTCTACAAATTAATGATTACGCTTGCACAAAAATTGTTATCAGGCTATGAACACATAATTTGCAAGTAAAGACATAACATGAATTGTTTAAATGATCAACTGAAATCTGATAACTGAAATAACTAATAGACTGAAATCTGATAACTGAAATAACTGATAAACTAAAATCTGATAACTGATTTAATAGGTCACATGATATCACCCCAAATTGAAAACCAGAAAATGACCTATGAATACTCACTTGATAACTGGTCGATGAAATGAATAAAAGTAAACTTGAAAAAAAAAGGCACCGAGAATCTCCTTAAGGATCACCTAAGAAATGTCGACCTATGTTAAAATTAATAACTAAAATGATCTAAGAATCTAGGGTTCTAATTGGAATCTGGGTTTAAGGATTTGAATGGTTAATATAATGATAATAATATGTAATAGAAATGGATTTATTTTAACAATGATTTAATATGTAGTATACAGATTAAATTGTGTATTAATTTCACCTCTTTACGAAAATAATTAAAATTAATAGTTCATTAAATGTCATGATCAATATGATTACCAATAAATTATTTATAAAAATTTAATTTTATCAACTAATACCATGATTTATAGTCTTAAATAAGAGATACACTTATTAAACCGTATATATAACGTTTAACTGCTATGAAATTTATTAGAATTAATAGAACCATAATTGTCAAAATCAATATAATGAAATTAACTACTTTATTAATTTACATAAAAATAATATCATCATTTCGTAGATAAGTGAGACGTGATTTGATTATAACCCTAAATTTTTATAAAGGAAATCTTATATTTATTAATTAAGACTATTCAATCGTAAATCTATAGTTTATAAAAGAAGTCTTATATTATTATATTTATATTTAGAATACCTTTTTCATAAATTATTTTTATAAAATATCTCCTAGACTACTAGTAACTAAATGTATTTAATTTTAAGTAACTAGGTTATTTCCCGTGTGTCGCACGAGCTGAACGCTAACAACGTAAACATAAAAACATGATTCTAAAATTTTATGAAAAAATAACATTTGAAAATAAGCTACATATTACATGAACAAATATGAGCTTTGAACAAATATATTTAAATTACAAATACACGCAAATTAGATATTGACGCGTTTAAACTAGGTACCTTATAAATCCTACCAATTAATTAAAAATAAAGATTAAGAAAAAACAGACATACAAATAATCCAGATACCAATGATCCTTAGCCCAAGTGGTTAAGGTGAAATTACCAACATTTATAAAAATGAGGAGGTCTTGGGTTCAAGTCCCACTTAGATAAAAAAAATGGAGGTTTTAGGTTGGGCTAGAAGGTTTTCTCACCAAAAGTGGGTTTCTCTTGTGGGGGAAATGGATAGATGAACCCGATTAATATAATATATATATATATATATATATATATATATATATATATATATATATATATATATATATATATATATATATATATATGGGCACCTTCATTTGAGAACTCATTTTTATGAAAGAACTAAGTGAGAACCAATTTAACTTTTATATTTTTTATTATCTAAATTGACAAAAATGCTTGTAAACTTACCAATTATAAGATGTATTTATAAAAAAAATGATTTGCATCGTTTTTTGTTGAAATGCATATATGCACCCACATTATATATGCAAATATGTACACGTTTTAGTTTCTAAAAAAACCGAGGAGAGAGGTGATAAAATTCAAGAAATAATGAACAATGGTAATAAAACAATACATTTTTACTTTACCATTGTTATTGAAGCAAAAAGTACATGGCTTATATGGTTCTCACTAGTTCTTTTTAAATATTTGGTTCTCATTTGAAGGTAACACTATATATATATATATATATATATATATATATATATATATATATATATATATATATATATATATATATATATATATAGGGAAGGGGTATTTTGAGAACATGGGTTAGCTGTGAGAATGGTAAGAACCATTTATAGCCTTAGATCTTGATGATCTAATGGTTCCTATTTAAAGTAAATAACATTATGAATTATTTAAATGTAAAATGATAAAAGTGTTTTGTTTTTAGTGGAAAAGGGTAATTTGGGAAGAGAAAAGATGAAATAAAAGGCTAACAGTGACATGCAAGAAACTTTGCAGTAGAAGTCCCATCAACATCTTTCTTCTTTTAACACAAAGAAACATATATGTTTTCTTGAACTATTGAAAGTCAACTTATCACATCACCATTTTTTCATATATTTGTTTATTTGAAGGTGTATTAAATTTTGTATAGAATTCAAATTTTAGTTTTAAATGATATATATAAAATATGGTATTACATTTTCAAATTTCTAATAAGTACTAAATAGACGTATACGTGTTACATGTAAATACCACATACGTAACGTGTGCTACATATTTAACAATAATACTGTTTTGAGTATTTTTATTTTACAAAAATGTAATATATATTACTTTTATGTGTATCCAGTTTAATACAATAAAATGTGACTTTTTATATTAATATATTGTATATATCATTGTATTACAAAATACACATATGTAATATAATTTATGTTAATGTGTAATATGTTATTACACATATGTAATATATATCATTTTAATGTGTTATATTTTATTACACATATATAATATATTTTATTTTAATCTATTGGTGATTGAGTAGGATATGACACAAGTCAAATGTGTCATAGTACATTTCTAATCAACATTAATTTTACATTTTTCAATGCAAGTGCAACATATACGTTTCTCACAAAGACATGCATGTACTAAATCTTACAACTTCTAACTTTAAATTAGCACATAATAAAACAATATTAATTAAACCCAAAGTTTATTACAAATTTAAACCTTTATACAAAAATACACCAAAACTATTAGAAACATAAAATATATAAACGAGTTTAAACAAGAAAAAAATCTAAAAACATCACAGTCTTCATTTCTTCATCATCGTCGTCGTCATCTGATAACATACACAAATAAAAAAAAAACATACATAATCACAAACAAACACACACCTAACCGCAACCCGTAATCACAAACACACACTAAATCACAAACTAACAAACACGGTTTAGAGACTTACCAACATATCATACTATAAGATCTGGACATCAACGGGTTTTTTTTTGTAGTTATTGGAAATGTCTTGGGTGTTTCCTTTCCTTTCCTAACATATTAAAAGGAAAAAAGTGGCGAAAAAAAGAAGATAAAACCTTCAGTTAGTGGATCGACGTCAAATATAGGAATGAGATCGTCTTGTTCAACTAGAATGGCGTATCTTGGATGATCCTTCAAACGAACATTTGAAGAAAGCATAGAAGAAAATTTGTGATGTACTTCGTTGTCGTTATGGCTGAAACCGACGTAAGGGTTGTAATCAAACAACATTGAAAGCATGAGAAATGAGAGAATATGGTGAACTTGAAGATGAAAATATGAAAGAGAATAATGGTTGGAAAAAGATTTAAAGGATGGTGTAATAGATGATGTCAAATCAAGTTGGTGTTATCCTATACAAAATAGTACATAAAAAAATATAGAAAAATGGACATGAGGTGAAGAGTTTTCTGCAGAAACATAAGGTTAGAGGGTGATGGTATTGAGTAAAAGACCATAATAACCTTTATAGAGATTATTGAGGAGGTGATGTGTCAAGTTGTGATTGGTTTAAACCATTCTCAATTTCTCAAATGTGGAAGGTGTTCTCAATATATCCTAACTCTATATATATATATATATATATATATATATATATATATATATATATATATATATATATATATAGAGTAGAGTTATCCTACATAGTGTTGGAAATCTAAGAAGGCTAAGAAGGATTTATGACCTTTAGATCTCTCTTTTAATGGTTGAGATCAATTTGTAGGAAAAGAAATTGATGGAAGGGTACATTAGTCATAGCCACTTTTGTTGACTTTCTCTCTCCACATGCAAGGCACATGTCAATTACCCCACTTTTTTTAAAACTTTCATAACTTTTGGATACGATATTATTTTTTTAAAAAAATTACACCAAAAAAACAAGCGTTTTGTTATCTTTAAAACGCATATAATATTGATATATAAAAAATAAAATTTTTTTCGGCACTTGTCTAGTCCTTGTGTAATATCATGTGATTGTGTTATATTATAACTAGTGAAATATCACTTTTATCGGTTCATTCCTAACTCATTATATAATATCATCTTATTTTAAATATTTGTTGTGTCATATTATGCGTTTAGAAATTATCACCGTGTCACAAATTGTTAATGTGTTTGAGAAATGTTCAAAGACAACGTCATTTTTTGTTACAAAGTGTGAGAATGACACAATGGTAAACAAAGACACAATGACACTTTCAAAAAAATTATAACTCACAATATAAATCAAATTTGAAAAAAGTGGTTCGAAGACCTTGTTCCCCATGTATTCCTCTTTCAGAAAATAAATAAACGAAAAATTAAAAAAAATTAAAAAAATTACCGTTTTTTTATTTTTTAAATTAGACACAATGAAAAAAGACACAATGAGAAAATAATAGTTTTTTTAAGTTTTTTTAATTTATTTTTGAAGGAAATTGATGTGAGAGCAAGATCTTTGAAATACTTTTTGTGTTATTGTGTAATTATTATTAGATCATTGTGTAATACCTGTCAAATAAGATTACACAATGACCCGATGAATGACACAACAACCTTACGGATGACACAATCACACAATGACCTGACGAAAGACACAATGACCTGACGTTAGACACAATGAGCTGAAAAATTGTGAAAAAAAAGTTCGTTTTTATATATCAATATTATACACGTTTTAAAGAGAAAAAAATTCTCGTTTTTATGGTGTAATTTGTTTAAAAAAATAATGTCGTATGTAAAAGTTATAAACGTTTTAAAAAAGTGGGGGAATTGACATGTGACTTGCATGTGGAGAGAGAATATTTAAAAAAGTGGGCATGACTAAAATACCCCCTCTCCTAATTTTCCTAGATGCCACATGTCAATCTTTTATTGCTTCTTAGCCTTCTTAGATTTATAACACTATGTAGGTGAACCTCACTCTATATATATATATATATATATATATAGTATTGATGTCTTTTGTAAACCAGTCCCTAAAATGTTAACCATTAAACCAATTGTGAGCCACACATTATATTCTTGAATATTTTATTGGCCAAGGGTAGTATCGGAATTTCACATCCTAATTTCTTTTTTTTTTATATTTGTTATTTTTTATGATATGATATTGATTTGACACCATTTTCATTTCCCCATACAAGTTCTATAAAACCCAATCTTGAAGTGTAAACGTTAACTAAAAACGTTTCATATTCAAACATCTTCCCAGATCTTTCATATTCAAACACCTTCCCAGATCCCTCAAGTTGTTTTTTAACGTGATGGAAAACAACACATATGTATCGTCGGTGGATGGTTCTGAAGGTGATGTTATCAACTTCTATGAAACACCTTTAACGTCTTATGCATCCGCATCATATTCTGATCAAAGAAGCACCTTTAACTTCTATGAAACACCTTTAACGTGTTTTTGCTTTCTTTATACAGCAAAGAAGCAAAAGATTGAAGTAGTTTTTGATAATGAGCTCCATGATATCGAAGATTCAGAAGACATGATTCTGTTAACCCAAAAAGCAACAAAGAGAAGGTTATTGTTTCATGAGTCGGAGAAAGTTATGGAACCTGAGTTGGTTGAGGCTCAAGGTAAGATATTTAATTTTGACATACGCCCTTTTTATAAAAACACATGTGTCTTTTATGATTTTTTTACGCAGTTGAATTGAAAAGTAACAAGCTTGATGAAGATGAACAAATAATCGAACACGATCAAGAAGAGCCGTTTTTCTCCTTGTTAACCCCTGTAAAGCTATTTCACCCCTTGCCAACCTCTCCCAAGCCTCATGAAGCTGAAAAAAGTTTGAATGATGGTTGTTCATCACTACTTGACGAGTTTTTGCAGTTCGAAGCAGAAGTTCTAGGTGTTCCTAATGAGTTGGCGAGCCCTTAGTTTGTTTAGTTGAAAGGTTGTTTTTTGTTGTTTAATGAATGTCTTCGTTATGTTATGTTTTATCGATCTATCTACGTGTTTTGTTTTAATGTCCGTTTTGGGTTGTAAAAACTTATGTGTTTAGTTAAAAAGCTATGTTTTTAATGACTGTTTTGGTTGGTACCCATAAATATTTTATACTTGAATAGGCCTTATCATTAATTGTACTTCACCATATATTTTTTACCCCGGAAATATTCTGAAATCTTTTTTTCTTTAATTTCCATATGTTTCTCATAAAACAATTGGGCAGATGTTTTATCTCCCTTTTTTTCCTATAAAACACATGTGTTCTAATTCAAAATAACTAGAACACATGTGTCCGTTAGATTTTATTCATGTTTAATAATTAAGTATTTTTGCTATACAACCCATAGTTCATACTATATTTATAAGTATTTTATCTCCCTTTTAAATGTTTGTACAGATTCTAATCTTTCTATACACATAGATATTTTTGTACAAGTATTTTATGTATTTTCTAAAACTATTTATGTTTAATTCATACTCTTTTTACAGTTTTACCTGATTGTTTCAAAGTCATTGATCTTAGCAATTACAACTATTTGTACAACTATTGACTATAATATAAAGAAATATAATATTACTAGGTAGAAGCGTCACATCAACTATTGATCTTAGCAATTTTCTCAACTTATTTGTACAGAGCATAAATATTTTTTTGTTAAATATTTTGTTATCTGGTTTGTTCTTAACTTATTTGGTTTCTTCTCAACTAAATCAACTAAATGTACTTTATACATTAAAATATAATAATATGTCATAAGTTGTACAAGACACTAATAAATGCTTGCATAGTCTTGTCACATCAAGTACTTTATACACTAATAAACACTTTTTCAACAACTCCTTTTCATAAAAATAATTTCCAAGAAACCAACTTATAAACCTGAATCGAACTTCAAAATTCAACCAGCCTCTTCAAATCATGTCTCAAACTTCATCTTCATCATCTTCTAAACACATTCCCAAAACGATGGTGATATGCTCTTGTGGTGCTGCAACTTGTTTAAAAACTTCATGGACAGACGCTAATCCGGGTAGAAGATTTGTTTGTTGTGTAAGTCAAAATTTTAAAGTTTATTGGTTTAAGTAAATAATGTGTTTGATTTACTTGATTCACTTATAATATTTTGTTGTGCCTCCTCATCACCCCCTTTTTAAATAAAACATTGAGATTTAAGCCCATTGAAATTAAGTTTATTATTTATTTATAGACCGATAAATGTGGATGGCTAGAATGGGCGACACCAGAATCGCGTGAACCTGAATCGAACGTCATACCTGTTTTAATGAGAAAATGGAAGAAGAAAGAGCAAGAAGCAAATAACCGTTGTCGTGAAGCCAAAAAGTATAAGACCCTTTTAGTTGTTAGTTGGTTGTTTTTCGTCTTGTATGTTGTTTATCACTAAATCCCAATGGTTTGTCCCTCTGGTTTGTAATGTTTCTTCTTTTCAATATGACCTATTTTGACTTGTTACATTTTAATTTATGTTTTGCGTTCTATTTAAGCTTTTTAAGCAATTTTGGATATTTAACATTAGTGCATGCGCAAACCTAACTCGTTAACAAATAAAGCAAATAGTCATTAACGCATACACATAGGTAAATTATTTCCAATTTGCATCATCACAACTCCAATCGGAGTCGTGTTCGTCCTCCTCAGCTTCCCATGGGTAGTGATATTCCACTTCCTCCTCTAATTCACTTTGATAAATCCAGGCCAGCTTCAATACTTCAGGATCGATATATTCGTGTTCATCTTCTAGTGAAATAGGCTTGTTTAACTCATCTTCTAACTCCTTTTGGATCTTAAGATCTTCCTCATAAGCTTCTAAGTAATTTCTTGGCATCCAATTAGTTTCCTGGCTTCCAAGTAGTTTCTTGGCTTGTTTTTTGTCACTTATATCTTCTAACCTTTTAACCTTATGGGGTTCTGCAATAGTTTAAAAAGATAAATACACATGTGTTTTGAAGATCGACATATTTGTAACAAAAATACACATAGTATAACTTTTTACCTTGAATGTCATCCAATTCGTTCTCAACAACTTCATCCGACTCATCAGATAACAACTTTCTCTTTGTTGGGTTTAAGGAATCTAAAAATATATTTTCTGATGATTTTATATCATCCATTTTTTCCTTAACTAAAGGAGCGAATGAAGTTGGAGGGAATGAAATTGGTTTTTAAAGGAGGGAATGAAGTTGGAGGGAATCAAATTGGTTTAAAAAAGGAGGTAATGAATGTAGAATTTTTCATATGTTTCTCATAAAATATATACGCAGCTTTTTATCTCCTCTTTTTGCCAATAAAACACATGTGTACAATAATTATCTTATTTATCATAAAACATTTACGTAGTTGTTTGTTTCCCATAAAATATATACGCAGCTGTTATATTTTACTACACAACTATCTTTTTCTTGTTTTTTTTAGCCTTTTACACACTATACACGTCTTATAACGATATAGTAACCATCCCTTTACTCAATAGTTGGTCGAAGAAAATAGTACATGTGTATATTATTCTACACTAGTATATATGAGAATTGATTAATGTACAACTTGTAATGCATTTTGTACAACAAAATATGAGCTTTTTTATATCTAATTTATGTATAATATACACTTTTCTACATGGTTTAAGAGGTCTTGTCATGAAGTGTTGGTATATGTACCATACCCATATATATTGTTTATCTGAAAATTTTCTGACTTCTTTTTTTTTTAAAGATGTTACGCAGATTTTAATGACCTGTATTTTCTTCAGTACACATGTGTTGCAATTCGGAACACATGTGTTTGTTATTCGTGTTTTCTTAAAAATTAGAATAGTCATAGATATTTATCACCTCTTGAATTATTTATACAAATTATGTCTTAAAAACCAGAAAAGTCAGAAAACTCATAGATATTCCTCGTTTTTTTTTTCAATTAGTCAACTATAATACCTATGTACCAAAAGGTCTTGTCATTAATTGCCAAAAAGACCTTTGTCATTAATGTCTTATGTACCATACACCATATCATTAAATGGCCCATGTACCACTAGTTAGGTAATTTTGCACAACTAGTTTTCACTTAAATGTTTATGATTTTAGTTTCACTTAATGTACATTTATTTCTGCAAACAGTACAACTAATAGCTTACGTTGTATAACTGAAAATATACATTTAATTCAGCATATAATAAGAAAAATATACATTGTTTTATTTTTTAACCTTGACTACACACTACACATTAATTATGCATATAGTCCAAAAAAACATTTCCTTAATGTACAATTAACTTCTTCATATGTTACAAATAGTACGTGTAGATTTTATTCTACAGTAGTATATTTGAAATTTTATTAATGTACAACTGATGATGCGTTTTGTACAACTAAATATGAGTTTCTATATCTAATTAATGTATAAGATACATTTTTCTACAACTAAAGATTACTTTTGATAGATATTGTACTATAAGAGACATGGTTTAAGAGGTCTTATCATGAAGTGTTGGTAAATGTACCATACTCATATTAATTGTTTATCTGAAAATCTTCTGACTAGTTTTACTTTTAGTATTGTACAACATATGTCTTTATCCATTTTACTAGCCAACAATCTTTTTCTTATATTTTTTAGCCTTTACATACAGCTAATTATTCAAGTTCGTACAACTATTTAACTACACACTACACATTAAGTAACCATCCATTTTACTACACAACTACTTTTTTATTGTATTTTTTTGCCTTTTACATACAATTAATTATGCATGTTGTACAACTACTTAACTACACACTACACATTAAGTAACCATCTGTTTTACATTTTAATAAATATACATTTCTTATAGCTGACTTATTTTATTTTTACACATACAATCCAAACCCTTTACTCAATAGTTGGTTGATGAAAATAGTACATGTATATTTTATTTTACCCTAGCATCCCCTAGCATATTTCAGATTTGATTAATGTACAACTTATGATGCATTTTGTACAACAAACTATTTTATTTTTACACATACAATCCAAAGTCATATATATTGTTTATCTGAAAATCTTCTGACAACTTTTTTTAAAATATTATATCTGTTACTAAAAAAAGATTTACGCAGATTTTTAAGAACTTTTTTTCTTCAATACACATGTGTTTGTTATTTGTTTTTTCTTAAAAATCAGTAAAGTGATAGATATTTATGTAAATTATCCTATTTGCCCAATGGTTATCAATTAATAGATATTCGTCGTTTTTTTTCTACTAGTCAACTATAATACATATGTACCCAAAATGTCTTGTCATTAATGCCCAAAAAGATTTTGTCATTAATGCCCTATGTACCATACATCATATCATTTAATGCCCCATGTAACACTAGTTAGGTAATTTGGTACAATGACAACTAGTTTTGTTCCACTTAAATGGTTATGATTTTAGTTTCATTTAATGTACAATTAATTCTGCACACAGTACAACTAATAGCTTACTTTGTATAACTAAATATATAGTTTTTATAACTACATAGTTTCATTTAATGTACATTTAGTTCTGCATACAGTACAACTAATTGGTAACATGTGTCACAACTTTAATTTGATAAGCTTCACTCTATATAATTGTAATAACCACTAGATTGATAATTTATTGATAGTAAAGATATATATAGTTTTATAACTACTTTGTTTACTCATTTTATTATTTGTTAATGCATTGCCATGAGACGGTTAGTTTTTTATACCATATGTTGTTATCTTCATTTTTCCATTTAATTCCGCATACAGTACAACTAACTGTTACATGTAACAACATATAATAAGAAAAATATACATTGTTGGGTGTATAAAGTGCATGAATCTAACCACTTGATTCATGTGTGACAAGTTATCTGTTTGAATTTTTTGATGATTTTTTTTTATCCTTAACTACACACTACACATTAATTTGTTAACTTCTATTTGTAATTACCACTTAATTAATGTGTGACAAGTTATCTGTTTGGATTTTTTGATGATTTTTTTTATCCTTAACTACACACTACACATTAATTATGCATATATTACAAAAAATAATTTCCTTAATGTACAAATAACTTCCTCATATGGTACAAATAAATAGTACGTGTAGATTTTATTCTACACTAGTATATTTGAATTTTTATAAATGTACAACTGCTGATGCATTTTGTACAACTAAATATGAGTTTTATGATCTGTTTTTTTTTAATACACATGTGCTGCATTTTGAAACACATGTGTTTTTTATTTGTGTTTTCTTAAAATTCAGAGAAGTCATAGATATTTTTCACCTGTTGAATTATTTTTGTAATTTATGTATTTTACCCAACTTTAATTGCTCATGTACCACTAGTTAGGTAATTCTGTACAATTACAACTAGTTTTGTTAACCTTAAATGTTTATGATTTTTAGTTTCACTTAACGTACAATTAATTCTGCACACAATACAACTAATAGGTTACTTTGTTTTATCATTTGTTTTCACCTATACAATACATGTGTCTGTTTTTTTTATTTATGTTAGTATGATTGTTTTTAGTGTACAACTATTTTATACCCATTGTACAAGTATAACCATTATGCACTTTGTACAACTTATGATGCATTTCGTACAACTAGTATACTCTTTTGTACAACTAAAGATAGGCATTTTGTACAAGTAGTTTCATTACACTGTGTCATTATACACTTTGATTGATTATGCACATGATACAACTAATTGTGCACTTTGTACATGTAAATATCCACATTGTACAACTACCAACTTTATCTCTAGAGGCACGTGCAACATTCTCATTTTATCCCATAGTTGGTGGGGATTTGGCAGATTTATTCCCGCCATAATCATCCTCTTTTCCCCCCCCCCCCCCAATTTTTGCTCTATATAAGACGCTTCTTTCATGTAGTTTCCATGCACTCATTTCCTACACAACAGCAAAATGAGTAAGTTAAAAGATAAAGGAAAAGGTGTTATGTATGAAGATCCCGCTTGTGATAATACCATTGATCCTATAACATCTTCTTCTGTTCATAGTGGTGTGGATCAACCTGCTTCTGTTTGTACTGGTTTGGAAGAACCTGGTTCTGTTTATGTTGGTGTTGATCAGCATGGTACGTGCTGCTTTGTTAATTGTAGAATGTGTTTTTCTATACAATTTCTTTTATGATACATTTAACTGTTTCTTTATACAAGCAGTCAAAAACTAACATTTTTTACTTTTGATTTTTTGTGCCTAGATGACATTCGCACGTTTGTTCATCAAACTCCCAACGGATCAAGATACTGGATCCCTAATGTAGCTACCATTGATAAACCATGTGTGGGCATGGTTTTTTCTTCTTTGAATGATGTTTTTCATTTTTATGATCATTATGCTGAAAAATCGGGTTTTAACATACGTACTGGTCCGGCGAAAAAGAAAAATGGTGTTTTTACTCATAAATACATTTACTGTAGTAAACAAGGAAAACCCAAGTGCCAGAACTGTGACACTATGGATGTTTTAAAAGTTGATTCTTCTCGTACTCGTTCATATAAAGCTACTGATTGTAAAGCTCGTTTAAAACTCAAGTCTATTGAAGGTGGTTGTAGTTATGTTGTCTATGACTTTGTTGAAAGTCACAACCATGACCTTGTTCCTTCTCATAATGTTGATTTGTTGAGAAGGAGGAGACGACTTTCTTTTTCTGATAAACGTTTTATACATCAAATGAGCTTGAACAAAATTGGGGGGCGTGCTGCACATCGTCTGCGGTCTGGTTTGAGGGGTGGTCCTCATAACATGCGTGGCACACAAGAAGATTATGCTAATTTTGGTCGTGATGTTCGTATGTTCATTGGGGAACGAGATGCTAAGTTTTTTATTGATCTTTTGGAACATAGGTCTTCTCATTTATCTAACTTTTCATGTCAATATAACATTGTGGATGGTGAGCTAAAAAGTGTTTTTTGGGCGGATGGTGTCTCCAAAGCAAATTTCCAAGCTTTCGGTGATGTGTTAGCATTCGATGCCACTTATCACACAAATAAGTACGTTTTTTTTGTTTTTATGAAATTATTATGTTGGTTTTATATTGTTCTAACTTACTATAAAATGCTAGGTATGATATGATATTCGTGCCGTTTACTGGGGTGGACCACCATAAAAAATGCATTACATTTGGTGCCGGTTTAATAGCCAATGAATCTGTTGAATCATACCAATGGTTGCTTCAGTGTTTTGTCCAAACTTATCCGAAAGCCCCGAGTCTTGTTTTAACTGATCAAGATCCCGCTATGTTACAAGCAGTTGAATCTGTTTTCAAAAATTCTTCTCATCGTTTATGTATGTGGCATATAATGAAAAAGCTTCCTGCCAAGGTATATCTTTTTTCTATAAATTTCTTTTCATTTTTTTATCAATTTGTCCCGGATATAAAACACACGTACACACGTGTAACACATGTGTATATCTGTGTAATCACAGTTCTCCTTTTATATATAGTTTCCAGGTGATTTTTTGCAAAGTACTGATTTTAGGGCACGTCTTCACAAGTTGGTGTGGAATGTTTTCATAAGTCCAACTACCTTTGAGAAGCGTTGGATTCAGCTTATAACTGAGTTTAAGCTTGCAACACATGTATGGCTTCGAGATATGTACCAAATGAGACATCGTTGGATCCCTGCTTATTTTCGAGATATTCAAATGTGTTGTTTGATGAAAACCACCTCTCGATGTGAGAGTTCTAATTCTATTTTTAAAGTAAACTCCAGTCCTGGTAATACGTTGGTTCAGTTTTTATTTTGCTTTGACACCTCAATTGACCGTCAGCGTTATAATCAAAGACTTCTTGAGCATAAGTCTTACACCACCAAAATACCTCTCCGCACCCCTTTACTAATTGAGAAGCATGCTCTTGAGGTTTATACCCAAGAAATTTTCTTAGAAGTTCAGAAAGAAATTCAGAAAGGTATGGTTGGAAGTTTTATAACCAATGTAGAATCTAATGCAGACGGGCTTGAAGTGTTCACTGTTCACCATGCTGATAAGAAGACTATTATCAACAATTCATTCACGGTATTATACACTGTTTTATTATATAATTTTTTCATTATACATCATTCTTTTCTTTTTAACAATGTTTACATAATGCATTTAACACTGTTTTTTTAGTAGTTTAGGTGATGTAGTAAATCTAGTTTTAAATATGCAAATTTACTAGGAAGCTAACACACACATGTGTCGTTTTATACATGCATGTGTGTTATATAACTCTACTATATTGCATTATTAAAACTTGTTCATGATATTTTTTTTAGGTTACTGTTGATATTGCAAACAAGAAAGCTTCTTGTTCATGTAGAGGATTCACGCGTATTGGATACCTCTGTCGTCATGTTTTCGCTGTTTATAGGCTTAGAAACGTTCAAGAAATACCTGATGAATACGTGCTTCGTCGTTGGACTAAAGATGTCATACCTTTAAGTGTGTATAGGGCTGCAGCAATGTATTCTGGTGGGAACAATGAAGTTGATGGAAAGAGGAATGAAGTTCTTGATATGGTTTCTTTTTGTATGGATTGTTTAAGAGGCAATGATGAAGGTTTTGTTTTTCTTGCACAAAAAATTTATGATGTTAAGGCTGCTGTTATTGAGAAGTTTAAAGTTCCAGCTGAGTCAACTTCTAAAGAAGGCGTTATGCGTGATCTCATGGGTGATATTGTTGGGAATTGTAATGATTCTGATACCCCCTTTTCTGCTCCAAAGGGAATAAAAAACAAAGGATCTGGCACCAAACGTCGTCGCGTTATCACCCAAGGTGAGAAGTCTGCTGAAAGTAGGAAAAAAGCTGGCCGGAGATGCCGTAATTGTAATGAGATTGGTAATCATGATTCCCGTAATTGTCCTCTAAATGGTCAGTCCGATGATTCGGTTGATGCTGATGGTGAAGAATCAGAGTAATATGGTTGCGTTTAGAATGGTGGTGTACCGTGGCCTCGCTTTTTGTGAAGAACAACCCTATTATGTAGTTTCCTTTTATTATCTAAATATGGTTTTTCATCTACTTTTGTTTTCTTTTGTGTTGTATCCAATGGTTGTTAAGTATTTATGTAGATGAAAAACCATCTTTTGTAAGGGTTTGTGTTGTTATTGATGTATGAAGTAACTAAGATGGTTTAACTTTAGTGTTTACTTTTATGTTATTGTTTTTTATATTAGTTTATCGTCTTAACATAACCTCTTACATTTGTTTGCAATATATCTTAGTATTATTTTTTCTATCTAACTCCCTACTTATTAATACATGTGTTTATTTAGAAACACACGTGTTCTAGTCATTAAGTATTTAATAAATTTTCTGCGTTGGATCCTTTTAGTATACAGTTGTTTACCATTTTGATAACTATGTTGTTACCACTTAAGTTAATTACAATATTTTAGTACTAATTTATTATACGGTTTCCTTATCTTAGTGGTACACGAGATGCTACTAATACTCATGTTTTATCTTGAAACACATGTGTGTTAGACAGAAAGGTGCTGTTATTTTAGTGTTTATCTAAGACTTGTTTCTTTTTTTTAGTTTACTAAAAACACATATGTTTATATGAAGCATTTTACTAAAAACACATAAATCTATTGTATCCAATGGTGGATAAGTATTTATGTAGATGAACAACCATGTTTTGTAAGTGTTTGTGTTGTTCTTGAATTAACTAAGATGGTTTAACTATAGTGTTTACTCTTTTATGTTATTGTTTTTTTGTATTAGTCTATTGTCCTAACATAACCTCTTATATTTTATTACAATATCTTAGTATTATATTGTATTAGTCTATTGTCCTAACATAACCTCTTATAAACACATGTATTTATTTACAGTTTTACCTGTTTATAACAAAGTTGTTACCAGTTTCATTTTTATTTTAGTTTACTAGCTCAACTTACGTTAATGAAAAACACATTTCTTTGGTAAATGATTTGAAAGCTGTTTTTTAACTGTTTATACTCTTTCCTTATGTAAGGACCTACTTATTTTAGTGGTGCACGGGATGCTACTAATACTTACACATGTGTTTACATCGGATTCTATTAATACAAAGGTACTGTTTTTTTGGTGTTTATTTAGTTTACTAAAAACACAATTTTATATGAAGCATTTTAGTAAAAAATCGTGGTTTTCAACAACATTTTCAACACCATAAGATCAGAAGCATAATATAACTATCTTTAAAACACCACAGTTTTTAAGATACCTTAATCCAACCACACATTACTAATATTGAAACATGTTTTTGAAACTTGCATATTAGATGCTACTTTTTTTTTTCCGACGTCCAATTGACTTTCTTCTTTTTGGCAGACCAAGAGTTTTTTTCGTCACATTGTTTTTTAAAATGTTTGCATCCGACATCAATATTTTGGCAGCGTACCGCTTCCTCAATGTACTAATTTGCAAACTATGCATAGGCGATTTGTTGCTGAACCCGCACGCAAACTTTTTCCCCTCACCCATGTACATTTCCATATGACGCATAGCAAACACGCCACAGTCTGTTACGTTGCCCTTAGTTTTCCAGCAAAACTCTAAGTTCTCGATATTCTGTCCCCTCATTTCACAAACTCTGGGGTGGTGCACCATTTCCAAGAAATCAACGAAAATATCTTTCTGCACCCAAAAGAAATTTTTGAATATATTTATAATACGGAAATGTATAATATGATTTTAGGTTACTATTCTACTATTAGATAATACTCACAATTTTGTATGGTGTGTCCTTTTGAAAGAAATCTAGATGATCATCTATGCTGACTACCGTCTCCTCTTCGTCCATGTTATCAATTAAAGTTATTTTTCCTTTCTTCAAATCAAAAACCAACAGGTAGAAGTGTTTGTTCTCTATAATAGGGAAGAAAACGAGATCAAAAGTCTTCAAAGTCATTAGTTCTTCTTTTTTGTTGAGCTCCAGCAACATATTTTTCCAGAAATTATTAAGACGTTCTTCTTTTGACTTGTGTCTACTATTTATCATCCATGTTCTCTGTTAAAATAATAAAATAATCATTTTACTGTTTTGCGTAGTGTGTTTAAATAATATATAATATTCATGTAAAGTAGATAACTTACGAAAACTTGGGTCGAGCAAAACAGCCTTCTCGGTGTCTTGGGATTTTCTTGTTCCTCTTCATTCAATACTGATGTCCAACAATCTATCACAGAACTAGAGATTTCTTTCCCATCTTCCAGTGTTTTGAAAGAAAATCTTTCTCCAGCAATATGACCCTTAGATTCAAATATTATCTCCCTGTAATATTACACTCTTAGTAAATTTTAACAAACATAAATATCATTATTTTATTACTACACATGTGTACGATATAACCACACAGTTACTTTTGCATGTACTTAGTACTTACTTTTGCAGTTCGACATCATCTTTGCAAATAAAATTCCAAATATCCTCTTCCTCCTTCGTCACTTTTCTATCTATTTCCACCGGACTAATGTAATAAGGAAGTTTGAGAGTCACAGATGCAAGTTTAGCTCGTGCGGCATTTATGATTGCCAAATTTTCCAATGTCTTGTTATTTGGTCCACCACCCTCCTCTCCTGCAGCCTTCTCCTCTACTATTACCTCTTGAACTCGTTCTACACCTATTTTACAGAATATATATTGTTAACTACGACATCTATACTTGTGTACATATATGTACACAAAAGTTACATTTACCAGGTAGGCCACCCTCATCTCCTGCAGCCTTCTCCTCTTCTGTCACCTCTTGAACTCCTTCTACACCTATTTTACAGAATATATATTGTTAACTACCACATCTATACTTGTGTACATATATGTAGTCAAAACTTACGTTTACCATGTAGGGCACCCTCATCTCTTGCAGCCTTCTCCTCTACTGTCACCTCTTGAACTCCTCTACTGTCACCTCTTGAACTCCTTCTACACCCAGGTGGTGTTCCACTTTCTTGTTCGTTTTTGTGTTCACCCTGTTGAACGCCTTCCGCACCTATTTAAAATTAAGTTACTTAACACATCCATTTGTTTGTTTGTATATTTAAACCAGGATATATATTTTTACCTCGTTCGAAGTCCATTTTTGGTTTTACTTTATCATCATGTAAAACCCTTTTTGCCATACCTTTTGATATCATGTTTTTCGGTCGAACAAGCGTAAAGTGATCTTTCCAATTTAATTTCCCAAACCCCCCTTCTGTTTGTTTGGATTTTTCTACAATTTTTTCTACTTCCTCTTTTCGACTCTTGAAAAGTCCATCCACCCTTTCTTTTGTCCACCCTTTTGGAAATGTTTTCGCAGCTTCTTCGTCTTCCCCTAATTCACAGTGTGTTACATCCCATGTTATTACGGATTACATCGACGTACCTTTTTTAATCAAAACGACATGTGTACCAGTGCACTACCCATTGTTAATACAAATTAGATCAACCTACCTTTTGAAGCGTCATCCACTAACTTCATTTTATGCACACTGTCATTCCCGACTGTCAAATCTATAACTTTTGATTCTTTACCTGCCAAATCTACAATTATACACATGTGTTTAAAATAGTCATGGAAGGGTATTTACAATATCCCATGTCTTAAAACAATATGCAGAAAATATATGGCAGAAAAGTATATTTTTAAACATTATTAATTTGTTTTTGATATTTTAGTTTTAAGTAAACAAATATTGATTAAAATTATTAGCAGTTATTGCATGTGTATCAGTGTATTATACAAATAGTCATGACATTATACTACAATATCCCATGTTTATTGAAATTACACCAACTTACCTTTTGAAGCATCTTCTACTTCCTTCATTTTCTTCCCACTATCAATCTGCATTGCCAAATCACCAACTTTTGATTCTTTACCTGTGACCATCATAATATATTTAAAACAAATTAATCCGTACGTCACATATATGTTTTAGAACCATAGTCAAAGAAAACAACAATTGAAAATTATATTTTTAAACATTATCGGTCCTTTTTACAATTTCTCCCCACATTATTTGACCTTATTCACGTGTGTTTTTAAAAAAGTCAAATAGTCATGATAGTGTATTACCTGATTCATTCCCATGGTTGAATCCGGGTGGTGGCAAGTCCAAATTCTCTTCTTTATCCAGTTTAGATTGTTTTTTAAAAATTGTTTCCCCCTTTCCGCCATCTACCCTTTTTTTTTAATTATCTAAACTTTGTTCGACTTCCGTTTGTTGGCTCTTGTTAATACCCAACACATCCGCTTCTGATCCTGAGTTTGACAACACAATAAGTAAATACTATTACTGTTTTGTGGATCTTTTCACATGTGTTTTTACATTTTTAGTTTATTACCTGGTTCATTACCCTGGCTAAACCCGGTTGGTGGTATTTGCAAATTCTAACACATCCACTTCTAAATATAATTGTTATGTAAGATTTTAAATAGAAGAATACTTCATACCTTTATGTGCTCCTTTTTCACCTTCCAAATTGAACATATCTTCATCACCTTCATCATCATTATAGTAAGATTTTAAATTATCTAACACATCCGCATCTGATTTTGAGTCTGACAACACAATAAGTAAATACTATTACTATTTTGTGGATCTTTTCACATGTGTTTTTACATTTGTAGTTTATTACCTGGTTCATTACCCTGGCTAAACCCGCTTGGTTGTATTTCCAAATTCTAACACATCCACTTCTAAATATAATTGTTATGTAAGATTTTAAATAGAAGAATACTTCATACCTTTATGTGCTCCTTTTTCACCTTCCAAATTGAACATATCTACATCACCTTCATCATCATTATAGTAAGATTTTAAATTATCTAACACATCCGCATCTGATTCTGAGTCTGACAACACAATAAGTAAATACTATTACTATTTTGTGGATTTTTTCACATGTGTTTTTACATTTGTAGTTTATTACCTGGTTCATTACCCTGGCTAAACCCGGTTGGTGGTATTTGCAAATTCTCTTCTTTATCCATGTTAGTGTGATCTTTCAAACTTGTTTCCCCTAATCCACCTTCTAACCTTGTGCCATTTTTTTCTGATTTATGTAAAGTATGGTCGACTTTCATTTTCTGGCTCTTTTCAATTCCTAACACATCCACTTCATTTTGTCGCTCTGGTCGACTTTCATTTTCTGTTACAATTAGATAACACAATGTGTTAATACCAACACATGTGTAAAAACATGTTCACATATATATATATAGAAATATAATTCTCTTAAATGAAAAATAGTTTTAGTTTTAAGATTATGATAATTGTTATGTAAGATTTTAAATAGAAAAATACTTCATACCTTTATTTGCTCCTTTTTCACCTTCCAAATTCAACATATCTTCATCACCATCATCATCATTATAGTAAGATTTTAAAATATCTAACACATCCGCTTCTAACCTTGTGCCACTTTTTTCTGATTTATGTAAAGTCTCGTCGACTTTCTTTTTCTGGCTCTTTTCAATTTCTAACACATCCACTTCTAAGTTACAATTAGATAACACAATGTGTTAATACCCAACACATGTGTAAAAACATGTTCACATATATATATAGAAATATAACTATCTTAAATGAAAAATAGTTTTAGTTTTAAGATTATGATTATAGTTTCCAAATTCAACATATCTTCATCACCTTCATCATCATTATAGTTTCCAGTTATATCATTTCCTTCAAAGCCTTCTTCAGATTCTGTAAAATAATCCAACAAGAGGTGATATCATTTACCTTAATCAACAACATGATAATCTGTATATTGATATATTAAAATTAATTTTTATACCTTCTCTTTGTTCATGATTTTCTAATGTCAAACTTTCCAAAACTGACTTAATTTTTTGTGTCACATTCAAGTCTGTTTTTTCCGGATCTCCAAAACCATTAGACCAACTAGGTTTATCTTGAAATACCCCCTCAAATTTTTTAACTGCATTTTTTACCCCTTGTTGGACCTCCGGAATGTTGTATATTTCTTTCAACTCTTGTTCTATCTTTTTTCTATCCTTAATCCAGAACTCCAATCTCCTTTCTACTCTATAGAGTTTATCCTGTGTAATAAAACAAGATCTCATAAATTGTAAAAATTTAGACGTAAAAATTAAGACATAAAAATTAAGACATATAAACATACCTTCGGAGTTGATTTTTCCCCAATTTGTTCTTTTTTATCCGATCTAACCTTCCCCAATCCAAAACCACCATTCTCTAGTTCCCAATCAGCCCTCATTTTTAGCCTATCTTGCGTCCACCACTTGATAGGTATTTCTTTTCCATCCCAATCGTATTCCAACGAGCAAATGCTGTCAACATAGATAAGCTGCCAAAAAACATTTATTGTATACTAACAAATTAGACACATTTTTTCTAGGCAAAAATAGATGTTTAACAATGTAACTTACAATAAGTATTGTTGTTGGACCACAATAGTGTTTCCCTGGCTTCGATGGATCCCAGTTATCTTTGCATTTTTTCATGCAGTTCAATACATATTCAGCCCAGTTTACATCTTTGAAGTCCAGTTCATCTACTAATAAATTTAAAATGTCCAGAACACACTTTCCATTGTGTGTAACCTCAACCATCGTCGATATGAACAGAACCAAGAAATCTATCTCAAAAAAGACCCCATCATCACCCTTTGAGGTTATTATTCTTTTGCAAATGTCGGATGCAACAATATCTGTTTTCTTATATAACTTTCTCCAAGCTGAAGCATTTGATTGTAAGTGCTTTAAAGCGTTACATTCCAATAACAGTTTACCTTCTTTTGGCAACCTGAACAATCTGTTTAAAGCGTTTGCATCCACCTTCAATCTATTCTTCCCGACCACAATCTCCATTGTAGTAGTGTCCAACTTACTGACCACATAGTATGCAAGTTTCGATGGAATTTCTTCAACATTGAACTCCAACATCTTTTCAAACCCTATTCTTTTCAAAGCTTCTTTTTGATGGCTGTTTAATTGATGTATGGCTGAGTAGAGTTGCTTTGGTACCGTTCGTGCTCTTAACCCTGGATAATTGGCCTGAACCCTTTCATTTATTAGTTTCCCCTTTTTCTTCACATTTTGTTTCTTAATTTTTTTGCAGCTTTTGGGCCCTAAATAATACATACAAGTAAAAAACACATGTGTATTCAGTTTGCAGCTTTGTTAACTAAACACATGTGTACACATTTGCAGCTTTGTTAACTAAATACATGTGTAACATTTTTTTTCACTTGTGTCATACGTTGAGTGTACACATATGTTTTATTCCATACAAAGTGTACACAATACAATATAGTACCTTGGTCATCAATCAAATTATTTGATTCATCGAATAAGACTTTTCTCTTTTTCACTTGTGGGCTTGCCAGAACTAAGTCTCTTGATTCTGTGGTAAAATCATCACTGTCTACCTCCTGAATATTTGCTATTCTTCGGCTTCTTCTAACCGAAGTCATGTTTCCCCTTTCACCACTCATCTAAAAGCAATTGGAAAAAAATTTCAACTGTATATACTGCAACATCCCATAAATCAATTCAACTTCATATATAGTAAATCAACACATGTGTCGAACATATACAAAAACATCACTAGACATAAATAAGCAATCGACACTGTGTGGAACATAATTAAAAAGATCTTCAACTGATATAGAGAACATATTGAAAAAGATCTTCAAATGTCTTTACAGTAACATCACCGTAAATCGATTCAACGTTATATACAGTAAATGAAATCGGTTAAAAACATGTGTCGAACATATTGAAAAAGAATTTCAACAGATATGTAGAGATCGACATTACCTTTTCGTTAAAAACCCCCAAAATCACCCAAACCCTAGGAGAGAGAGTAGAGAGATGAAATCACTTGTTGTTTTTGATCAGTCACAGATGAAATCGATTGTTGTATGTAGATGGTAGACAGATCGATTAGTAAGATGAAATCGATGTTGGTTGTGAAAAATCACCGATGAAATCGTTTCTTTGTATGTAATTTCTTTGAATTGCTTTAGATATATAGGTTTTGATTTATGAAAGGAAATGACTGGTCTATGAATTTTTGAGAAGAAGTATGAAAGATAGTACAATTCTGTAAGTGTAACAGTTGAAGTGATATGTTTCTCTTGGGAAGAGCATTTTTATTTTTAGGCGGCAACAGCAATTGAACTTAATGACTATTATACCCTTTTTACATATTAAAATATATAAAAGTAAATCCATTTGTACCTTCATCAATCCCAGCCATTGATCTTAAAGATCAATGGTCCAAAAAGAGTTTTTTGGTTAACATTTTAGTACATGGTTTTCATTTTACATGTGCCCTATATATATATATAATTATATATATATATATATATATATATATATATATATATATATATATATATATATATATATATATATATATATATATCTTATGAAGCATGGTCTCACATTTGTCGTTAAAAAAATAATTCAGATGATAGATATCCAAAAAAATCATGGTGACACATTTGTACCGGGCCGAGCGTACGGGTCGGCATGCATGGGTCTGGGTTGTAAATTCCGATACAGTTATTTGTTTAAGTTGTTTGTTTTCTGTTTTAATAGTTATTTCAGGGATATAAATAAGGTAAATTGAAACTTTGGAAGAGAAAATTATAGGTGATTTAATGTTATCGATTTCCTTTCATACATTGCTTAAAATAAAAGATTTTTAGATTTGGCGGGAAAAATTATCCAACACCCTCTCCATTGAATGACAAATGTCATCCAAAACATTTTTTTATTAGAAGTTATAGATATAGATTAGTTCATTTAAACCATCAAATGAAAAAAAAATAAAAAGAAAAGTACATAGATACAAGGGTCGAACCCTTGACCTTTTAGTCCAAATCTCTGACTTCAAACCATCAAGCCGGAACCACTTTTGTTGAAATAACTAGAAACTAAATATTTTAAACTACCATTTCCTTAAACCCACATTCATATATAAACCCTAAAATCTAATCATACAAATCGATCACGCATATGTTTTTGTAATTGAAATCAAACGCGAAATTCGCAATCTGCATTGTCATACGGTTGTAACGATGTATTTAATTACCTGATTTGCTGATACGATGATGAAGATGATAGAAAGAAAAGAAGAACACAGTTGCGGGTCAAATTGATGATGCAAACGATGATGAAAATGAAACTGGATTTGCAGAATCACTTGATGGTGTTAGAAGACTAGAAGCCCCAACAAATTGATGGTTGAAACGGCTCATATGTGGCGTTCGACTGATGAACAGGGGACGATGAACAGAGAATTAAACGTTGTGACAGCGTGTGTTTCAGAAGGATTTGAAGTTGCAGAAAGATAAAGTGAAGACTAATGAACGATTTTTGAAGCTTATAAGGATTTGACCTTGTGTTAAAGGAACGAAACAGATTCGAGTGGGTTTTGGTTTTTGAGGAACAAAATTCTAACTGATTTGTATAACTTGTTTGATAATTTAACTTGATAGACTCATTTGAAATGTGTTAAAGATTGATTTAAGTTTGGTTAATTGGATTATTACCCGTGATTAATGGGATTCAAGCTCTTCATTTGCCGGATTTAATGGATGTGGATGCAATTGATCTTAACTAGGGGTGTTCAAAAAAAACCGTAATCCGAATAAAACCGAAATCCGAATAGTATATAAAACCGAAACTAATCAATCCGAATTCTTATTCGGATATTCGGTTCCGATATAACCGTATCCGAATTCCTTATTCGGATTTTTGGTTCGGATTTGGATGTCAAAATTTTATGAATTCGGGTTATTCGGTTTATTCGTATATCCATTTAAATCGAATAAGAGTTAGCCTACTATATAATTAACTAGTTTAGTGCCCGCGCTAAGCTCGGGAACACAACATTCAAGTGATGCTTTTAAAGATATTCATGAACGTTCCAATAAGTTTTAAAACAAAACCGTGGTAAACCGGAACACGAAATATATTTTTAAAAACTAAATTTTTAGTATGGCAATATTATACTCAAATTAAAGAGAATAAAATGCTCAGTTTTATGGTATAGTTTATTTTTTTGTTAATATCCATATAAAAAAGTTATGTATATTTATAAAACACTAAGGTCTTTAATTGTATATTATTATTAATTTTATCCATATGTTTCATTTTCACACACTATCAAATATAAACCGACTCATGTACACCCCTTGTAGTATAGGGTTAAAAATATAAATACTTCTTTAATTTTTCAGAATTCTCCAAAATATTAGGGGACCAAAAATGTAATTAGCTTTATTATAATATATTTTATATACATAATTTAAATAAAAAAATTATTATTATGAGATAAACTCTCAAATGATGCCACATAAGCCAGAAGCTTTAAAATAGTGCCACATAAGCTTTTTTGGTTTGGCTATATTATATAAAGATTTCTTATGCACATACCTATATGTTTTCATGCCACTCAAAATTAGCCCATTTGCCACTATAGAAACACATAGATCTTGTTTAGACTATTTTCTATCAAGTGGTTTTGTATTTTTGTATTTGTATTTGTGTTTTAGACTAGTTTTCTACTTTTCGGGTTCGTACGCTTTATGTTGTATTTGTCGTATATGTACGCTCCGTTTTGGTTTTATATAGTATTAAGAAATTATGTTGCAATTTTAATTTTTCTTTGCATTCATAAGATAAACAAGAGGTTAAAAGTGGAAAAAAAAACTTTTCGGATAGATTCGGTTTATTCGGATAATTTCGGTTATATCCGAATCCGATCCGAAATGAATTCGGATAAGATTCGGTTTGGTTAGCAAAATGATTAATTCGGATGGTTCGGATACGGATATGTGCCTGAAAATTTCAAATCCGAATAAATCGAATAAATCGTTAACCGAACCGATGAACACCCCTAATCTTAACGGCATAAAACTGGACAAATAAGGATGCTTAGAGTTCGAATTCAGTGGATAAGGGTGAGAAGACGGTTTAGTCGGGGTTTAAGCTGTCGAGTGATGATGTTTTAGTGTTGCCGGAGCTCCGCCGGACTCGCCGGAGCTACTGGCCGGAAAAGCGGGAATGGGTGGGGCTTGGTAGGTTTTTTTTTAATTATTTTCATTTCCAGTCCCTGCACTTGTTGTACGTTTAATTTGGGTTGATAAGTTTTCATATAAGTTTTATTGTTTACAAAATGAATCCCTTAACTTTACTTTGTTAAATAAAACTCTAATTTAATTAACCCACTAACTATCTAACTTTATGAAACTTTACAAATTATATTTAAACCAACTTTATAAAATTATATGAATTTAATACTTTATATGTAAGAAAACATGTTAACTAATGCACATAGTTTAAACAAAATTTACCTTTCAGTTTAACCAACAAGACTTATTTGATAGTCTTTTGACCAGTTATTTTTGTGTCATTTTCTTCTCATTTATCTAATTGAATAGAAATTTGAGTTGCAAACAACCTGCATTGATGATCTATCAGTAAGAAACGAAATAGTAAAAAGATGATAAAAAAAAAAACTATAATAAGATCTATAACTTATAGAACAAAAATACTTTTTTTGTTTACAAGAATATAATAAGAAACGAAAGTAGATTTTAAATAGAAGTTACCGGGTTTGAAAAACAAATCAGCAAACTTGTTTTTTTTACAAGAATAGTGATTAAAATTATGCCCCCCCTTCAATTGGACCAATTTGTAGTTGCGACGACACCAAACAGCAGCATATAGCTGTTGTCATGGGGCTGCTGCTAGCCCACACAAGCCACATTTTCTTTTTTTTAAACCCAAATCTTAAACATACTTATATGCATTTTGTTCCTAGTATTTACATTATTAACACTTCACAGAATTCAGTCCTTCGCGGCCCTTTATTAGCCTCATGTTCGCCTCTTTCTGTTTATCTAACTTAGATTTGCTGCAAGGACTACAAAAATAGTTACCTTAAAACAAAAAGGTAGGAGCATGTGAGGCTGTGGACTTGGTAGGAAAAGGGATTTAAGATTTGAAATTGAAAATTTGTTCATGATTTTATTGCATCTTTTAGCCGGAATGGTTCTTTATCAATCAACTCTAGAACTATAAAAGGGAACAATGTCCTAACTTCAAATTATAAAAGAATAACATTCAAGATTTGAAATTTGAAATCAACTGCACATAATAATACCTAAAAACTCTCCTTTTGACTGATCACATCACTTGGAGAATCGTTCTTCTCTGCATTCAACAATACTGGACCTAATAACACACACAATAGCTGCTAATATGCAATCAAAACAGATCAGATATGCGACCCTTTATGCAGCTCAAAGTTGGACCTAAAAGTTCTTAAATCAGTCCTTACTATGCATACAAAAAAGATCAGGCTAACAACCATTTTCAGCCCAACACTTGACCAAAAACATTAAAAGTAGCCCTTAAAATATATGCAAAACAATGAGCAATATTGTTGCTATCTCTCTAACATTAGGAACAACGCAAAAAGAATATATTATCTTTGTATATGGATCTAAATGTATCAAATATCTAAAGTTAACATACAAAAGGGTCAAAACTTATTAACTTCTCAATTTCATACACATACAAATCAGAATGTGTCATATATCCAACATTCACATACAGACATGTCAACATTCATCAAAGTTCTCAATTTCATATGCATACATAGGTAAAAATTCATTAATTTCTCAGATTCATACGCATACAGGTCATAATGCACTCTACATCTAAAGTTCACATACAAACGGGTAAAAATTCATTAACTTCTTAATTTCATGGTGCTTCATTACTTGTGACTAATTTTAATTTTTTTTTCTTATTTTGTCTAATAGTAATAATCTAAGTGAAACCTAAAAACATTATTTTAATTCAATCTGAAAACATGCAAAGAAGAGCATGAGCTTGCACCTGATCCAACTTCCAATCATATGAAAATATAAATTCAGTTACCTTTGCCTCAAAATTTAGAATATCACTTTCTTTAACTCTATCATCTTGTCACTGGTTCATCACTTCAATTTAGTAAAGCACCATCAAAAGACAACCAAAATGGGTTATATTCCAAACACAAAATAAGATATAGGACTTGAAAGACATAAAATTTTAATAATATTTCTGACGTTAAATGCTTGGGATTACAAACACATGCAAAATGTATGTTTTACCTCAATTCTTTATGTGAATACATGTTGTTCAACAATCACTCTTGCCTAACGCATCTGTGTGAGAAAAAAACAGTAATGTTAATTCATCATACTGAGTCTGTAAATAGTAGAATATTACTTCATCAATGATTTATAACCCTCCAATCAGAAACAGCAAGATGAGATGAAACAAAATTTAAACGGGTCGCAATTTCCGTCTATTTATTTAAACACACCTAAATAACTGATTTGATTAAAGTTTAGAACCATTCTTCTTTAAACACACACAAAGAAGAAAACAAAACAAAATCCAAATGATAACATATACATATACACAAAACAAACCAAAATACAAATGATCATTAAATAACATTCATGATTACAATATGCAACCAATTACTACAGCCACAAACAAGAAAACTTACAATGAACAAAACAAAAAACTGAAAGTACAAAATACCACAAATATAATCACATTATCACTTGCAAGCATTTGAATAGTTCAAAATACCACGAATATAATAAAATTATTAGACTTAGAAATGAAAGTTAGCACACTAATGTTTAGCAATTCACCTGAAACGATATCAACAATTGTATTTAGGTGAAAGCCAAACAGATTTGAATTCAAAACACCAACCAAACAATATCCACCCAAAGACGTGTTTTACAAATCCGATTAGCTGCAAAGAATCAAGAAACTTTGGTAAACCAAAAATATTATAAGAGTTGTCTATATACTACTGCACTCATCTAAATACATAATAGTTGTTACTAACCATCTTCCAACAAATGTGATAGTTCCTTGACCTGATTTCATGTGTGAACTCGATCGTGTGTGCATACATCTTCCAACCATAGGTGACTGTAAACTGGTGCAAATTTTTATGATAAAAAATCTTAATTTTCTTAGTAACCTAATCTTAGTTATAGACTACAGCTTGTTATAACTTGTGTATGTATGTACATAGTTCAATATGTTGACCAAAAGTTATAACTTTCTAATGTTGTGGATAGTTTCTAATTAGCTCCTAAATGTTGACCAAAAGTTATAACTTTCTAATGTTGTGGATAGTTATAACTTTCTATGGGTCGATTTAATATGTATCAATATGTAATTTAATCATGCAGTGTTCTTTAAAATAGCAGCCAAGTTTTGTGAAACTGATTAATCAACATGATGCATAGAATAAAGCCCAAAAAGGATCATATACAAAGAAAGTACTATATGATAAACCTAAAAGCTTCAATGTTTTTGAAAACTAAAGCCCTAAAAAATTTCAGTATTATATTATAAGCATAAACAAAACTACAAAACTTAGCACAAATGCAGATTTGAATCCAAGTTTGCATGACAAGAGCAACTGGAATGAGCAGATTGGCAGTCTTTTAAGAACACCGAATCTCATGAAGTGCTTGAATCCCATGCTTAAACCTATGGGGCTTCCACCTTTCTTTAGCTCCAAAACCTATGAGGCTTCCACCGAAAACCACAACATCAACAAAACAACGGCAGAGGCACAACAAGATGCAAAATAACAGCAGTAAGCAACAATGAAAACCAGTTACTAACCTTCAACATACTGCGGATAGCACAATTGATGTCAATTTGATTTTTCTATGAGATAAGGAAGAGAATGATGTGCTTGTAACAAGTAAAATGCGGCAAAACTGATGAAAAATAGCTGCAGTATCAACATATTATACATTAGTATATGTGCAATAGTAACTTGCAGTATGTAAGCGTAATTGTGGAGCAACATGATATTAACAAGAAGTTTATATGTATGTAACAGCAGCAAACAACAGTATAAGAACACATGTAGCAACATATGATGGATGATTATGATCATGCAGATTGAATGATGTTATGCTATATGATGTTGACCAATATGTACAACAGCTAAACAACAACAATGATGAAAAACAGCTGCAGTAGATCAGACTTCAGAGTTACAACATCAGTTGTTGATTGCAGCAGCATCTGATTTAGCTTGTATGCAGCAACAAGTTTATATCATATCAGCAGCAAGTTGCAGTTGGTATTTGTGTTGACGTTATGCATTGTAGAAGATTGCAGAAAGGATTTTTCATATCAGCAACATTGAAGCAAACTTGCAGCTGGAATATATAAACAACAACTTGTTCAAGTTACAGACATGCTTGGTCAGATCAACAGCATCAGTGCAGCTACATAATGATTGTAGAATAAAACTTATCAGCAGCAATTGTGTGTGTGTGTGTGTGTGACTGTGTGTGCAACAGTAGCAGCATGTTTGACAATTGAATCTTCACCAAACTTGTTAAGCAAGATTTGTAATTTCACAAATCTAACTAACTCAACTAATTTGTCATAAAAGTTAATAGAATCCATTGATGCATATAAGAAGTTGCAACGAAACAAAGTTCCCCAAAACCCAAATCAAACTTATTCGATTACAAACTACAAAACACTAACCATGAGTTGAATTCACCTCTGTGCACGAGATTCAGAAGGGGATAACAGGAAAAAGCCGAGGAATCAAACCTTAACCACGAGTTGAACTTACTTGTTAATATAAGTAGTAGCAGCCAACAACATGTAAGATTAGTAGCAATAGTTAGCTTCAAAAAGAACTTTGCAGTCGCAACTGCACCAAACAACCACCAAACAACAGCGTATAGCCACTGTCACGGGGCTGCTATCAGCCCACACAAGAACAACTAATCAAATAAGTCAGAGAGAAGTAGAGTTTTTAGTCTTTTTACTCTTCATCACACTCGTTTAAGTATACAACTACATTAGTTACTTGCATAATAGTCAATATAACAATAACAAAACACACCCTCTAATTTTGTACCGTAACACTCATCAAGAACAGGAAACCGGTGATGGATAAAATTGGGTCAAAGCTCTCGAAGTGGCAGGAAAAAACATTGTCAAAAGGCGGCATTTATATTATTTCGTGAGGTTTTGTTGGGGGCATCAGAGAAAGTCGCGTGGAATAACATGATTGCTCCAATAAATCAAGTTGGGTGGGTTGGTTTGATGCGTGGAATGAAGTTGACTATGTTGATGACATGGGTATGGCATGAGGCCTGACCCGCGCTATGGGCAAAAGCCATAGTTGCCCTTCATGGTACCAAGCGGGTGTGGCTGTGTGAAATAAAAAACTATTAGCGGTCCATGAAAGGGTGTTGTCAAGGCAATGGAAGAACTAAAGACATTTGGAAAAAATGTTTTGGAGGAGATCAACTGCAAAATTGGGTTTAATAATTGGGCAGGGGTGGGTCCATCGAAAACAAATTTCACAACCTTGTTTGCGCTACATAGAAACAAAATGTGCAATGTTCAGGACAAAATTCGGGATCAGGACTCCAACAAACATGAGGACCGGAAATATCATATTATTGGGCAAGTGGCACTGGAGTTATGTGATGTGTATCAATTGATTTTTGGATTTTTTGCTGTGAATATGTTGAGAAAATAGAGAAGAAACTAAGAAGAAAATTAGAAAGTATAACTGGAGCAAATTATTCTAATCCTTCATTCCAAAGAAAAGATAACAATACAAACAAATTAGAAAACTTTAAAGCTATTCCTAAAAATTAGGAAATTAACGTTAAATGGAAACATGGGCATTCTCATTATTTCCTTTATTTAAGCAAATACCAAATCAAACAAAAAAGACTAATTCAAATACTAATAAAAATAGGGTTATTGGATTTAATCACCTTCAACTATTGGTTATTGGCCGCTGTAACCTTCAAGTATCACTTTGGCCAATATAACCCCTAACTAAACACTTTGGTGTCCGTATCACCAAAAGTTAACCAATTCAAGTCACTTTTGGTTAACTTTTGATTATTTTTTGGTTAGCTTTTGGTGTTACGGACACCGTATCACCAAAGTTAACCAATTCAAGTCACTTTTGGTTAATTTTTGATTAATTTTTGTTAAATTTTGGTGGTACAGACACCAAAGTGTTTAGTTGGGAGTTATATTGGCCAAAGTGATACTTAAGGGTGACAGCGACCAATAACTAATAGTTGAAGGTGATTAAATCCAATAACCCATAAAAATATCTATACTATCTTTTTTTTGGACAGCGAAACGAATAAAGCCCGGCTACCCGGGGTAACCCAATGGCGAAAGGCGACTCCAAACGCTCTGCGAACACAGACAGCGCTGGGTAGCCGAAGCCCACCTATTAAACCAACTCCAATTCGGGGGAAACCCACTAGTCCGTCCGCCCGTAGGCACGACAACAAGCTAGCGGTAAAACCCGTTTGGCTCAGAGATCGAACTTATGTTGGCCACAAGTCTCCCTTCATTCCCCCCATTTGCCCCTTCTTAAGTGGTTGTAATGGGACTAGAACTTGGGTCTCTTTTAGAGAATCCAAGCCTCTTACCATTACACCACATTGGAAGTTGCAAATATCTATACTATCTATAAAGCCAATTAGAAGGAATAAGTTACTAATTAAAGTGCATAAAGTACAAGAAAAATAAGGACAGTTTGGTCTTTTAAACACAATTTTCTTTTTAACCCTCCTAATTAATTACACTATAAACCCTAATTAATTGCATTCTAAACCCTAATTTACGAAATCTGCTTACTTTTATCCGAATGTATACCCCAATTTACAGTTCCATGTACAACTATAATTGCAAGACCCATTTTTTCAGTTTTTTTTTATAATAATCCAGTTTTCTAAAAAAACAAATATAATCCAGTTTTTATATACAGTCCAAATACATTTCAAATACAGTTTAATCACAGTTCAAACACAGTCTAGGTTTTTGAAAAACAACAGAGTAAACTAAAATCACCAAACTCCCGCAATCAGCAAATCCTTGGCGCGTTTGAGCTGTAACAAATGTAGTTGCAGCTGGTAAAACACAATTTTACAATCAAATGCTCAAACACAATACTTAAAAAGTCGAAATATATAAGTTATTACATGTATCAGCAGCTGGTGCTCAAGTCGTGTTTAAGCTGCTCGACAACCGGCGTGTCCAAGTTCGTAAATTTACCGTTTGAGCTGTAACAATCAACAACTTAAAATACTTAAAAAATCGAAAATAATAGAGTTATTACATGCATTTGCAGCTGGTTGCTGATTGTTTCATTTACCATAATACTAATTGCTGCTCTGCTCCATGTCCGAGTTCCCAACTACATTCTGCTGCTAGACAAATCTGTTGCTCGACAAGTTTAAAATGAAAGCCATAAATCTAAAATGAATGCTATAAATTTAAAATGAATACAAGCTACCTAAAATTAAAATCACCTGCTAGAATTATGTATATGTTTACAATCAGCAACCCAAAACAATCATTTAGATGTATAGAACCATACCATCACTTCCAGTTGCTGCTGGACCAGTTTCACTACAAACCCATTGATTTTTTTACATCAGCATTATAATCTGCCACTTAACTTCCATGTCCCAGTTCCCAACTACATCATTAGATATATTATTCAAAAATTTAATGTTTCTATTCAATCTCAAAACGTAAAATAACGAGTGACAAAATAACATTAGTGTAAACTTTACCGTTATATTGGTATTTAAGGCCCTGGCATCTGTTGTTTCAGCTGCTTCTAGACAATATTTTAACTGCATGACATGTTTAGAATAAAAGCCATAAATTTAAAATGAATGTTATAGTGTAATTTAAAAAACACTAATCACCATTTAAAACGAATTAAAGCATACAAATTAAACAAAATGGTTTTAAACAAAGTTTACTTTTATTTAAATATAATTTGTAAATATCTAACTAATAACTGTAACAGAATGTGTATAAATTTCTGGGTAACAAGCCTGGAATGTTATTTCCACAAAAAATGGGATGTAAACAAACTTATTCAGTAAATTAAGGGAAGGGGTCAACTTAAAATGTAACCAAGCGTGAAATACATGTTTTTAAATATTAAAAACCCTAGCTCACTCACTATATAAATAAACTAACCCTGTTCGTTTTACTCACATTCTTAAAGCTCACTCACTATTATAATGGAAACCACCTCACAAAAAATCAATCCAATCCAGGTTACAATCTTTTGTCAATTTAGGAAACTTATTGTTCTCTATGTTTATAGTTTGTTATTACATTTTTCTATTGATAATGTTATTAATTATGCAGGTTGTTTATTAATTCAGTTCATTTTTCATTCAAATTTAAATCGCTAGCAAAAAATATGGAAAAACATTCAAAATTAAAGTGCTAATCAATTGAATGTGCTAAACCACTTTACCTATTTTAAAGGGCAGTGAAAATTCAAACTTAACAAAGGGGGAACACGTTTTTACTCTTTAAAACTTACCTGAACAGTATACAAAGAGATTTAGCAGCTTCTAATTCATTGCTAATCACAGAAAGTATGATATCCAAAAGATAATTCAAAGAGTTGGCAATGTATAATTCAAAAGACCTTGGTGTTGATTTCACCACAACAAAGGTACAGCCTTTTAAGTTTTAAGTTTTAGTTTCCTTTCATATTCTTCATACTAATGCTATATATTTTATGAATATGTGTTAATGTAAAAACTACCTGATTTTTTATTTATTGAATGCAGGTTGATGGTGAACATGTGTTGTTATTTACAACCTTTTATATTGTTTGATATTTACGTATTGCTTTTTAAATCGTAAAGATAATATACATGAACATGTGTTATGATTTTCTTTTTGCAGATTGTATTAGAACATCCTGATCCTAAGTTCAAGAAACAAATAGTTGATACAAATCAGGTTAGTTGTTTCTTCAGTATTAAGCTTATGATATTATTTTAAAAACAAATCTTAATTTCTGCTATATTTTGTCTTCTTTGTTTTTACAATGCTTATGTACGTCATTTTGTAAAAATTATATACGTTTTGGTGTAAAAATTAATTGATATTTTTTTAATGCAGGTTGATGGTGATAATGTGGTTTGTTGAAAGCTTAACATTACTAACACATACTTTGTATTGTTTATTATTTACATACTGCTTGAAAATAGTAAAGATAAAATGCATGAAATGATTTTAAAAAATAACTTATTTTCTATATATTTTCTATGCTGGATAATCATGATAATAGTGATGAAATTATTTAGTAAAATTCATAGTTTAGTTCTCATAAAGTCATAAGTCTGATCTTCAAAGAGAATTTAGTGAAAAGGTAAAGTTACATTTTTTAAAACTGTTTTCAGAAAAGCTTTACACTTATAATTACACTTTTATGACTGGATCATTAAAGCTTAGATAAAAGGCTTTCGGATTGGAAGTGGAGTGGTGTTATTGACCTTTATGGTTCAGATGAAGATGAACAACAAAAAGAAGTACAAGATACCGCAGACTCAGGTAATATTATTATAATAACATTAAACCATACTTAAAATCTATAAATAAGAATTAGTTGTTTACATGAAAACGACAGTAATTAGAAAACTAAATTACTTAAGAAAAGTTAACATTATAGTATACATAGTTAAGTTTTTTTAAGTAAATGTTTCAAACCAGATATTTTGTAACATTAAAGAACACACAAACTTTTAATCAGAATTTTAAAACAGTAATAACAAACACATAAACATTAATAAAAATTTTACTAACATCAGTTACAATCATATATGCACACATTAATCAGACAATTTAACAAAACCTAGACGGAGGCCATATTCCTAAACCTCTATAACGATAGTCGGACAAGAACAAATAATAACACATAAACAATCAACATAACAATCAAGCATGCATCTAACATGAACCTAAATCAACATAAAACACATTTAATATAAATAGAAAAGTTACATGTAAAACCAAAAATGACAATTAAAATAGTTAATAGAACCACACCTATAGTCCAAGTTTTAACACCAGTGGGCAGTTGATTCCCGAATCTAATCAGAAACTTTCTGGTGAAGGTACTTGCTACTGGTTGAAGTTTTTAGATGACTTACAGTGATGTTCTAAATATCCTTAATAGCAGAAAATTATGCACTGTCTTTCAATAGCAGGCAATTGTTTCCCGACTCCAATCGGAAACTCACTGGTGAAGGGACCTACAAATTATTGGAAAAAAATATTAGAAAAAAAAAACATAACACAAGTAAAGGTTATAAGTAATTAAAATAAAAAATAAAAGGCAAGTCACTTACGCTTAGTACTTTTAGCAGCACTATCTTAGTTGGCATGATCTACAATAAGACATGTGTAAGAAAACCTTAACCACATTTCCATATATGACTCAATAAATAAAGTATGTTACATATAATTAATCTATCTACACAATACACACACAACAAAATGATTTAAATGAACAAGTGGTTTTTTTAGAGACCATTATTATTAAATTAATAGTTTTTTTGTTAAAAAAAACAAACATATAATCTAGATTTTGCCTATTGCGACATTATAAAAAACTAGATTTTTTCATACAAACCATGAGACATTTGTATGACAACCTAGATTTAACTACAAAAATATGACCCATTAACAAAATAAAATATAGGTCTACCTTCATGCAACATCCACCTTTCGTATCTTTGTGAACACCATTGGGCTGACCATAACCCATAATACAAAAATGAATTGAAAGGTCGTGAGCTCACAGTAAAAAACAAGATTAATTCCACCCATAAGTTTTTTACTGTTCCCTTTGGAATTGTCAAAAATGCATATACAAACCTGGTTAAAAACATTAAAAAAATATTAGTAAACCTACTTAGATTGATTAGCAAATGACAATAAAAAATAAGTAAGAGATTACATTGCCGATTGAATCAGAACAAAAGTTAAACATGATTGGCCGTATTGCAGATTGACAATAGGCTAATAGCAGACAAAGAGTGAAGCTAATATTTAGATAAACACTTCAATCTACAATAACAGTAGATCCTAATTACAAAAGCTATACTAATCACACAATAAAACAAACAAACTAAAATTAGTAACGAAATCAAAGAAAATATACTCAAAATTAGAACTAATCAACCTTCATTTAAAAAAATTACAACATATACAAAAAACATGAATGGAAATTCAAATAGGACTCAATTATACACTTTAGTAGATTGGCGAAGGTTACAAGATTACAACTTTACCAACAATTTACACAGGCATTCAATAAGAGAAATAATAACTCATAAATTAAAATCGGACCCCTAAACAAGCTTATTCCACTATCATTGGTGTTATCATTATCTATTAAACTAAAACACCAATCATATCATATGAACACTACTCCATATCAAACAATAAAAAGTAACTATATCTTCAATAACATATAACTTAATTATTAAAGTAGTTTTCTCATTTTTCCTAATGTTGACTAGATAGATATAGGGTAAATGTTATGTTGAATCAAAGCCACGCAAAACATTCACAACACATATGAACACTAATCCATATCAAACAATTAAAAATAAGCACATATAATGACTAGATCTAGACTGTTAAGTAAAACATTTAGCATATACTCATACAACAAGAATCATAATTCTCAATTAGCATAAACAAAACCATGAAAAAAACAACAAAAGATCTTAAATCGTTTTACCTTAATACCATACCCCTTTAAAATCGTTTTGTGGACTGAACGATACATGTGCAACCTACAAGCACCGTTCATAACCTTGAGCAAAAGAAACCTTCGAAACAGCGGCCTTCGACCTTTCGTTAACCCAAATAGTACGAGCTTCAACCGGAGATCACGGAGATGATGTGCAAAGATGAAGACGGAGCAGTAACCGGAGACCACGGAGACGATGTGCAAAGATGAAGACGGAGCAGCAACCGGAGAAGACGCATACGGTTTGTCGGAGATGGTGAGACTATTTGAACATTGGTGGCTAGGGTTTCATCTGGACACGCTGATGATTGAGAAAGAGGCGTTGAAATTGTGTTTATGGTTTATGAATATATTGTGTACTTGTGTTATACAGATGGACCATAGTTCAACCGGTTACCCATAGCCCGACCCGCGGATCATACATCCGACCCATTTTAAACTAGAAGCCCAATTTACAAAAAGTACATTGTTAATATTTTTAGGTGCATGAAATATTTAAAAAAAGTTATAAAACACACAACAAATTTGCAAATTCTCTATTAAAACATTCAAACTTATTTAAAAGTATAACCTGAAGACCACTAAACTCTGATTTAAATATATGGGTTCTCATTAAAACATTACACTTTTTACATATTTTATAACAAAAACCATAGCCAAATAAAACAAACTAAAACCAATATAACTAAAAAACTTTATACTTACAATTTGATTAATACTTATATGTATCATGTTTTACCAAGCCCTACCTTTTTTTACTTTAATCTATTATATGAAAACACAACGTCAATAACAAACACACATATTAGTCAAACTTTATAAAATCTCTTACGGAAAAAATATGCACACAAATAAAAATCAATTATTATCAGTGTTAACGAAGCCTAGATGGAGGCCAGATTCCTAAACCTCTCTAATGAAGGCCGGACAAACACATCTAGGGAGTTAGGCACTTTGTACAACTGATTTCATTTAAAATAATACATTCAAACAAGTTTCATGTTAAAAATGACATATTTAGAACAAATAGCCACATTGAATGTAAAACAAACAAAATGACAGTTAAAAAATTTCATAAAATAGCTGATATAACCACGCCTATAGTCCAAGTTTTAACACCAGTGGGCAGTTAATTCCCGTATCCAATCGGAAACTCACTGGTGAAGGGACTTGCTACCGGTCGGGGTATTTAGATGACTTACAGTGATGTTTTCAATACCCATAATAATAGAAATCTGACTACCGTCTCTTATAATTCCTCACCAGTCGCCAGTTGATTACCGACTACATTCCATAACTAACCAGTGAACGTACCTACAACATTATTGAACACAACACTTAGTTACTATATGGAATAAAATATAAAGCTAACAAGTACTTGATTAAGTAAATGGTTAAAGACTTACAATTATTTGTTTAACTAAGAGCGGATTAGTAGCCAAAAACTTCCATATGCACAAATTTTTCAATCCATTATAACTAACTCTGCAAAAAAGACACAATTGGTCATTATGTAAAATCAAACAATCATAATCAATTCAGAATGTCATGGTAGGTAAAACAAACGAAAAAAACTTCAAAATTATCACATTATCTAACAACAATAAGCAGATTGAGTCAATTCAAACTTCAACTACACCATGTAAACATAATAACAACTATGTTAAACTAAAAACATTGTATGCTCTAATTACACTTAAATGTGTTCAACACTGACCATCAACCATCTTTTTCAAAACAAATCAAACACTGCTCACAACATTTTAAAGAAAAGCAACAAAAACAAAAAAAGTAACAATGTACCCAATTGTGAGAGTCGTAAGTTGTTACCTGAATTAGGAACTCTTCCCTCCAATCTGCACCGCGATAAAATGCCACACCTAAGCTTTGAAATCTTTCTTTTCCGGCTGTGTCCCATATCTGAAACAGATCACCCATTAAATGTGTTTAGCATCAAGTTTTAAAACTAACTATCAACTCACAATTCACAAGTAATCAGTTAGTTTATAGTGTTTAGATATGGTGAAACAGAGCTTAAATCCTTGGATAATCAGACTTTGCCAACATTCAAACGTCTTATTGGTTAAACATAAAACATAAAAAATATACCCAAATCAGAATTTTAACAATTAAGAATATAAGGTATGATGAAATTGGCTAATAAAAGCAAAAATACAACATTATTGAACAAAAATATTATAAGAATCATAACACAAATAAAGGTTATACAATTTTAACAATTAAGAATATAAGGTATGTCACTTACACTTAATACTTTGAGCAGCACCAGCTTAGCCCGCCTGATCTACAAATAAGTCATGTGTAAGATAACCACAGAAAAATAGAAGTTTTAACACAATTTGAATGGACTAAACATTAATCTAACTTACCCTTACTTATTTAAACTTAGAAGCCTTCATTTGCGCACCAAATAGCTGTGTTGCATGTTTATCAGCCATTGAGTCCAATCTTTACATGTGGCCAAACAAACCAAAATTTTATTAAATCTATAACAAATGCAACTAAAAATTTATAAGCACTCTTACTAATAAAAGTCAGTTGTGACCACAACTACTAATCAGCAAATGCTCAAGGTATACATATGTTTTTTTTAAAGGAGATCCAGGGCCTGCTCAAGGTATGCATATGTTTTTTAAAAGTGATAGTTGTTAAAAGTGATGTTTTTTAAAATGTGTTCTTATATGCATATGTTAGAGTGTGGTTTAAAAGTGATAGTTGACTGGCTTTATGTTTTTAATTGTTATTAGTGTGTTTTTATCAATTTGTGGCCTCTTGTTTAAACTGTTTATGTCATATATAATTTATAACAACAATGAAAGTAAAACTAATCATCTTATTAACCAATCACGCTAATATGCACTCTAAGGTTTAAAAAGCATTATTGAAGTTTGTTTAACATAAAACTAAGTGTATCCACACTTTTATCACTTAGTTATGATAAAACTCATGTGTCATCATCACATTATGTTACTGAAACAAGGAGTATAAAATAGATCAGGAATATAAATTCACTTATTTTACAACTCTTTTTAACAAGGTAACAAAGTATAAAAACAGTTAAGTTCATTTGATTAAACTACAATTGTAAAATCACGCAACTACTGAAGCATCAACTACTAATCCGTTAACTTATAAATATGTTCATTATTAGCACATGATACTTTCATAAAAAAAAACCTTTTGAAACAAGAGCAATACAGTAAATATATTTAGCTACAATTGTAAACAACATAACAACGAGCGTACATTAACCCAAATTATAGCATAACATAACAACTACTAAATCCATGATTGCCTTGAACACATTAAGAATTAACACCACATAAATCATCCGATCAAACCCTATTTCTCAGAAAAATCTAGACAACACAAACTAACAACCATCAATAATCAACACTGTATCGTTTTAAAAAGAGCAGGAAACATAAAATTTAACAATAAACCCAAATCGCACATCAATATACCCAAATCCCACTTCCACAGTACATAAGAATCATAATACAGCAAAGCTTTACCTGTACTTTAAGTCGCAAATCGATCAAGCGATCCAGACATCGCATGAGTTCATAGGTCTAGGGTTTGTGTTCGAAGAGAGAAAATTGAAAATTGTTAGAATACATGTTAGGGTTTGTGTCCGAGAAGAGAGAAACGAAGGCGGATGGATTGTGATTACAGGAATTGTTGCATCGATCTAGGGTTTACAGCTAGGGTTTGTGTGGTTTTTGTTCGAAAAGAGAGAGGCGGTTGGATATATGCGTGTGTGTGTTAGGGTTTGGAAAGAAAGAAACGGGTTTTATATATACACCGTGTTTTAGGGTTTTACACAAATTTAGTGTTTTTAAGTAAACCCATGTCTTAACCTCACCTCATCAACCCATTTATTAACAATATCAGCTCAAATATATTAACAGATCAATCCCAATGCGTTTGTGTTTTTTTATCATTACGTCATATTTGATTCGTGTCTTTTACTTTTATTGAACTCTTTACCGCTTTATATTTCAGTTACAACCGAACTTCGTCGTTATGCATCCGTAAACTAAAATAATATATATAAATATATAGATAAGTATATTACATCATAGATAACAGCCCTAACTTTTATAATAACGTTATAACCCTCAAAAAATGTATTTTAATTCTAATGGATAACAACACGACCCATAACCCATTTTTTAACATTTAAACTAGGCCAACACTTCTAAATAGCCTAAAACCCATTTTTTTTTATTTTATACTATATCTATACTAAAGTGTATTATGGTTGCTAATTATTTTCTTAATCTGTATTATAAATTAATACAAATATTTAATATTAACATTATACCAGTCTTAAAAATATTTTCACATTTTAAGTTACATATATGTACTTAAAAACAAACATGGTTGGTCCGTTTAAAAGACAATAAGATGATTATTCATGTCATTAGTACTAGGGGTGTTCATTCGAATCGAATGCGAATTGGGCGAATTAGGCGAATCGAATTGGTCGAATTGGGACTTTTAAAAACTGTATTCGTATTCGATCCACATTCGAATAAAAATCTATGTATTCGATTCGATTAAGTTATTCGAATCGAATTCGAATAGATTCGAATGTATTCGCTTTAAAAAAATTTTAATAAACAAACACATCAAGCAACAATACAAATGTAGCACAACATCACCCATACAATATGCAAAATACTAGCACATCAACAAGTCTAAAACATGTTAACAAAAGGTCTAAAACTGCATAATCAAACACAAAAAAAGACTATAAACAAGTTAAAAACCTGTAGAAATAACAATTAAGAAATTGTCACAGCATAAAATCATGTTCATATGCAGAAACAACAATTAAGATTGGGTAATGGGTTGGGTTTGGGTATTTTTAACTTTACTTCAAGTCCATTAAATCATATTCATATATAGATAATTAATTAGATATTTAAAAATATATATTAAAAAATATATAAATTTCTTATTCGAATTGGGCGAATCGAATGCGAATACAGAAAATCATATTCGTATTCGATCCATATTCGACAAAATTATTCGAATCGAATGCGAATCGAATTCGAATGACTGAAAGTCGATTTCGAATGGCCTTAATCAAATTCGATTCGAATCGAATTTCGAATAATTCGAATGGTATTCGAATAATGAACACCCCTAATTAGTACATATTTGATTCTTCAAATTAATTTTGTTTAAACTTATTCTCATTTTATTTCCTGTTATATCTTCGTTATGCCTTCATCAACTAAAATAATATGTATGAATGTCAACGATCGTCGTACTACTTCAATCGATGATCTTTCTCAAGATGATACTTGGTGGTGGGAATATAGGGATATAATCGAAGAGCTGTGTAGGAAGTACGATTAATTTCCGTTCCATCTTCATGAACTCACATGGATCATTTGTTTTCAGCTCGTATGTTAAGATTTGAATGTTACGTATTTAACTCATGGTCATTTGAATATTATCGTCTCCGGTTTTCATCTTCAATTATTAATTACTTTACATATGATAAGCTCCATCACCTAGGTCCATACTATAAACAATTGTTTCATGAAAGCATGACAATTTTCATATTGAATTATTAGTTACATGATATGTGTTATGCCCACCATCTAAGTCCACCATTATGATGATATCTACTTAAACTGTTTAAGCAAAACAACCGTAATACATCTTAGTAAAAAACTTAACGAAATTAACAAAACACCCAGAAACTAAATACATCCAACAATAACGTCCTCGCTGCATCGCGCGGGTAGCTACTAGTAAATAAATAAAAGAGATGTTGGACACTTAAAGGTTAGCTTCTCGGTTGCATGGTGTGCATGCACGACTTCAAATTATTGTGGTCTTTGAGCTTAGGAACATAACATTATGTTCAAGTGTGCTTGCTTCGGCCTGTTTAAATGACTCGGAAGATGTATGGAGGTGGAGCCTTTATGAATTCACAATGAGAGATCTTAGACACCAAATCGAGTTGTCCATGTTTGATAGTGGGGAATCTTTCATCTCTTGCTTGTTCCCATGTAAGTTAACTTTTTTGTGTGGTGTGCGGAGATGGGAAGGCTGGCATCCAAGGAGAATTTGAATAGGAGAGGGATTTCCATCTTGACATATTGTACGGGATGTGGTGCTCTGGTCGATCAATCGATCACATTCTTATCTTAGATGTAATAATGATGATGGGGTTTGGGTAAAGGTCTTAAGATGGTGCAAGGCCCCAATGGACATTTTCCTATCAGTCAGTGAGGTGCTTTTGATTCATAAGAATTGGCCTTTCTCACAATCGCAACGGAAAATCCTCCATGCTATCATCTTGACCACATTGTACGTGGTGCATATGGAAATCAAGAAATGGAAGGATCTTTTTGGGTAAACAAAATAACTCGGGGGATTTTTAGGTGAAATGAAAGTGTTGTCATTCCTTAATTTTGATTAAAAATAGAGGTAAGGGTGTGAAAACTGGTGTAACTTTTCTATTTAATGTTTGGTTGTTTGTCCTTTTTTTTTAAGGTTCATGTATACCTTTTGACTTTTAGGGTCAAATTCTTCTTGCGAAGATTCAAATTGAGATAAATATTATAGTTGCCTAAAGTGTGTATTGACTAAATATAACGAGGATATAAAGATGTAGTTATGATGCTATATAATCAACTTATTTATTGCAACCGAAATATTACACTTGAATTGTTATTCTTGTTTTTTTTTTACATCTAAACTTAAAGCTACAAAGCGCAAATAACCACTAAATCGATATCCAAACAACATATCTATAGCAACATTGCCATTAGCATATTTGGTAAAAACACTCTATATACGTGTCACACCAATCTATTTGTTGGTTTGTTATTCTTTTATTTATTTATAGAGTAAATTACATTTTTTGGCCTTTATAATAAGCCAAATTACGGATCGTGGCCTTTATTTTAAATTTTTGCATTGGTTGGCCTTTATATAAATTTTTCTCACGGTTTAGGGCCTTTAAGTTAACGCCCGTTAACTTTTCCAGTTAACTACAGGGTATTTTGGTCATTTTACCTTGAGGTCAAATATTGTTAACGTGGTTATTATTTGGGGACCATTTATGTAACACCCTAACCCGGATAGGCTGACGTGTCACTATCACAGTAGTCAGAAACAATAACAAGGTTCTATTATTACTAAATAATCGTTTTACAAAAGAAACTTTACAAAGTCCTAACTTTTTATACTTAATAATTCTATTTCTCCAAATCTCTAAAACCTCTATTTGGTTCTTTAGCACTCTTCACACATCCCAAATATCTCCTTTGAATACCTGCCATATAACAAAGAAAACACCAAAAAGAAATACGGCTGAGCCAAAAACGCTCAGTAACGGAAAGAACAATAGTAATAATACGACAAAGGGGTAACGATTATTAGAGTAACAAAGGTCAGCGGAAGCAGCAAATACAGATACATATGAAGCATAACAAATTCCAGAACAGAAACCATACGGTTAACAAGTCAAACTTCTCTGAAACAAATACTAAGTCACATGCCGTATGGCCAGAAATACCCATCGAGCACAAAACAAAACTAATGGTGTAAACAAACCCGTCGGCTTGAGTACTGTGAGCTGTATGTGGGCAAACACCATCACTCACCTGAACAAAACAAAACAAAAGTCTAGGAAAGTGCTACGTCATCGAATGCCCCAATGACGCACCGGCAGAATCCCTACCGGAGGCTAATTGCTCGGGTATCAGAGTCAAACAAATAACTTTTACAACAAAGTCTATACAAATGGTCTAATGCAAATATCTATAATGGAGCATGCGATAATGAGTACAATATAATAAGTACCACATGCGTGTCAAAGGTCAAAGTCAGAATTTCTAATAACATATCGAACACCCAAAGGCCAAATACTTCAAATGAGCTAAGTAAGGAACACTACGAGTAAGGGTCAAAATTCATACTATAAAGAAACGAACAAATCAAATAGTATGAAGAAAAGGAAATAGAATCCGTACTACAAAGTAACGGAAACAACATATATATACTATGATGAAAGGGACACGGAATCCGTACCTGAGTCAAAAGCAAAAGTAACCAAGTAAAGCCGTCCTCCCGTTTTACTAACGAATCTATATTTGAAACATCTCAAATGAGATTCTAAACTTCAATCAATTTAGTTTATTAAACTTTGACGACTGAGTCTTTTAACTACTTATAAAATATTAATTTATAGGTTACAAAGTAAAGAAAAACATATATATTTAGATGACTATTTGGGAAGTTTTATTTAATCTATTTCCTAATCATCTATCATCTTTCATCTTCTGGGTTCTTTTCTCCCAATCACACCTACACACTAACTCACGCATATATATACATAACATGAAGTTATAGTTTGACGTATACCAGCAAGAGTAAACACACCTTCATACAACAAAACTTCCATTGATTTGAAGATTTCAAACCAAATATGTATATTCATGTTAACAAAAGAACCTCGTCGTCGGGTAGCAGTTTAAACGTCTAAACTTATATAAAAAAGAAGAATGAATGGTTGGTTTTGTTACCTGTGGAAGATTAGCGAGACGAAACCACTTACAAAAGCTTGAATCGCTTGAACGAACGTTGAACCAAAACCGAACAAGCTAGAAGGTGCGACGGTAGTAATTAACTGTCGGAACCGTGGCTGGTTCGTTGCTCGGAACGCGCGTGATGACGGAATGGGGCTGTTTTGTGTGGTGCCTTGGTGTCTTACCGGAAACGGGATTTGTGAACTATGGCCGGAAAAGGAAGAGAGTAACTTGATAATGTATATATATTTTTCTGAGGATTCAATTGGGGTTCTTCATAAATTTATCAAGTGTGTACCGGTATTTATCACAACCCCAAATTTATTGCGAAATCTGTTTACGTGGGTAACGATCGGTTGAAGTTGTCAACATTGGTTTGAGACTTGATTACTCTCCACGTTTCTTTTGTTATTTCAATTCCACTATATATATCTCTTCCTTTATACATATACTAGGTTTAATACCCGTATGTTACACACGGGTTAAATAGTAATATTTATAAAGAAATTATAACCATTATATTTAACAATTTGTAAATATATAATATTTAAGGAGTTGGCTCCATCAACTTGCATGGTGAAAAATTTAGCTAAATTTTACATCCCAAACTTCCTATTATAGAAAAAAAAATCCCTTCAAAAATTGCCCCCTAAAAGTTTGATTTATTAGATAGACTAGATTTAATACCAGTGTGTTACACACGTGTTAAATAATAATATTTGTAAAGAAATTATAACCATTATGTTTAACAATTTGTAAATATTTTATATTTAAGAAATTTTACTCTACCAACTTATGCATGCATGGTTAAAATTCCATTCAATTTCCCACCTAAATTTCCTAATATAAAAAAAATTCCCCCCAAAAGTAGCCCCTAAAACTTAGAATTATTAGATAGATTAGATAGATATATTATAGGTTTTCTTTTTACTATTTGCGTGTATATATATATATATCATGTCAAATTATTATTATCTTCTAATAATATAATTTATTATTAATACACCACTTAATATTTGAAGTTTCGTTTTCGAGTATTATAATTTATGTAATTTCTTCAAGCTATATATACATATATATATATACATATATATATATATCATCATCCACCACCATTATCCACCACAATCACATCATTCTCTCCTCCTCCATCTTCTTCTTCAACACCTACACTACACCACCAACCATCATTTCAATGGAGCCGGAGTTAATTGACGGAGAACACGAATTTCCCACCATAAATCTGAACCAAATTACTCAACTGTTTCACAACTGGTTCCATTCAAGAAACAACTTCAATTCCCCAAAATTAATAATCACACCACAGCCTCTACAACTCTCTACATTTTCCCTTACTTCCTTCAACTTCAAACTCATCAAATCTTCACTCAAATCCCCCAAAACAAACCAACGAATAACGGAATTTTTAATGTTTTCTTGACCAACACGCAACCAATTCATTTAAAATCTTCTTCTTCATGATCAACAGCAAACGGGAAACTAATCGCACTCCGGTTACATAACAACACAGGAGGAAACGTTAACGATGGCAGATGTAATATTGTGATTTTGATATCAGTGCTTCGAAATCCGGCATCACCAAACACCCTACTCACAATTGGATCATCTAGAATCGATAATATGAATTGTTTGAGCTCAACTTTAACAACCGATTGCGGGTTATGTAGCTGCTGGATCTGGTACAAATGAAACGTATCTGGATCTCGTCGTTGATTCGCTTGTGAACGCTTGATCGCTGCCATGAGTGAATTGGAAACTGGTGGTTGGTGGTGTAGTTTAGGTGTTGAAGAAAAAGATGGAGGAGGAGAGAAGGGTGTGATGGTGGTGGATAATGATGATGATATATATATAGCTTGAAGAAATTACATAAATGGTCCCCAAATAATAATCACATAAACAATTTTTTACTTCAAGGTAAAATGACCAAAATACCCTGGAGTTAACTGAGAAACTTAACGGAAGTTAACTTAAAGGCCTTAAACCGTGAGAAAAATTTATATAAAGGTCAACCAGTGCAATAATTTAAAATAAAGGCCACGATCCGTAATTTGACTTATTATAAAGTTCAAAAATTGTAATTTACTCTTATTTATACGATAAGCATGAGTTAAATACAAATTGTGGGAGGTTATGATTAAAAGTATATGGATTAAAACATGTCACACCAGACTACCAGAGTGAGGCCTCAAACGGTCCATTAAGACTCATTTACTGGTTTTGACCTATAAGTACATTGATAAATTGATTCTCATGTTACATAATCAGGACTAAGTGTTTCTTACCATTTTCAAACATTAAAACTAGGGGTGTTGATAAGGTGTGCGGATCGTAACTCACTCGAAATAAGCTCGGCCTAAAGTGAGCTCGGCTCGACTCGATCTCTAAACTAGCCGAAGACGAGCAAAGGTAAGTTCGGCTCGTTTATTTTAAAGTCTTAGTTATAGATTTATATGAATTATAAACCAATATTATGACATATTATTTATATAAACCATAAACATGCCGTCATTTTCACATATTTTAAATAGAAATAAGTATCTAAATACATAATAATGGGCATAGTTCTTGAAATATAAATCTCGTGTCATTGTTTCCATCACTTTAGATAAATATTACTTATTTTTTATATGCATATTTATATGCTTTCGAATACTGGAGTGTTGGGCTTAATGAAATTCAGGAATACCCATGATCTATCGCTGTTTTTTTTTCTCCACATATAGAGGTAGTCAGGTAGAGGTGTAAAAATCGGGTTTTGGGCCAAACCCGAATCAGACCCGGTTTTGGTCAACAAAATCCAAACCAAGTATTTGACCAAATGGTTCGGATCGGGTTGGGTTTCAAAGGGGTGTAAAATCGGGTTTTTGAACCCGGGTTGGGTCGGGTTAGGTAAAAAAAACCCGGTAAAAAAGATGAACTTACACCGGGTTGGATAGTGTTGGGTTCAAACCGGGTTCAAAAAACCACGGGTACAAACCAGGTTCAAAATGATATATAAAAACCGGTTTCAAACCGGCAGGTTTTTGTAAAACCCGAACCCGGGTTCTATGATACCGGGTTGAAACCGGTTTGGGTTCGGGTCGGGTTGGGAAACCGGTTTTTATTTACATCTCTAGTTAGAGGAGACCGGTATCTTATACATATACATTCTACAACCCATTCCTTCACTCCTCCGGTTTCATCTTCCCCATAGCACTCGAGAACCCTTATTTTGTCACCACATATATAATCATTTTATTGGTTGTAAACATACTATAACCACCTGCCAAGTGTATATTTTATAAAATATATGTCCCTAGCTCTTAACCACATCTGATATATATGAAGTAAGCCTTGCACCTCTATAGGTTGTTTAATGAACAACCGGTGTTTTAAGTATATAAAGTCTACTATGCTCATTGCTACAACATTTGCATAACATTATCATAACAACATGGTCAAGATACTTATTTTCTATAGACACTTCAGTTTCAATTTTCATGCTGAAATTTCACACTACAATAGACATTGGAACTACCCAGCATTGACTAGAAACATGTAAATCATAAAGATGTAATAAAAGCTTCATCAAACATTAAAACCTGTTTTAAACTCAAAAGCAAAGTATTGGGCCACACACTTCCAACTAAAAGGTACTAGTAATGTAGTATGTTTAATGGCTCACAAAATGAACTAGACAAGTTATTCATGAAGGAGATAAGCCAATTTCATGAAAATCAATGCAGCAACGGCAGGCATACTTGTTCCCAGCATGAGGTATCTGCAATACCAGGTAGCATCACTTATCTGAAGCTTAATATTCTCTTCAACATTTTTGATTTCTGTAGAACATTTTGCATCTGATGATTTTAATAGGGCTTCAGAATTATGGATTTCCTGTAACATATATAAATACTGAGTTTTAGGATTGAATAAACATTTATTTTCTAAAAAGACCCGTCCCGTCATTTTTCACCTAGTTTTATCAAACGTTTTTATACAAGTTATGCATTATGGTAGCTTACACGTGTTAACAGTGTTTTGCAGTTGGTTAGGCGAACCCTTTGAAGCAAAATATACTTTCTATACATGCTTATGATTTTTTGACTCTCTTTGATAGCTTCTTCTTCTTTTCTGTGGAGTAACTCTTGGTATTTGAGTTGGAGTGCAGAGTCGCGAAGGTCCTGTAAGATTTCATTAACAAAAATGTTTACATATTATATTTCAAAAGAAGTTTAAATTGCATCCTACAATATGCTATTTAAGGATATTAAAAGATTTCAGTAGAAGGGTTTGATATATCGGTACCAACGCCTTTTTCACTGCAGCCTGATAATCACACGACGTTTTCTTTATAGTCACAAAAGCCTACATAAAAAGGAAAATTCAAGACAAATGTAACAACTAATATTTCATACAATTTTAATGTCTTTATAAAAAAGCATAGATAGGTCAAAAGGTAACAAAAATATAAATTCTTACATCTTGGAACTCAGTTTTTGAGGCAAATTTTTCAGGGATGCGCGAAAAGCTTTGATCCAAGACATTGCTAATTTCAGAGGTAGTGTCTTTAGCTTGTGCAGGTTTGAACATTGCAAGTTCTAAACCCTCATTAATCTACAAGAGAAAGAAGCGAATATACCACGGTCAAATAAAGGTGAGGTCAACTTCTGATCTACTTGAAATGGTGATTTAAACAAGTGTTATAGAGAATACAGATTACTAGGGTGTTTAGTGGTTCGATTAGCATTAGCTTAAAAGTCAATAAGTTGTTTGCAGCTAATGAAAATTACAAGCCCTAACCAACAACAAAACATTATTATTCTAAAGCATGTATCATCAACTCAACAGTTTCATTAATTCCTCAAGTTATAAGGAAAATTGATAATCACGGTCAAATTAAGGTGAGGTCAACTTCTGATCTACTTGAAATGATGATTTAAACCATCGTTGCTTCAACAAAACATTCAAATTACAATAACTAATCAAAATTACAAGCCCTAAGTCCCTAACCAACAACAAAACATTAAAATTGTATCATCCACTCAACACAACAGTTTCATTATCAAAACAGGCTTAATTCCTCAAGTTATAAGTATAACGAGGCTTTAAAACTGGTGCAAATTCACAAAACACTTCAGAAATGTAACATTTTCATAAACAACACTAATTGGAAAACAAGGTACCATAGTCCCGCTGTCCGAAGGAGGAGAAGAAGAAGAAGAGCAGCAGCGGCGGTTCAACCAGTTGATTTCAGACGTCGATCGGTGCTTCAGCATATTGACTTCACCGGACCATCTTTGCTTCAACAGATTGATTTGGCGTTGCAACAACCGAGCAGCCATTGATGAACAACAGAATGGAAACGGAAACTTGTATCAGTAACTATTTAAACGATTTCGATTTGGGGGTGAAAGTTTTTTTTGGAAATTTTCGAATCTGTTAATGGGGGTTAAAACAATTAAAGGGGTATAAAATAACGGGTTAGTCACCCAGCTCAAGTGGCTGGGTGCATTACGAAACTTTGATGAGGTCCGGGGTTCGAATCACGCCCATGAATACCCCTGTTTTTTATTTAAAAACCATATATATTTTAAAACAACCAAAGGTTAAAACTTCGATAAAACACGAACACCACACGATAACTTATCGTGTCATTTTTTCGTGTGCATTACGTTTTTAGTATTCCTTTTTAGTTGTTTTAGAATCGGTATGTCACGTTCGCGTGTCATTATGATTCATTTACGTGTCGTTAACACGTTTTGTTTAATCGAAACTCATCTTTGTAGTTTTTTCGTATGCTTACATTTTCCACTCCAACATAGGTAACAAACTTTACATATATACTATAAACCAGATGACCTCGTTTCGGTTCTAGCCCATCAACTTCAACCTCTTTTTTAGCCTCTAAAGTTCATCCCCTTATAATCACCGCCACCGAGCATCAGGCACCACTTTGATCACGGTTCCAACGTACTCAAAGAGTCAAAGGTAATCCATCAAACACTTTATGTCTTTATGCAAGTATATAGTTGAACTTATCCTCCTTCCCTCTTTAGATTTGATTTTTTTGGTTCTTCATTGATATAAGATATTTAGTACAGAACCATTGATTTACATATATGTAAATTAAGAAACCATTGATTCATATACACGTAAATTAAAAAACCATTGATTTACATATATGTAAACTAGGTTAGAGACCCGTGTTTAACACGAAATTGAGTTATAATAATTTAAATAGTTAAACTAAAAACTTTATAATAAACTATTCAATTGTATACATCTCAATCGAAGATTTGGTAAAGATTATTTGTGTTATTATTATATTTTTCTAGCCGGTTTATATTAATATAGATTTGTTATATTTTTTCGCCTTTAATCCTAGTTTCAATTAAACCTAGTTTTCAAAAAAAACATAACAAATCTAAAAGTTAAGGAGAGCAAGACACCTCATCAATGGATTAACAATATTATGCCAAGTAAGCATTTAAGAGATAGACATGCTAAGAGATTGACACTTGGCAAAAATAGGTTTGCTTTATTATATTTTATAGATTAGTGATATTAGAGTATACAATAACTTGATCAAGGGTCAGAAAGTGTTCTTTTTATTCTCGCGATAAGAAGATGTTCTGTAATGATATGTATCAATTTGTTTGTTAAGTTGTAAGTCACAAGTCACAACCACCTAATTAAAAACTAATCATTTCTTTGTTTACTAACTAACAATGAGCAATAAAATCTCTTAACACTTTATTAGTATAATGCTTTAGCTTCCTATTAGTTTATTATCCTATACTTTTGTAACAATGTTTCACTAACTTATTAATCAACTTGAATCTATGAACTAAAGTTACAACTCAGTATACATACACTTACATATAGTGATATATGGGAGATAGAGACTTTTACTTTATGTAGTGTTAAATAAGTGCTAGTGGCTCACTTTATATGTAGTGTGCTAATAATTCAATAAAGAATTGGCGCATGCATGCCTCATTGGCTCTTTTTGGATGTTTGATTACCTGGTTGAAGATATAGCAACTGATTTAATTCCCACCTTTCATATGCAACTAATAGTTTCAAGTAACTAACACTCAAAAGATATATATGTACATGATCCATATATATAACTAGCCACAATACCCGCGCTTCGCGGCGGACGATTTTTACACAACGATGATATTTCCATTACATAAACTAAACTATAGTTAAACCAAGGTACATAAACCAAATTAAAGGACATCATAATCCAAAGTGTACATAATCCTAAGTTGTGTTGAACTTACATTACAAGAGATTTACAAAAGATGATGGATGTGCATTTGGTTATGCTTTATCGATCCTTGGTTCAGATCAAAAGCTTGCTTTCCAAAAGAGTATGATCGTGTTGCCTTCCTATTCTCATTGTCCTTATAGTTGTGTGATCTGAAATTTAAAGCATGGATAAAAAAATAGATGTTTTTATTCTGGGGTTTCACAGAGCTTATTGGCTATATTTTGAATTCATCTTACATGTATTTCGTTTGTGTCGCCCCGGGAGGTCTTACATGCCAAGTCATTTGCTTTCTGGGAGAGTTTTCCATTCCGCTTAACACAACCCAAGTAGAACCATGTCCTACCATGAACAAAATCGGTTACCAATGGGTGACAAGTGAATTGCCCTTCCTGTTACATAACAATGTATTATTGAGTATGGTAATTGTGACTGCAGTCTTTCAGATTCTTATTGCATCAGTTCATCAATTTTCTGCATATTCAGATTGCTCTCCGACGCTTCTCCATACATTATCCTCATGCTATATAAGAATAGTTTTATATTAGGTTACGAACCAATGTTGTACAATATTGTGAGATCTCCCCCAGGGCTTATTAATTATGTTAAGGAAAAGATGAAGCAAGCATACTGGATTGTATACTGGATTGTATACTGCTAAAGTTTTATGCTTAAATAGTTCTTATATGATGCATGCTTGAAACTCTTTGTAATATATATAATATTATATATATGGCGCATTCATTTGTAAACAAAACCATTGAATATATAGGCAAAGTTATCATTGTATTAACATTTTCTTTTAATTTCCATCTTATCTCTTGCATTCGTCTTTTGTTTAATTGCCATCTGCCTAGTACAATATCAAATGGACATATACAACTAACCCACAACTAAAATCTAAACCAAAATACAAGCAAAAGTAACAACACAAAACTTACCAGGTTATAGCAGAAGGCAAGTGCACCAACAACAACAAAACCATGCAAAGCAAACACCACTCCTATCCCAATCAGCATGCCTTCTAACGACAACCACAACAACGAACCAACATTGAACCTGAAACACAAGAAACTCCATCAGAAAAACACAAAACTAATAACAGGATCGCGTTACTTTGATAGCAATAGCTATACCTGAAACATAAAAACACCATCAACATAACCTAACCATTAAACCAACTGACATGAAAATAACCAACATAAAACTCAGTCGATCAAAACAGTGTGTTGTATATTAATTGAAACCTTAAAGATACAGAGCATTTAAATATTTTGAAGCTAAAAAAGACCCGCACGATGCGGCGACGACAACAATTTAAAAGTTATACTCGTTAAAAACCTATTGAACATGGCATAACTCCGTTAAAAAAAAGAACATTTGATGACTACAATTTGGTATTTCAAATCAGACAAGATTGAAGAATCACTATGGAGGCTGCTAATTCATGAAACTTCTTTATTTGTACCAAAGAATCATACTTAGAACTTGATCTTTCTTGAACACGATCATATGATCATGTATGATCATATGATCATGTTTGATCGTATCACCATATGCTAATTCATTTCTTCTTTAATCATCATCTTCATCTATCTTGATAATCGTTCACTTGATCTATTTGTCAAGTATCATCTTCTATAAAATGAACTCCCTTGATCAGTCACGTCTTTAATAGTCATTAATAACCTGCAGTCGTGCATGGAAAAAAATTAGTTTTAAAACCATTGACCGATAAGATAGTATATGAAAGTATTTGACCATTTATCTTTAAAAATTATGACATTGAGAATATAGAAAATGCAGTACTTTTCACAATACAACACAAAATTTTGATTTTCATGAGAATGTAGGAATGTAAGAAAGACATAGATGTACATATGCCAACTCACCAGCCAACTTACAAAATGGGTTCAAGATGAACAATGACGAAGATTACAAATATCAACTTTCCTTTTCGTTTGTTTCCGTGATTCATACCCAAAAACATTTCTGATCAAAACAATTGACACAATAGCTTCTATATTTCACTTTATAAACCATACATAATAAGTTCTAGTTCAAAATAGCTTAACAATCCATGAAAAAACTTGCTACTATGTCAAGACTTCGAATCCTTCAAGCATCACTACATCCATAATAAAACTTTGACATCCTTGTACTCCACGAATTCAATCACGGACCATCCAATCACTACTAAAAAAATACCAGTCGTAGTACAAATTACATCCAATTTAAATGACATGATAAACATCACACCCCAAATAAGGTTGCAGCAGAAAATTCAAGTTAAAACAGTAGAAAAAATATCAAAACAGTAACAAAAACACCACACGTTTATCTATATGTACCTTTGTTATAAGTTTATCATATTAAAAACACATTTTTAGTTCCATTAAACACACATATTATACCATTAAAAAACACACACGCACACATACCATACACACTATATCAATGTCCCTTAATCGGCTGAATGCTGGTATTTTTAAAAAAGTTATTTGTAAGCCAGTTATCATATGTCCAAAAATATTGAATGTAGGAAAACAAAGTCACTGATTACCCAAGTATAATAAACTAAAGGATGGCAAATCCAACAAAAAAACTCCATACCAGATTTAATGTATGATTTCTGAAATAATTAATCTCTGTGCTTAATCACCTTGAAGTCGAGTATACTTCAGACGTAGAAAAAGCCTATATCAAAATCGAAGACTAAATCAACCCCAGATCAAGTGAAACTCCCAAACTCTATTGGTTTGTTAAATAGTAACAAAAATCATGATTTAATTAACTTTTAAAGGTTCATCAGTGCTGCATTAAAGTAGACATACCGTCCTTTGCACCATAGCATGAACAAAATCATGTTGCATTATGTGCATCAAGGCTGAGTAGTGTACACAAAACAGCAGGGAATGAGGTATCAAACTGCATTTATAAGCAAAAACAGCGTTCTTCTTGCACTATGGTATGCGCTGCATTTATAAAGAACTCAAGTTAACCTAAGAAGTGATGTTGATTCAACAAAAGAATAGTTGAAAGTCAAATGCCAAGAATAAGCTGAAGTGAGAGTAACAGGTCAAAACAGAATGGGTAAAAAAAATGGTTAGGTTGATCCAAGAAAAAAATCTGCAAACATGTACACATTATGTGTTGAGTTCACTCACAATCTTTCTAAACACCTCATCGCTTGCGCTAAAGAAAGCCTCTGAGGTTGATCCTTCATAATAATCAATCACTTTTTAACTGTAGTTGCATCAATAGAGTCAACCATTAAAGCTAAAACATAAGGGAAAACAATAAAGAAATAACATATCAGTAATGAGAATGAGTACATATTTATAGAAAAACGGTTCTTTTAATTTTTCATTGGATTTGTTCCACTAAAGTTTCAGTATAACTTCAGTGTTTATGGGTGTATAAAGAATACTTAAAGTGTGTACAGGTCATTTTGACCCATTTCATTTGGGTTTTGCTTACTAAGGCTTAAAGTGTCTATTAAATTGACCCATTTAAAAAAATGCTAGTTGGATTCATCAATTGCGGGCTGCTGCTTCGAGTAATCAAATGCTTCATTAATCATCTGCTGCGAATCTTCTAATCAGCTTCAACAAGTAAAAATTTCAAGTTATATATAAAACATAATCCAAGCCAATATGAACTAATTATTAGAGAGAACCAGGTTGTGTTACCATGTAGGTTGTGGTGCTTTGTGAATGCACCAAGACACCTAAGAAAAAGAAAAGGCATACCTCAACAATTGATGAAAGAATCATAAATCTCGGCCATTACCACTGAAATAACAAAAACACTTCCAAATATTGACTCTCCTTACCCAGAATCTTCAACATATTATACCATTGAAAAAGCATTGAACAAACAGACGAAACATATAACTTTAGTATTCAAACGCTATAACACACACACAAACGAAACAAAATTCTATTATTTAAAACATTGTATTGACCAAGAAAACCTAATAAGATTTCAAAACCTAAAATTAACAAAGATTTGTTAAAAAAAATCTTCCTTCAATAATTAATCAAATTCAAAAATACAAAAAAGGGACAAAATCTTAGTTGTTAAAACAAAATAGCGAACCATGAAATCAAGAATACATGTGACCTGTATCAGTGTGTTTTAAACCTCGACAAAAAAAAATTTCAAATAGAAGTCGAGAGCTGAAGGTTAAAATTATTGATAAACTCTTTGAGAATGATGGTACCCTAATAGAGTCTGAAGATTCTGAACCCGACAAAGCAGCTTTTCTTGCTGCAGCTAGGCTTTCAACTTCATCTATGATTAGCAAAATATCAGTTATCTTTCTTTCAGATAGCACTAACCTTGATTGAAATCTAACAATGATATATAAAAAGATAAAAATAGAAACTAAACAATTTTCAGTTGTGCATTTCTCACCATTCAAAACAAATACCAGATTGTTCTTCTCCTCTACCATTTCTTGAATTTTCTGGAAACCTTTGGCAACCTGAATTCATGTATACAAGTTGGATACACCAATTATGATCGGAACTCTGAACCTTGGTGGTCATCAATGATAGACTATAGCAGACAAAGGTCTTGCCGAAAGCATACACGTATAAGTAACTAATCAAAGATAAACATACTTAGATTTTGCATGCAGCTAAGAGTAGCAACAGCCCTAAAACCATCTGTAATGTAAAATCTTATCAAATGACATAGTTGTAAAGATTACCAATTTGCCACTTTCAGAAACCACTTAATGAACAATGAATGCGCATTCAATTCAATCAACTGAGAATGTGGATATCCTGTTCCAATTACAGACAAGAAAAGCATCTTAGGATATATGAAATTATGACACCTGCTATCATGCTGACGCTAACTGAGAGCATACCCAGTATGCATAGCACATACTCAGAGCGAAAACGTATTGACAGTTTCTATGCCAACGCTTTGCATAATGATGTCTTGCTTGTTCCTAGAGGGCCATGATATCAGATTAAATAGAAGATAAAACTAAATTTGGTATTCAAAATTTCATGTTTAATGAAGCTGTATGGCTACCTGTTATGAATGTATCATGAATAACATCAATTAAATTGACAAATTCTTGATAGCAGACTGGCAGGGTAATTGAAGAAATTGCAGAAAAATTTTTGTTAATCAAGAAAGTTATAGAATGAACATTATAAAGAGTTGATCATTTCAAAACGCTATTTCCTTATTCTGTTGATCAAAATCTTTCATTTCTAATTTCCAAACAAAAATACAATAGGAAATTCAGTGTTGCCTAAAGTGATAGGGCTACATTTATGTCAAATGAGACTGGGAATGAGCGGATAACTGAGTTTTGTATCTAATAAATAGTTAAATGCAAATCACCTACTAAGATCCACGGTGAAAAATAACATATCGATTCCACGAAACAAGAAAAGGGTCTACTCCCTTTTCAGTAAATAGCAAAGCACTTGCTGCATATCTTAGTAAACATTGCTTCAAACCAGATTCATATACTAAGCTGCAAAAATTTGTCATGATTCAGCTTTAAATCAAACCATTCCATGATACATATAAAAATCCTAGTTGGATACTAACCTCTCCCACATTCCATCAAATTCCTTTGTAGGAAGAATCCAATCACTAAAGCTAGAAAGTTGGTTATCCCCATCTATTTCCTCACACGGTTCCTCTTCGCTTAGCTGAAAAGTAACAAAAATACCCACATCATTATTGATTCATGGGTAAAATATAAGTGGATGCACTAAAAACTTTTGTAAATACGCAGTTATAATAACAAAGTTACACTTGGATAGCTATATGACTTTTCACCCAATTAAAAGATAAGGATTCATTATTTATTTTGATTAATGAGTGTTGTAGACAATAACATTCATAGTTAATGCAAAACTTCACCCGCTACAAATGTCTTGCTAGATTTTATTTAGTTACACTGCATGTATGATGAATAGATAGACAACAAACAAGTATTAAATTACCTGATATACATACCCGCTAGTCATGGTTTGCCACCATTCCTCTGCCAGAAATTACAACAGAAAGTTAAGTAAGCCAGTTCCTCTAACATGTATACGTATTGTAGTATTTAAAAGCTGTGTCACATATACAAATTCTTTGCACATTATCTAAAAGAAAGGAGTCATCAAGAGGCAAATCAATCGGGCCATCAACATAGCTTAGGTTCCTTTTTTTCCATCATTCTAAACATAGAAAAATCTTAATGTTAGGACCTATGTACCTGCATAATCCTGAAGTGAAGCACAGAAAAGTCAAGATCTTCAAGTTTCTATACAACTCCAATGCTTCCCCATTTTGTGCTGCAAAGATAGATGCTGCCAAAAAACTTGATATAGATATCTCTGAAAGCTGCATACGAAAACAAATTCATTTGTTAAACAACCTAATCCCAAAATCATACCGAAAAACAACCATGTTCAAATCAAATAAAACAAATGTGCAACCAGATTAGTTGCTTTACACCAAAATCAACCATGAAGCATAAAATGCGCTTATTCAAAAATGCATCAAGCACAATACCGAATTTATTCAAAGAAGTATTGATTTAGATCGAATGTACAATAGTAGCACTGAATCATGGTGAAATTAGATGGGTTAAGAGCAGGGATGAACCAAAACAACCAGCGTCAAGTTAACGTTAAATCGAATATACAAAACATAAATCAAAACTGACAAACATGAAATCAAATTAAGCCTAATTCATAAGGACAAACAACACTATTGACAAAAAAAAATTGATTACTGTAGTCATTCATTGATATACACCCCAATTCATATTCACACTAAAAAAACCTAGAAAGAACAAATTAAATTACAACAAACAAAAAAACTCGATACCTGAATAAATGACTCAAATCAGAAGAAATCGGAGCTCATATTTGGCAACCACCCATCAGGCCACCCATCACGAGCCTAGCTATTGTTAGCCACCACAGATTCACCTCGTTGTGGACAATCTGATCTCAGAGCTCATACTCTTCTTTTGTGACACCCAAAAGCCACCGTAAATCCCTAACTGCCATCGGAGCCATGAGAATTTAGTCAGAAATCAAGGTTTCGTGTGGTAAAATAGAACAAATAGAAGCTCCTGCCAAACGACCACCACAATACGCCATCAAACGACCACTGCCATAAACATTAACAAAGAGTTTAGTTGCTTTAGTGCAAAAACATTAACAAACAAATCAATATTTTGTACAATAAATACACCAAACAGAAAAAATTTACTTATAGATCGGTCGTTGTTGATGAACTTGAGGAATGGCAGTTGAGCTTAATCTAGGAGATGAGCTTTATTTTTCAGGTGGATCTTATGATTGTGTCCTGAGACCAAATAACAGCTCTTGTATCTCGATTTCAAGATCTTCCCGATTATTGAAGAATGACGATTTTGATGTTTTTGTTTGATCTGGAGATCCATGGAGAGGAGAAAGAGGCGGTATTGGGGTTAGGGTTTGACTATTCAAAGTGTTCTTATATAGGTGTTGAAGTTTAAGTAATTTGTTAAATGACTATTTTGCCCATGTAATTTGTTTATTAATATAGTACTAGCAGGATACCCGCGCGATGCGGCGGCGACTTCAATTTACAACACAATACTTTTTTTCTATTAATTTACCATTCCACTTGTGATATATTATATCAGATGTAGTCTATCTTTGCCACAAGCCTTAGTCATGGTATACAAATGTGAAACGAATATAATGGGACATAACAGTTATACAATAATCATGATGTAATGATCAATTAATGTTGGCAAACAAAAACCCTATGGATATGATACTTCCTATAGAATGCAAAATAATAAAATAAACTATATAAATTTCCCCATCAATCTAAATCAACATAAGTTTAATCCGTTAAAAAAACACACCCATAAATTTTAAACACTCTTACTTTCTATCATATCTTTCAATTCATCACAATCACAGTCCTATTTAATATGCCTTGATCATTTCTTCAAACCTTTCTTCTCCATCATCAAGCAATCAAAAAATGATTTTTTTAAAATATTGTAGTATGTTCTTTAATTGTCTTCATTCATGGCATCCAAGTAGCAAAAGGTTCCCTTGTAGACCAAAAACACCTTCATTTGCTCTTACTCCCACTTCCTTCTTAACTTGCACACTCAAATAGCCTTGTAATTCATGCCTCTCTTATCCCACAACAATCCAGAACGGTTTAAAATTCTGCAGCAACATAAAAATGAGAACAAGTCAAGATTAGTTTGAGTAGGAGTAACACAAAAATGATAATGGGTCAAGATTTTACTTTTTGAAACTTTTGATTCTGAATTAACTAACATTAAATATCCAATCAGCAAAATTAAATATTTAAAATTAGACTAAAAGAGTTGGATATATTTAATCAAAGAAAAATGGAGTCACAATATTAAAAAAATCCAAGAGCATTAGCTAGATAGTCTAACCCTAAATGTTCTAACAAGTCGGGAAACCTATATATGTAAAAAATTGAAGTTGTGTGCATATGAATTTTCTTTTGCTTCAACTAATAAGAACCTTCATCAACACTAAAAACTCTTGCGTGATAAAAAACTGACGATTATTAAATACCAGGCCATCATAGTAATTGTGTGCATTTGCAGCCCTATATGGCTTTCATTTCCAACCTTATAAGACTGCATAAAAATTTCATCTTACAGTTCCATACAACTGAATCTTCTAGCATTATACAATGTATAATAGCCCTTAATACAACCATGTTTACTTGTACCTTCAGCCTTATAGACAACATAACAACACCAGATTGTAGCCCTATACAACGTATTTTTACAGCATTATACAACCATGTAACAATTCTATTTTACAGCATTATATAGCCCTATACAATAGTATTTTTGCCCATATGAATCTTCAATTTGTATTCAATCTTAAATAGGTCGATATGGATTGTATTCAGTCTTAAGAAGATAAAAACAAAAATCAAACATAAAAGAAAACATGTCATGTGGGTTGAGAGTCACCCAGCCAGTTCTGATCCATACTAAATATGACCCGTTTGATCTGCCATCAAATCCACCGGAGCCACTCTCTTGGAAGTTGACACACCACCAAATGGGTCAAACGCACATAACACATAGAACTCTAATTGTAACAAACACATACGGATTTCATATACGAGTTTTCTACACAAATTACCAGCTATAGTAGCTAACATATACGGATTACATTTCATAAATAGCTTGAAAATATGTAAAAAAAAAACTCGCTCACCATAGTAGCAAACATTAACTAAACAAAACATAATCCATTGACACTAAAATTATTAATTGATTTCTACAATGGAAATTCAAGCTAGATTAATTTGAGACCTATTAAATATAGGTCTATACAAACAAAAAATTAAACATCAGCACTTGATTTTTGCATTATTCACTAAGAAAACATACCTCCAAGATCACACTTAAAACCCAATATTGTTAGTAGTTGCGGGTGATGATTGCGAACCAGTCTCCATTTGTATCCTTGAAAGAGAACACAATATGTATTCCTGGTAGATTAGTGAATTTTACCATTTTAGAAAACATGGTAAGTACAACAACAGATTCTTAAAGTTAGACTGTAAAGTCAATGCAACATTAAATCACAATAGCAAATTCAAATTTATACATTAGTTTTAGAGAATAACAGATTGCAGATAGTTTTAGAGATTATACACAAGTCAAAATATAGCACTTTAAGTTTAATCAGATCAAAATGTAGTAAAAAAATATAAAACTGGTCATGTTGTAGAAGTTTATAATGAAACGGGTTAAAGAATAATGATTTGAAGTGAAGTGGGTCAAATGGATCAGAATATAGTGATTTACCACCAACGAATCTAACCAGCAATCAATAAATTATAAGTAAAAACGCTAAAATTGGCACACAACTAACCTTACTCCATTTCAGGTGTCGCCATGACGCCATCTGAACCCATAACAACCGGTTCTTCCCTCTGCAAACACAAACACTAATGAACAACATAATAGCTCATGTATACCTCACTCCCAACAAGGAAGACCTGCTTCCATAAGACCCACAAATCCAAAAAATCATATCATAATAACATTAAACTACATTCTATTTCTGAACCTAATAATCTATTACAAGTAGATTGTTTCATTCATTCAAAACTATTTTTGTTGTTTTATAAAGATAAGATGTTTGTTATAAGCATCATTTTCAGTGATATCAAAACTGATAAAAATATGTTGCAAATAGTGTTGGTGTTTAGCTTTTATGAATTGTTTACCATAACACACATCTTTCTTAGCAGCTGCAAGCCTACAACAACATTAAGATTTGATGAAACAACCTCATCAACAATATAATATTAAAATCTTACATTCTGCATTTTATATTCTATTCTACTAACCAAAATCAATATACGATTTCAAATGTAACAAACTTTAGGGTGCAATATGGCTGAGAAAAGAGGGGAATCACCTAATTCTACGTACGCGAATAAATTTGGTTGTGAAGCAAATGTATGTGATATTCTCTTATTATGCAAGCATACCTAAATATTCACATTAATATCAATGAACCTGACAGAACTAAATCTGAAACATTCTATAGCTTCTGTAGCAAAAAAAGAATACATGAATTTGTATTAAAGCAACAAATAAGTTAAGGAATTAAATATCAAAGACCTAAAGGATAGATGAACTTATGGAAAAACTAACATTTTTCATAAACTTGCATATTTACACATACATGTTAAATCACCATGTTTAATCTTCTTATTGAGCTTAGTGACAACAGCCAAATTAGTGACAAATCTAACTCAAAACAGCCTTATAACATAACAAAAGCCGCAGCAGCGTTGTAATAGAACAAAAACAACATCAGACGTGCGGCTGGAGTATGATTTTTCAGATTTACCCTACCCCCAAGCCACATTCACGACCCAAATCATGGAGTCTTACGCCATGAAATGACACATTCACACGATGCAGATTTCATTAATCAATGTTTGAAACATCTGCTGCTGGTGTATTTAGAGCACACATTCACTTGATTAATCTAAGCTTAGTTATACTACTGATATTATGATGTCATGCTGTAACAATATCCCTAAACATCTACATTTTAACCCCATAAAATATGTAGACTTAAAGAGATCAGTGCATATTGATTAATGTAACATGTTTATGTATGTACATAGTTCATCGAATTTAACCCCCCCCCCCCCCCAACAAAATCACAAAAGATATTGATTAATGAAACCCGCTGGCGCTGTTATTGTTGAGAGAGTGTTGCTATTGTTATGATGTGCAATTGTTTTAAACATACTATCATTTCCACACTTGCTTAAAACCTTTTAACCAGATTTCATTAATCAATTCCAAAGACACATTCACACACGCCACTTTAAGTTGTACCCCCCACCCCCACGCCACATTTAGGACAAAAACTATGTAGTCTACGTCATGAAGTGAATAGAAAATTTATAACTTGTGTATGCATGTACATAGCTCACTATGTTGACCAAAAACTGCAAAACACACACACACACACATATCTCACACACACGGCCAGCCATGGCATAGTTCACTAACATCTAACACACATAAACTCAAAACATGCAGTCTACAAAAGGACAAATATAAAGACGAAGGGTCTCAAAACATGCAGTCTACAAAAGGACAATTATTTCATCAGACGGGCAAGGGTAGCAATAACCCCTGCTGTGGCTCCAAAGATAAAGACGAAGATCTCAAATCGCACTCTCTCTAGTTTGGAGTTCACACATTCCAACTGATACATACACTCTGCATCAGCTTTACACAGTTCCCCCTTGAATGCTGAGGTCTCCTGTAACAATTTTTATACAAATTAAAGTCGCCTAATTTGTGAGAAGCTTTGCTTCTTGTCAATGATGGATACAATAATTATAATCAATTATAAGTTTTAGCAGTACACCAAACAAACAGCTTACTGGACTTTCACCTTTATTTATTACGCTTAATATTATGTTGTTTGGCCATTGATGTTTCATGATGCAATTCCAAAATACATACTCCTCAAATATTTATTAAAAAATATGGAAACTAAAAATAAAATAATGGCCCAAACTGCCAACCCTTCTAAACAGAACCATTTTTGGCATCAAAACCGCCAACCAAAACAGATCCCATTAAACACCCTGTAAGATACAAAAGATATGAAATACTTACAGAACGAAGCTTGTTAGTAACTTCAACAACAGCAGTATCTTGTTCTGAATGCAGCTTTGCAATAACCTCTTTGATGTATACGTCTTGGTCTGTTTTTGCCTTGAGCCAGTCACATATCATCTGTTGTTGTTGTGTATCAAGTTTGGAAAACAGAGTTTCCTGCAAGATCACATTCAAACACCGGTTCATGTTAATGTCTAAAATTCAAATTTGTAAAATAACATAAAAACAACCCCTTTATTGGTAGATGATTAGGTCACATACACATTATAGTAAACTGAAAGGAAAGAGAAAAGGCCCAAACAAGCGACTACAAGGTGTGTGTGTGTGTGTGTGTGTGTGTTATGAAGATAAAAACCAGTGATGAAGTTAAATTAAGAACAAAATATGTCGAGGCATGAGTAAATCATGTTAATATATGATTAACATTAAAAAATGGATAAGTTTTTGTTAGAAACATATCAGCTTTGAGCTTATTAAAAGTAGATCCAGTGGATCTTCATTAAATACTGGATTGGCATGACAAAGAAATTATGGTACCTCCATGGACCTGATTTCAGCTTGAAATTTGTGAAACTCTGATTCTGAAAGCTTCGTAGCCTACACAAAAGAAAAAAAAAAGTCATGGCTGCTAAGTTATTGTATATAAGAAATTAACAATAACAATACAAGTGTTACATAAGAATGAAATTTACAGCAAGCAGCTCTGCTTTGGAGACATGGGAAGACTCGAGTTCCGGCAACTTTAGAGAGAACAGTCTAGAAACAGCAACGGAAATGGCATCCGATTGCATGGATTTAAGGTTGTCTGCCTCCAAGCTTCCGGTCTACAAGAGAAAGAAGCAAAGATACCACGGTCAAATAAAGGTGAGGTCAACTTCTGATCTACTTGAAATGGTGATTTAAACAAGTGTTATAGAGAATACAGATTACTAGGGTGTTTAGTGGTTCGATTAGCATTAGCTTAAAAGTCAATAAGTTGTTTGCAGCTAATGAAAATTACAAGCCCTAACCAACAACAAAACATTATTATTCTAAAGCATGTATCATCAACTCTCAACAGTTTCATTAATTCCTCAAGTTATAAGGAAAATTGATAATCACGGTCAAATTAAGGTGAGGTCAACTTCTGATCTACTTGAAATGATGATTTAAACCATCGTTGCTTCAACAAAACATTCAAATTACAATAACTAATCAAAATTACAAGCCCTAAGTCCCTAACCAACAACAAAACATTAAAATTGTATCATCCACTCAACACAACAGTTTCATTATCAAAACAGGCTTAATTCCTCAAGTTATAAGTATAACGAGGCTTTAAAACTGGTGCAAATTCACAAAACACTTCAGAAATGTAACATTTTCATAAACAACACTAATTGGAAAACAAGGTACCATAGTCCCGCTGTCCGAAGGAGGAGAAGAAGAAGAAGAGCAGCAGCGGCGGTTCAACCAGTTGATTTCAGACGTCGATCGGTGCTTCAGCATATTGACTTCACCGGACCATCTTTGCTTCAACAGATTGATTTGGCGTTGCAACAACCGAGCAGCCATTGATGAACAACAGAATGGAAACGGAAACTTGTATCAGTAACTATTTAAACGATTTCGATTTGGGGGTGAAAGTTTTTTTTGGAAATTTTCGAATCTGTTAATGGGGGTTAAAACAATTAAAGGGGTATAAAATAACGGGTTAGTCACCCAGCTCAAGTGGCTGGGTGCATTACGAAACTTTGATGAGGTCCGGGGTTCGAATCACGCCCATGAATACCCCTGTTTTTTATTTAAAAACCATATATATTTTAAAACAACCAAAGGTTAAAACTTCGATAAAACACGAACACCACACGATAACTTATCGTGTCATTTTTTCGTGTGCATTACGTTTTTAGTATTCCTTTTTAGTTGTTTTAGAATCGGTATGTCACGTTCGCGTGTCATTATGATTCATTTACGTGTCGTTAACACGTTTTGTTTAATCGAAACTCATCTTTGTAGTTTTTTCGTATGCTTACATTTTCCACTCCAACATAGGTAACAAACTTTACATATATACTATAAACCAGATGACCTCGTTTCGGTTCTAGCCCATCAACTTCAACCTCTTTTTTAGCCTCTAAAGTTCATCCCCTTATAATCACCGCCACCGAGCATCAGGCACCACTTTGATCACGGTTCCAACGTACTCAAAGAGTCAAAGGTAATCCATCAAACACTTTATGTCTTTATGCAAGTATATAGTTGAACTTATCCTCCTTCCCTCTTTAGATTTGATTTTTTTGGTTCTTCATTGATATAAGATATTTAGTACAGAACCATTGATTTACATATATGTAAATTAAGAAACCATTGATTCATATACACGTAAATTAAAAAACCATTGATTTACATATATGTAAACTAGGTTAGAGACCCGTGTTTAACACGAAATTGAGTTATAATAATTTAAATAGTTAAACTAAAAACTTTATAATAAACTATTCAATTGTATACATCTCAATCGAAGATTTGGTAAAGATTATTTGTGTTATTATTATATTTTTCTAGCCGGTTTATATTAATATAGATTTGTTATATTTTTTCGCCTTTAATCCTAGTTTCAATTAAACCTAGTTTTCAAAAAAAACATAACAAATCTAAAAGTTAAGGAGAGCAAGACACCTCATCAATGGATTAACAATATTATGCCAAGTAAGCATTTAAGAGATAAACATGCTAAGAGATTGACACTTGGCAAAAATAGGTTTGCTTTATTATATTTTATAGATTAAGAAACCATTGATTCATATACATGTAAATTAAAAAACAATTGATTTACATATATGTAAACTAGGTTAGAGACCCGTGTTTAACACGGAATTGAGTTATAATAATTTAAATAGTTAAACTAAAATTTTTGTCATACTTAGTTAATGACAATCAAGTAACTAGATTCAATTCACTAGTTAGTTATGATCTATGCAGTTAACTCGGCCGATATCTCGGCGATATATCGTATATCGGTCCTTTGGTAAAATATCGGTACAAAATATCGGTAATAATATCGGTCACGATATTATCGCCGATATTTAGCGATATTTTACCGATATTTTGGTTATAAAATCTCGGCCATATCAATGATAATATCGGTTTGGGCTTTGTGATCACATTTAGCCTCATTTACTGATATATTGGTTACAAAATCTCGATCATATCAAGTACTAGGAGCAAAAGATCACGCTATAGAGACGATGATGATGATAATAATACAATTGAAGTGGAAAATCTGGATGGCTTGGTTGATGTGGACTCAAAGGAAGATTTCATAGCTTAAGATTAGTATTAATATTATGAAATATTGAAAATTTTGAGTTTTAAACTTTTGACTTTTGATTTAGTATTAGTATGATTTAGGTTCGGGTGTTTTATGTTTTATCTTATATACATTTATGCATTACATTAGAATTACCGATATCTCACCGATATCTCACCTCGATAACCGATATATCAAATATCGGTCCTCGACCGATAACCGATATTTTTTCGCATTAACTGCATAACTTATGATGCATATGAAATAAGGGATACCTAGGAATTAAGACAACGCAATGCGATGTGATGCATTTGTGATTTTCCTAATACGCGATTAGCGTGGTAATAACAATGTAGACTAATAAAATCACATAAGCCAAAACAAGAACAAATTTTACAAACCAAAACCAAACTTTGACAACTAAACTCAGCCAAACCAAAGCGCTACTAACTACTTGGTTCCACAACGACATCGGCTAATCGAATGACAAAGATGATACCCTTATCAGTTTAAACCCTTAGTAGAGTTATGCACTTTGAACCAAAGGTATCTTTTTTGTATATTATCATAGTTCTGGGGTGCTTCTTCAAAACTTATTAAAATAAAATAAAGCAAAGAGTCTAAGATATTCAATGAAAAGTTAAAATTTGTCTTTTTAGGCAACATGGCTTTCTTAGACAATAATAAACAACGCAAATGGTTTGTAACTACAATCAACAACTTCATTTCAAGGTCATGGCAAAGGTCATCATGTAATTGACCTTTTACGAAAAATTACCCTTAAAAGAATCTTATTAAGTAGAACAATTACTACAATTTGTTTACAGAGCACACAAGTATTTGTGTTTATTAACATCAAGCACACGAGCGAAGAACGGAAAGAAGAAATACTTATCTGAACTCCAATTGATGTACATCCACATTTTGTGAAACTTGAGTCGTCTTGCAAAAAGTAAAACTATCTTACTATTTATTTATTTATTTATTTATTTATTTATCGAATAATATTGTTATTACTATTATAAAGAAAATAAAGACCAAAAACAATCACAGTAGGGTCTAAGTTCACACACAATTGGCCGGATTTGTATGTAAAATATGCAAAACTCACAAAAAAGTGCTTTTAACATTTATTGTAATAATACAACGATACACTTGAATGAATATAAAACTAGTCATTATCAGTGTTTTTTAGCCTATAAAAACACAATATTGATAGCAGAATATTAAAATCTTAAAATCTAACCTATAGTAAGAAGAGAAACAAAGAAAATGGAAGCAAATGAAGAAATATCAGTTACCTCGTTTACTAGTGTCACGGCCCTTACCAAAAATGCAAACACAATATACCTCAACAGTTCGTTCTTCCTCCTTCGCAGTGACCAAACACAACCCTTGTTGACCAGTTTCTACAAGCCCCCCTGTCATTGACCTTTCCATGATGGACCAACTTGCACACAGAGCCCAACTAATTGATAAAGTTCATGCTGCCTGCAAACAACTAGGCTTCTTTCAGGTATCATTTATTAAAAAAACTTGCATATACCGATAGAAGAAGTTAATGGAAGTGGTTCTAGAAAGCCTAGGCCTGAATGCCAATTATTTACAAGATGACATCAAAGAAGGTTCTCAAGTCATGGCTGTGAACTGCTACCCGTCTTGCCCTGAACCAAATCTTGCACTAGGGATGCCAACACACACGGATTATGGTACCCTGACTATGCTGATCCAAAGCTAGCAAGGACTTGAGGTCATGGACCATGACAAACAATGGCACCCGGCTCCATTCATAGAAGGTGTCTTTATAGTTGAGTTGGGGGATCAATTTGAAGTGATAAGTAATGGTAGATACAAGAGTATCCCACATAGAGCAACTCTCAGCGTGCGTAGAAAGTGGATTTCGATTGCAAGTCTTCATAGTATGCACTTAGACAAAAAGGTAGAGTTAGTTGATGAAGATGACCTTGTTGCCTACAAAGAAGGGAGCTTTGGTGAATTTCTTGATTACATTTCTACTAAATCTTTAACGGAAGGCAAGTACATTGACAAGTTGAAGATTCAGTAAAAAATAAAGTGTGCATGAAGTATAAAATAGACAAGCATCAAGTCAATTACTTATACAGACTGTGTTCAACACAAATCCTCAACCCTTTAGTGCTACTATTAGTTTAGTGATAAACCTATGTTTTATTGATCAACTCACAATACCCTAGAATTAATTTAGTACCATCCTTTGAGTGCAACTATTACATATAAAGTTCCAAGTGTCCCTATATAGTGACAATGTAAATACCTAATAAAAAATACTCAATCAGTCAACTTAACATTACATCATTCACAGACACTACAATGGCACATAATAAAATCAAATCAAATCACCCAAAAAATGACTCACCTTTTACAAAGTTTTAATGTTTCCCTTCATATTCTTCAGGAACAGTTTATGCCAAAAAAACTAGCTCAATTATCCAACAAAAAACAACATTTTGTTTCTAATTTATATCAGGAAATAGAGTGCTATGACTTCAAGGATGCATATCTACTGTCTACCATTACAAATTACAACATCGCTGTTCAGATCATTCATAACGAAAGGCATGCGACAGATTTCAATTTCTTGTTCCTATTTGTATTTGCACATTGCTAGATTCATTTCTTCAAGAAAATATTCTTCTCACGGTGCCAGCAACAACATGCCTTCTCCACCTTTGCCTTCACGCCCTGTTCTTCCAAGTCGATTTATATACTGCTCACGATCCACAGGGACACCCACCTGCTCACATTATGAGTTTTAAAATCACAACAAACATAAATGGCGATTAATAAACTTGGTACTTCCAAAAAGCATAAAACTTAACAAGCTTGTGGTTCAATTCTCAACAGTAGAACCAAGAACTGTATAAGTTTTGATTTAATTTTTTTATTGAACAGAGCAATGTACATTCTAGATGTCATAATTTCTATAGCTTGTTCTTTTTACCTGAATTACCAAACAGGATAATTCATTCCACAAGCTGACACATCAGAGGTAATTAGAATGAGCTGTTTTTCTCCCTTGAATTCTTCAGAAACACGAGTTTGGTAGAGTTGTGGCTTCCTAGAATGAATCTCCCTTGCATTCATTTTCATCTCACGGCGAAGAGAAAACATGAGTGAAGTCATCATTGCAGTAGTACAGAAAACAATAACCTGAAAAATAAAAGGCTCTTACTGAGTTCAACATATGCATCATATTATCATTTGCAGCACTATGAATGCATCATACCTTATAATTGGGGACCTGAAAAGTGTGATCCTTCAATAGATGGTGGACTATTTGAAAATGTTGTTCATGTGGCGCAAAAAGGTAAGATTGATTAACCTGTGTTGATCATCAAAACAAGCCATGTATACATCAAAACTAGCTCCTTGTAAGAGCAATACAAGTATGACAAATCAAAATACAAGAAACTGATCAATAAGGTCAACATGACACACCTTATTGTGCGTTTCTGGACCTAACCCAACTGTATTAATATAATCATGCTCTCTTTTCAAAACAAGTTGAGATACTCTCCGAACCTGCAAATCGTACCAGCAGCAAGAGATCAATAATAATTATGATAAATATAAGTCCAAAAACTCATCTTGCGTTACTCTTAAAAGAAAGAGTTAGAAAATCAACATACTCTCGTTTCTCACGAAAACCCTCAACCAAATTTTGACATAGTAAATCTGTGGACTTGTTAAATTAATACAAATTTGTGAAACTAACAGTAAACACAGATTAAATGCACACTCAACACATACGTAGAAACAAAAGAGATACTATTGCTGACGCGGATATTTATTTTTCATCAGGGTTCTAAGAAATGTGAGTTTCTTAGAGTCAGGACAAGAGTTTAAGTGGCATCCCCGTTAACAAAAGTACGCCTAAAAGGCGTTCATGTATGTGCTGGTTGCAAGTAGCCAACAGTTACCATTACTTTCAATATAAACTTCTGCCAAACGAATGAAAAGAAAGATGCTAAACTCTTTTGGAAGTGTTGCAGAAAAGAATAAAGATTGCCTTTTACGAGGTACACAATCAACAATTTCCTCCATGTCCTTCCGAAAGCCCAGGTCTAGCAAATGGTCTGCTTCATCAAGTATAAGCATATTCGATCCCATCAAACGTGCAGAGAATCCAGATTTGTTCTCAATGCGAACCAAAAATCTACCAATTATCTAAAAATAAAGAGGTGTGTACAAGTAAATTATCTGAAAAAACTTAATTTCAGACTCTACAATTGAATCACCATCGGATGAAACAATGAGAAAACAGAATTGCATACCTGGCATGGTTCTGTTTCAAGACGTTTCTGGTCAACTTTGAATCGAGTACCGCCAACAAGTGTCTGTACACCAATTCTATCATGATACTTTAGCAAACCATTGGCCTCTGCAGTTATCTGACTAGCTAGTTCTCTTGTGGGGCACAGAATAAGAACGCATGATGGTGGGAGCCTCTTTGCAGTGTTGATAACTGAAGCCTTTAAAACTGTTTCAATTGCGGGGAACTGTTTGTGTTTAACAACAATGCATGATCAGAGAGAAAAAAGGGCAATAAAAGAATAAACTTAAATGTAAACAAGAAGGGGCTTTTCATGTACCAAAAAAGCAGCACTTAACCGGGTTCCAGTTTTAGCTTTGACTAAAGCATCCTTGCCTGTTAGCAAGACATTGTGATGCATTATTTTATGTTTAACAAAAGTTAGAGCTAAAGCACAGGACTGTTAGGAATATCAAACTCATTTCAGTACCTTAGAAGCTAGAGTAAAAGATATATTTCTTTGACACAGAAAGAAAAGCATGTTTGGAGCCTATGTATACCTAAGATTATGCCTAATAACCTCCAAAACAAACACATTATGTAATAATGTCAACACCTCATTAAAGCTAATGCAAGATTAAGAGAGATACCAAGGCAGGCAGATGTTGTAGAACCTCGAACCTTTGTCATTTGCACATAACCTGCTAAGCTTTACGGTCAATGGAGATATATTGCACTCGTCAAACCTGCAAAGAAAAAAAAAGCTACATGCTTTCATCAACAGAGTATAAGAGGTCTAGTCTTTTTACCACTCTGATAGTATGCTTCACCAAGATTTTGAAATTATCAACTTAGCAGTTTCGTTACCAATAGTGATAACACAAACCTGTTCCGACTAAGGATTGAGTCATTATCACCCGTTTCACTATCTTTTTCAGCCATGCGTCTCTTGTTAAACTCATTCCTAATCGCCAATACAAGCAGCGACAGATCATCCTCCTTTTCCAAAGATTTCAATGGTATCCGTTTCGTCTTCTTGATATCATACTTTCCCAACGCAGCACTACTCATCATCATCATCTTCTTCTTCTTCTTCTTCTTCTTCTTCTTCTTCTTCTTCTTCTTCTTCTTCTTCTCTTCTCATTTCCCTGCACATCACCACCACCATCATCATCATCATCATCATCATCATCATCACCATCACTCCCCTCACCATCTAACGACCCGACTAAACTCAACTGCGCCCCACTCAAAATAATGATAACACAAACCTGTTTAGACTAAGGATTGAGTCATTATCACCCATTTCACTATCTTTTTCAGCCATGCGTTTAAGTATAGAACTACATTAGTTACTTGCATAATAATGCCTAAACCTAGAACTCCTAACTGAATAATGCCTAACTGAAGAATGATTAAGTGAATTAATACACACCGAATAACGCCAACTGTGATTTTGACCAGACATAACTCTCCGTAAATCGACCGGCTTATGATTCGACTCAAACTCTAGCTATCTGTTTCGCAGTCCTTGAACTAATTGGACCATCAGCTTCATTCCACAAATCTTCAGCTCCTTCTCCTTCTTTCATAAACCCATCCGCTGATCTAGTTGGGACTGGTATAAACAAAAAGATTATACTTGAGACCGTTGATGTTGACTTTCAATTCAGGTGTATGCTGACTCTTGTATGATGTTGACTTTCAATTCAGGTGTATGCTGACTCATCTATGATGTGTGCAGCCGATTGCCTTGATGTACACATTTAGCCCCTTAATATTCATTTTAGATTGGTTTGCCCTAAGAATTAAACTCCATACTTATCTATCTAATAAATTAGAGTTTTTATGGGGCGATTTTTTGAGAGAAAATATAATTTATTTTATAAAAGAAATATTGAGAGGAAAAATTAAGTAGGAGAGTTAATAAAAACAAAATTTTGTGATTAATAATAATTTATAATCTTATTTATAAATTTTTAAATATAATAATTATAATTTTTTAAAAATATTTTCATTCAACCCGTGTGTAATACACGGATGTTAAACCTAGTATTGTAATGATTCATACCATCCTAAAACGTATGACTTATCCAAAGATGTTCGTTTCAAACCCGTTACACTTATAACCTCCTTCAGCACAATTATCATCAAAATGATTATTCCGCAAAGCAATATAAGACTTCAGGCATATAAAAAAATGTTAAATTTTAAAATGACAGTAAAAAAACAACATACTAATAGATCATTTAATCTCATGGAGTTTACAACTTACATGGTAACAACTACTCGTATGACTATCTTCAGTCTTCACTACTCTTAACATTCGAAAACGTCGAGTCCCCGAGTGAATATATAAACGAAACATTTTAGAAACATTGGCAATTTGGTCTGTTTTTTTTCTTCGTATTTTAGTTTCCGTATTTTTTGCAAGTAATCGAAGCAATTAACACAGCCAGCATGTAACATCTGGCCTCTCATACCACCAATATTGTCCGCTTTGCTACATTAGAACTCACGGATTTGCTTTTGGTTGCCCGGGTGAAACCTTCCCAGGATGGTGACCCATCCTAAGATTGTTGTCATCCGAGCACGTTGATGTGGTCCAAATTATATATATTTTTATCTTAATATTCCCTATACTTTTGAATTACTTTTGATCGATTTCTACTTTTAAATGGTTCATATTTTATGTTTTAAGTATTTTAAGTGGCCATGCGCTAAAATGATGAACTTTGATTAAATTGGATTGAAATTAAAACGTTGAATAAACGTTTTAGTTAATCGTTAAGTTCATATTGTTAAAATATGGTTTCATGTTAGAATATAGTAGGCTACGTGGAGATGTGTTTAAAACAAATAAAGTTTGAATAATCCTAAAGATCCATGTTCACATTTAATTTGTTTAATATATTGATTATTGTTTTCATTCGGTTATAATGTCAGGAGGAAAAGTTCACGTGGAATTATCATGGGATAATTAGATGGGCTAAAAGCTTTCCAAAGAAAATCAAGCCCACGTGAAGCTTTAAAACAAAACCAATTGGATAAAAGAAAAGGAGGGTTTTGTTATTAAAGGGGGCTACGGCAGACTTAGGAAAAAAAGAGAGAGAGAGGGCTTTTTGAGAAGTCGATCGAAAGAACAAGGGGAGGCAGCCGAGGCAAGATTGGAGCAAAGAGTTTTTATTCGTGAAGAGTATTTTTGACACAGGTTGATACGGTATCATTCGATCTCGTTTGTTTCTGTTTTGTTACAAATTATGACTATGTTTGATATTATTTTTGTGATGCTTTTGACGAGTATGTTTGGCTAAACGTTTTAATACTACCTAGGCAAATGGATGAATATTAATGTTTTTGACTACTTTTGGTTTATTTTATAACTAATGGAATGGATGATTATTGCAAAGTTGATCTAAATATTGTCTTTGAATGTGACGTGCGTACTAGTTATAATATATATGTGGTTTGCCATGTTTCTCTTGTGATTTTAATTATCGACTTTGTGTTTTTGGTTAAAATTGCATGCTAGATTTAGACTTAGTGTTTGAATCAATATGTGGGTTGATCTAGGAATAGTCACCTATGAGATAGGCTTGCTTTCATATGTATAAATTAGTATTCTAACCGACCTAGAGACCGGAAGGAGATAGGTTGTAGTTTTCATCTAGTTGCTAGTTTGGTTAGGTTAGGATCACACGGAAGTGGATTTTGCCTAAGTAGTCTAGTTGCTTGTGATTTCTTGTCTTAGATCGTATTGGATTAATTGATCCCTTTATCTTATTGAGTTGATAGAACCAACTATTAGGGTAATGGACTAGTGAGACCGGAAGGAGATCTAGTTTAGGATCCATTAGTCATCCAAGTGTGGTTTTTGCCATTCCTTAACACCGTAAGTTTCAAATAATTATTTTAGGACATTTAGCATACATTTAAGACCTATAGCAGGCAGTGTAGCGTTGGGTTGTTCTTGATAGTTATATTTTTAGATCCGGTGCCATTAGTTGTGTGAAACCAATAGTAGTCGAGTCGTTAATAGGATTCCCGCCTAGGTAGTTACTTTCTCATTCTTGATAGTTTTCGAATCAGTTTAGTTTGTCTTCTTAGTTTAAGTCGTTTCTAGCTTTTTATCAGTTTTAGTCGTTTTAAGTATTTCTCAGTTTTACTAGTTTAAATTAATTTAGATAACTTTTAATATTTAGTTCGTATTTAATTTCATAGTTTAAATAATTAAAAATAAACAAAGTTTCATCGGTTAGGAGTCGATAACGATTAACTATTGAGGGCCGCCAAACAAGTCTCTTGGGTACGATACTCGGACTTACTTAGCTTGACTACACACGACCGGTACACTTGCCGCTGGTGTGAGTTTTGTTGGGTTTTCCATTTTAATTAAAACCTGAGTTTTGTGAACGACATTAATTTATTTTAATATATATAATCACACACATCAAGTTTTTGGCGCCGTTGCCGGGGACTTTATTTTGGCGACTTCAAGAACGATCCGAGTCGGGGGTCTAACCACCCTTTAATTTTTTTGTTTATTCTTATTTGTTTTAGTTATCTTTTTCTTTTCTAGGTTAGTTTCCTCTATTTGCTAGTTGTTACCTTAGATATATTTTGCCTTTTACGTGCTATTTATTTGCTTGTTAGATTAGTTCAGTTTTATTTAAGTTGTTTAGTTATATAGTTTTTTTTTATTTTCTTTTCGTTCTAGTTTATGCGTCACACTCGTTCTGCCGGTCCACCTGAGTTTGAGTCATTAGACGATCCCGAGCGTATATTCGACAAGCAGACGGACGAACCCGACTACGACACCGAGTCAGTAACGGAGGAAAGTTCAGTTCGCGACACCGACACCGATTCCGTTCACGACACCGAGTCTACGATGGGCGACGCGAATCCACCAGTTAGGAGAGTTGTTGCCGACTACGCAAAGCCGACAGCCGATGGCGCTAGGTCTAGTATCACCCGACCGCAAATCGCTGCCAACAATTGGCAAATTCCTCCTCAGGTCATTTCGATGATGACCAACACTTGTCAGTTTCACGGGTTGCAGTCTGAGGACCCGAATTCTCATCTTAATCGCTTCGCCAGAATCTGTGACACCTTCCATCTTAACGGTGTTACTGAGGACGCACTCAAGTTGCGTCTTTTCCCGTTTTCTCTCTCTGATCGAGCCCACAATTGGCTAGAGTCTCTTCCTGCCGGTTCCATCACTACATGGGCCGATTTGCAGGATAAATTCCTTCTGAAATACTTTCCACCGTCGAAAACCGCTCGTCTGAGGAGCTTGATCCATTCTTACCAGCAGAAACCCGATGAGACGTTCTACGACACCTGGGAACGTTTCAAAGAGTTGTTGCACAAATGTCCACATCACGGGTTGCAGGATTGGGCGTTAGTTGAGAAGTTTTATAATGGAGTCACCCATGCAACACGTAATATCTTAGACACTACTGCTGGTGGTAATCTTTTGACCACTAAAACTGTTGAGGAGTGTAATAACCTGTTCGAGGACTTAGCCATGAGTAGCTTTGAGTATCCTGAAGCTCGAGTTACAGTTTCCGCCCAGCGAGGGGTGCACCAGGTCGATAATGGTACTGTCTTAACTGCCCAAGTTGAGGCATTGACTAAAATGGTGAAAGACCTGCAGAAGAAGGAGCAGGCCTGTGAGATTTGTCGGGGTGGTCATGACACTGTTGATTGCCCCATCTCTGTTGACAGTCTCCAGGAACAGGTTGATTTTGTTAGTAATCCCAACCGGATGCAGGGCAATACCTTCGGTAATTCTTATAATCCGGGTTGGAAGAATCAGCAGAGTTGGAGGAGTGGAAACCCACCGGGGTTCCAGCCACGCACCCAGAGTCTATTCCAGGACCAAAGCAGTGGGCAGACTAGTGGCATGGGTCAGGGCGAGAGGAAGCCTTCCATGGAGGATATGATGGCCCAACTCCTTGCGAGAGATGATACGCGATATAAAGAGGCGCAAGAGAGAGATCGGATGTATCAAATGAGGTTCCAGGAGAACGAGGCGATGTTGAAGAACCAAGGGGCGTTGTTGCAGAACTTAGAGAGAAATGTGGGGGAGTTGGCGAGTATGATGCAGGAGAGGCAACAGGGTGTGCTACCGAGTAATGTTGTGAAGAACCCGAATGCCCAGGTGAAGGCAGTGACTACTAGGAGTGGCATGACAACAGGTAAGGCTGATAAACCTGTGTCATACACTGATGATGATGTAGATGAGGAGGTAGAGATGGAGGCTCCTGCTGGCAAGGTGCAACAGAGGCTGCGCCCAGCAAGTACAGCACAGCCAGCGGAGACCGAGAAGAAAGCAGCCGAGAGTTCACAGAAGGAGCCACAGATTCGCTTAGATAGACTTCCATACCCAGGTAGAGTGGCTCAGCACAGGAATGAAGAGCAATACGGAAAGTTCCTTGAGATGTTCAAACAACTTAAAGTGAACTTACCATTCGTAGAGGCATTACAGCATATGCCTAAGTACGCTAAATTCCTGAAAGATCTGCTCACAAATAAGAAGAAGTTGGAGCAGATCTCAACTGTGATATTGAGTGAGGAGTGCTCGGCTGTAGTGCAGAATAAGCTACCTCCCAAGAGGGCTGATCCGGGTAGTTTCACAATTCCGTGTTTCATAGGTAACTTGTCGGTGAGTAACGCGTTGGCTGACCTAGGTGCTAGTATTAATTTGATGCCCTATTCTGTCTTTGCTAAGCTAGATCTAGGAGAACCGGTACCGACACGTATGAGTATTCAGTTAGCGGATAGGTCAGTGAAGTATCCGAGGGGGATCGTGGAGAATATGTTAGTGAAGGTAGATAGGTTTGTGTTTCCAGTTGATTTTGTGATCTTAGATATGGACGAGGATGAGAGGGTCCCGTTGATTTTAGGACGGCCATTCCTAGCTACCGCAAAAGCGTTAATAGATGTCTTTGAGGGTAAGTTGTCCTTGAGAGTTGCTGATGAGACGGTCACATTTGATGTTAATAGAGCCATGAGGCATACACAGGATCAGGACGACACCTTGTATTTTATTGATACTATTGTCTCACAGGTTAGTCGTTGCTTTTCTAAGTTTGTGGAGAGAGATCATCTAGATTCGCAGATCCTAGTTAGGGAGAATCAGGAGATAGAGATGACTGCTTTCGCCTTTGAGCAGGAATCGATAGATCTAGCTAGTAAGCCTTCCCAGGAGGCTGTTGTGTGTGAGGTGATAGATAGAGAGGAACCGGTGGAAAAGCCATCGGTTGAGACGCCCCCGTCTTTAGAGATTAAGGAATTGCCATCTCATCTCGAGTATGCATTTTTAGGTGAGGGTTCTGAGTTACCTGTCATAATTTCTGCTGAGTTAACAGAGGAGGAGAAGAGTAAGTTGATCGATGTGCTGAAGGCGCACAAGCAGGCTATCGCGTGGAAGTTGATGGATATTAAGGGCATTAACCCTTCTTTTTGCACGCATAGTATACTCATGGAAGAGGAGTATAAGCCTGTGAGACAGGGGCAACGAAGGTTGAATCCGAACATGCAGGAGGTGGTGAAGAAAGAGGTCATTAAGTTGCTAGATGCAGGGTTGATTTATCCGATCTCCGACTCTAAGTGGGTGAGTCCAGTGCAAGTTGTCCCTAAGAAAGGAGGCATGACAGTAGTGAGGAATGAGAGGAATGAGTTGATTCCGACTAGGACGGTCACAGGGTGGCGAGTTTGTATTGATTATCGTAAACTTAACGATGCCACAAGGAAGGACCATTTTCCGCTTCCTTTTATCGATCAGATGTTGGAGCGTCTATCAGGAAAACAGTATTACTGTTTCCTTGATGGATTTTCAGGTTATTTCCAGATCCCTATCGCTCCAGAGGATCAGGAGAAAACCACATTTACATGTCCTTATGGCACCTTTGCGTATCGCCGTATGCCATTCGGATTATGTAACGCTCCGGCCACTTTCCAGCGGTGTATGGTCGCGATTTTTCATGACATGATCGAGGACTCCATGGAGGTGTTCATGGATGATTTTTCTGTTTTCGGGAGTTCCTTCGATACATGTTTAGCGAGTCTGGAGAGGATGTTGGCTCGATGTGAGGAGACCAACTTGATGCTGAACTGGGAGAAGTGCCACTTTATGGTGAAGGAGGGCATCGTGCTAGGGCATAAGGTTTCACGAGTGGGGCTTGAAGTTGATAGAGCGAAGATTGAGACCATTAGCAAGCTTCCGCCACCCACATCTGTTAAATCTATTAGGAGTTTCTTAGGCCACGCGGGTTTTTATCGTCGTTTCATTAGAGATTTCTCTAAGATTGCGAGACCGATGACGAATCTTCTAGAGAAGGATGCGGCGTTCGAGTTTAATGACGAGTGTGTGAAAGCGTTCGAGCTGTTGAAGGAGAAGCTCGTGAATGCTCCGATTATGGTCGCCCCAGATTGGAGTCTTCCGTTTGAGTTGATGTGCGATGCGAGTGATTACGCGATAGGAGCAGTCTTAGGTCAGCGTAGGGATAAGCATTTCCACCCCATTTATTACGCGAGTAAGACTCTTAATGACGCACAGGAGAACTACACCACGACAGAGAAGGAGTTGCTAGCAGTAGTCTTTGCATTTGATAAGTTTAGGTCCTACCTAGTTCTTTCTAAGACTATTGTTTACACTGATCATGCAGCCCTTAGATTTTTGTTCAATAAGCAGAATGCGAAGCCTAGATTGATACGTTGGATTTTACTGCTTCAGGAGTTTGATATAGAGATTAGGGATAAGAAAGGTGCGGAGAATGTTGCAGCTGATCATTTATCACGATTAGAGGATCCTGAGCGTGAGGAGATTAAGTTAGATACGATAGATGATCAGTTCCCGCATGAGATGTTATTGTTTGTGAGGGCGCAGGAGCAGGGGTTGCCTTGGTTCGCTGACTTGGCGAATTACTTAGCTGATGGATACCTTATGCAGGGCATGACACATCAGCAAAAGAAGAAATTCTTTGCTGATGTTAAGCACTATATTTGGGATGATCCTTATCTTTTTAGGATAGGCGCCGATCAGGTAGTTCGTAGGTGCGTGTTTGGAGATGAGACGAGAGAGGTTTTGAGGCATTGTCACGAGGGACCGACAGGTGGCCATCACGGTGCGAGTTTGACAGCGAGGAAGGTATTCGACTCTGGCTTCTACTGGCCAACGATTTATAGAGATGCTCAGGAGTTTGTTAGAGGGTGCGATGCGTGTCAGAGAGTAGGAAACATCTCATCCCGAAATGAGATGCCCCAGACAGTGAGTCAGGTAGTTGAGGTGTTCGATATTTGGGGCATTGATTTCATGGGCCCGTTCCCAGCTTCACGTGGGAACAAGTACATCCTAGTAGCCGTTGATTATGTTTCTAAATGGGTCGAGGCTCAAGCCTTGCCCACAAATGATGCTAGGGTGGTAGTGAGATTTCTTAGGAGGTTGTTTGCTAGGTTTGGTGTTCCTAAGGCGATTATTAGTGATAGGGGAACTCACTTCTGCAACGCGCAGATGGAGAAAGCTTTGCAACGCTACGGGGTCACCCATCGGCTTGCAACGGCTTACCACCCACAAACAAGTGGGCAGGTAGAAGTGAGTAACCGAGGCATCAAACGGATTTTGGAGAAGACTGTTGGATCCAATCGAAAGGATTGGTCTGACAAGTTAGATGACGCATTATGGGCTTTCCGTACGGCCTATAAGACTCCGACTGGTTCCACACCATTTCGGATGATTTACGGAAAAGCATGTCATCTACCGGTTGAGCTTGAGCATCGTGCTTCATGGGCATTACAGACTGTTAATCTGGACATGCCTAACGCTAGAGATAACCGGTTTCACCAGATTCACGAGTTAGAGGAGTTGAGAGATCACGCTTATGCACATTCGTTTAATTATAAGCTTAGGACTAAGGAGTTGCACGATCGACACTTGAAGGGTAATAAAACCTTCAAGTGTGGGGATCAGGTGTTGTTGTTCAATTCTCGGTTGAAGTTGTTTCCGGGTAAGTTGAAGTCTAGATGGTCAGGACCGTTCACTGTTAAAGAGGTTTTTCCGTACGGTACCATCGAGATTGAGGACGAGGGGAGAGCGTGGAAGGTTAATGGGCATAGGTTGAAACATTACGTGAGTGGAGCGCCAGTAGAAGAGATTAAGGAGGTCGTGTACCTCGGTTTTCCAGGCTAGTGAGATCTGAGATGAGTCAGGCTGAGGACTCGAAAAATCAAGCGCTCTCGGGAGGCAACCCGTAGTATGTAGAGCTTGTAAGTTTAGATTTTATCTTATGTTTAATTTTTTTTTATTTATTTTAGTTGTGTCGAGTCAGTTTTATGCTCGGGTATCTTGTTTTTGTTTTTGCAGGTTTAAATTATTCTCACCCGTACTCAATCTCCATTCGGGTGAGTATGCATTTGTGAAGATGAAGGAGGAGCTCGGGAGTGTCGGTGGCAAGGTTGACCGCGACCGAAATGCTATACGGTCAACACTTGAATATTGGAACGAAGACTTGGAGCTTACGCGTTTCGCAATACCAGCTAAGTCTTTTCCAATTCACCTCTCTTATCTTTTATTTTTGCATTCTTAGCTTTGTTTTTAAGTGTTTTTCCATTTCTACATTAGGGACAATGTAGAACTTAAGTGTGGGGATGGGAAATGGTCATTTCTGAGTTTTAGTTGTCTGTTTTGAGTCAATATAGAGTCTAAAAAATCCAAAAAAATTAAAAAAAATTCAAAAAAAAAATTATTTTTTTTCTTTTTGTTTTGTGTCTCTCAACCTTTATGAATGAAAGGGCAGTAACGTGGTGGCATTATAAAACCTAATTTAAGTGAATTTTAGTGGGAAACATACTATTCTTGAAGTGGAATAAAAAGTTGAGTCATACTCAAGCCTTTTAGCTAGTGTGATACAAAATGAAGTTGCTTTAAAAAAAGTGGTTTATAGTAAACTTTAATTTTCACACTTCTAGTTTTAGTGGTTAACATTTCATGGCATATGATTTTATAATCTTAAATCTTGTATTGATGGGATGTTTCGGGATTCGGAGACCATGGGTCTTTATGCGGTCTATCATCTGGTATTTTTACTTCTAAAAAAGAGGTATAAATATTCAAATAAAAGCTCAAAGAGCAAAACCCGCAGTTAAGCTGCCGTTATAAGTCAATAAATTTGATCACAATGTACAAATTCACTACTGACTTGATCAAACCTCCTGTTAGTCATATGGGGTCCCCTTGCTCGCGTCCTAATACCAATAAGAAACGGACCACAAGGGACACGCCATATGTAAGCCCACAGATGAAGTCGTGCATAATCACGTATGGTGATGAATTTCGGGATATTGCTTGATAACGGGGGTATGTCATGTAATGGGGAACATTAGCTAGGAGTAAGTTGGAAATTAAATTTATTTGATGTCACTTGTGAAATGAATAATAATAAGCAATGTTGTTGAAATTGCTTGATTGTTGTTTGTGCTTTAAAATGTTTTTAATCATTTAGTTATAAGGTTTAAGTCAAGTTGGGGTGACTCAACCCAATAAAACCATGGAAAGCTTATAATAACTATGAGTCCCACTCTAATTAAAAATCGCTAAAGTTTTAGTCTAGGGTGCTTGTTTGAGTAAGGATTAAAGGTTTGAGTTGTAATTGTATAGTTTTTGTTTTTGGTTTTAGAGTTTTCGAGTCTTGAATCCCTGAGATAGTTTATGCTTTTTCAGGGACGAAAAAGGTTTAAGTATGGGGATATTTGATGTGGTCCAAATTATATATATTTTTATCTTAATATTCCCTATACTTTTGAATTACTTTTGATCGATTTCTACTTTTAAATGGTTCATATTTTATGTTTTAAGTATTTTAAGTGGCCATGCGCTAAAATGATGAACTTTGATTAAATTGGATTGAAATTAAAACGTTGAATAAACGTTTTAGTTAATCGTTAAGTTCATATTGTTAAAATATGGTTTCATGTTAGAATATAGTAGGCTACGTGGAGATGTGTTTAAAACAAATAAAGTTTGAATAATCCTAAAGATCCATGTTCACATTTAATTTGTTTAATATATTGATTATTGTTTTCATTCGGTTATAATGTCAGGAGGAAAAGTTCACGTGGAATTATCATGGGATAATTAGATGGGCTAAAAGCTTTCCAAAGAAAATCAAGCCCACGTGAAGCTTTAAAACAAAACCAATTGGATAAAAGAAAAGGAGGGTTTTGTTATTAAAGGGGGCTACGGCAGACTTAGGAAAAAAAGAGAGAGAGAGGGCTTTTTGAGAAGTCGATCGAAAGAACAAGGGGAGGCAGCCGAGGCAAGATTGGAGCAAAGAGTTTTTATTCGTGAAGAGTATTTTTGACACAGGTTGATACGGTATCATTCGATCTCGTTTGTTTCTGTTTTGTTACAAATTATGACTATGTTTGATATTATTTTTGTGATGCTTTTGACGAGTATGTTTGGCTAAACGTTTTAATACTACCTAGGCAAATGGATGAATATTAATGTTTTTGACTACTTTTGGTTTATTTTATAACTAATGGAATGGATGATTATTGCAAAGTTGATCTAAATATTGTCTTTGAATGTGACGTGCGTACTAGTTATAATATATATGTGGTTTGCCATGTTTCTCTTGTGATTTTAATTATCGACTTTGTGTTTTTGGTTAAAATTGCATGCTAGATTTAGACTTAGTGTTTGAATCAATATGTGGGTTGATCTAGGAATAGTCACCTATGAGATAGGCTTGCTTTCATATGTATAAATTAGTATTCTAACCGACCTAGAGACCGGAAGGAGATAGGTTGTAGTTTTCATCTAGTTGCTAGTTTGGTTAGGTTAGGATCACACGGAAGTGGATTTTGCCTAAGTAGTCTAGTTGCTTGTGATTTCTTGTCTTAGATCGTATTGGATTAATTGATCCCTTTATCTTATTGAGTTGATAGAACCAACTATTAGGGTAATGGACTAGTGAGACCGGAAGGAGATCTAGTTTAGGATCCATTAGTCATCCAAGTGTGGTTTTTGCCATTCCTTAACACCGTAAGTTTCAAATAATTATTTTAGGACATTTAGCATACATTTAAGACCTATAGCAGGCAGTGTAGCGTTGGGTTGTTCTTGATAGTTATATTTTTAGATCCGGTGCCATTAGTTGTGTGAAACCAATAGTAGTCGAGTCGTTAATAGGATTCCCGCCTAGGTAGTTACTTTCTCATTCTTGATAGTTTTCGAATCAGTTTAGTTTGTCTTCTTAGTTTAAGTCGTTTCTAGCTTTTTATCAGTTTTAGTCGTTTTAAGTATTTCTCAGTTTTACTAGTTTAAATTAATTTAGATAACTTTTAATATTTAGTTCGTATTTAATTTCATAGTTTAAATAATTAAAAATAAACAAAGTTTCATCGGTTAGGAGTCGATAACGATTAACTATTGAGGGCCGCCAAACAAGTCTCTTGGGTACGATACTCGGACTTACTTAGCTTGACTACACACGACCGGTACACTTGCCGCTGGTGTGAGTTTTGTTGGGTTTTCCATTTTAATTAAAACCTGAGTTTTGTGAACGACATTAATTTATTTTAATATATATAATCACACACATCACACGTTTAAATGTGGAGTTTTCCACTCATCCACTAACATTAAGCCCCAAAACGTGTTGTTGGTATTTGAGGTCGGACATCCCTTATAAATCCCAGATTTCTCATGCCCACGGCCGATGTGGGATTTACCTAGGGTGTTACACAACATAAAAAAAACATTTGGGGAATATGTACTTTGGAACTATTGAAATTGCTTCATTCATCATCAAATGTGAAACAACCACAAGCTACGGTAAAAAAAAAAAAAGACAAGCAACCATATATAATTAAGCTCATATAACAAAACAAAAAAAAGATTCCTCATTGATAAAAGTTTTTGTTGTGCACAAAACACGGTTACATAAACTATTTTCATTCCCTAAACCATTTGATCAAAAGACTTCATGATTTGATCCGACTGAAAGATCCGTGTGCCTTTTAAATTACAAGTGAATGTGATGCTACCTCGTAAAATTTTCCCTATGTGTCCTACGGGTGTTAAAAAAACAAAAAGCAAAAACATTCAACCTTATCTGTATTTGAAAAAACTGAAACAAAAAATAAATTCGGTTAATGGTTACACAATATATGACTTATTCATTTCAATTATCCGAATAATAACCGGAATAAATGAGTTAATTAGTTGAATTCAATTCATTTAGACAAATGTCCAATTCGATGCGGTTAATAAAGCGTTAAACACCCTTTATGCGTGTGCGTGACAGATGTCAAAATCGCAAGGGTACCATCATAATCAATCATTCATTGGTATCACTACAAAAACAAAAACCAGGGTTTCTAATTCTAGCAATGCTAGCAACATCAAAACCAAGCTTTAACAGTGTTCAAACACTTCCAAGTTTTGTTATAGGTTTGTTTTATCATACAAACAATGCTAGCAACATCAAACCAAAAAGTATGGTAAATGGGCAGTTAGTTCTATGATTATGTCTTCAGATGTAAAAGGACAGCGGGCATCGCTACTACCGTAAACAAGGCTCCTAAGAGATAGCAGACGACCTCAATGCGTGCTTTCTCTACCATAGTGTTCAAACATTGATATCTGTACTTACGATCTGCAACATCTTCATTCAATCTACCCTTGATTGCTGCGGTCTCCTGTAACAATTTGTATACAAATTAAAGTCACCAAACTTATAAACTTAATTGTAACACCACAGTAAACATTTGTTCAGAAGCTTTGCTTCTTGTCAATGATGGACACAATAATCATAATCAATTATAAGTTTTAGCTAGTACACCAAACAAACAGATTATTGGACTTTCACCTTTATTTATTACGCTTAATATTATGTTGTTTGGCCATTTATGTTTCTTAATGCAATTCCAAAATACATACTCCTCAAACATTTATTAAAAAATATGGAAACTAAAACTAAAATAATGGCCCAAACTGCCAACCCTTCTAAACAGAACCATTTTTGGCATCAAAACCGCCAACCAAAACAGATCCCATTAAACACCCTGTAAGATACAAAAGATATGAAATACTTACAGAATGAAGCACATTGGTAAGTTCAATAATAGAAGCAGCTTGTTTTGAATGTAGCTTTGCAAGCACCTTTTTGCTGAATGCGTCTTGGGCTGCTGTTGCCTTGAGCCAGTCACATGTCATCAGCTGCTGTTGCTTATCAAGCTTGGAAAACAGAGTTTCCTGCAAGATATCATTCAAACACAAGTTCATGTTAATATCTAAAATTAAATATTAAATGGCATAAAAACAATCCCTTTATTGGTAGATGATTAGGTCACATATACATTATTGTAACAGATCAGCTTTGTGCTTATTGAAAGTAGATCCAGTGGATCTTCATTAAATTTGAAATGTCATTTTGCACTGGATTGGCATGACAAAGAAATTATGGTACCTCCATGGACTTGATGTCCACTTGAAATTTGTGAAACTCTGATTCTGAAAGCTTCGTAGCCTACACAGAAGAAGAAAAAAAGTCATGGCTGCTAAGTTATTGTATATAAGAAATTAACAATAACAATACAAGTGTTACATAAGAATGAAATTTACAGCAAGCAGCTCTGCTTTGAAGACATGGGAAGACAAGACTTCCGGCAACTTTAGAGAGAACAGTCTAGAAACAGCAACGGAAATGGCATCCGATTGCATGGATTTAAGGTTGTCTGCCTCCAAGCTTCCGGTCTACAAGAGAAAGAAGCGAATATACCACGGTCAAATAAAGGTGAGGTCAACTTCTGATCTACTTGAAATGGTGATTTAAACAAGTGTTATAGAGAATACAGATTACTAGGGTGTTTAGTGGTTCGATTAGCATTAGCTTAAAAGTCAATAAGTTGTTTGCAGCTAATGAAAATTACAAGCCCTAACCAACAACAAAACATTATTATTCTAAAGCATGTATCATCAACTCAACAGTTTCATTAATTCCTCAAGTTATAAGGAAAATTGATAATCACGGTCAAATTAAGGTGAGGTCAACTTCTGATCTACTTGAAATGATGATTTAAACCATCGTTGCTTCAACAAAACATTCAAATTACAATAACTAATCAAAATTACAAGCCCTAAGTCCCTAACCAACAACAAAACATTAAAATTGTATCATCCACTCAACACAACAGTTTCATTATCAAAACAGGCTTAATTCCTCAAGTTATAAGTATAACGAGGCTTTAAAACTGGTGCAAATTCACAAAACACTTCAGAAATGTAACATTTTCATAAACAACACTAATTGGAAAACAAGGTACCATAGTCCCGCTGTCCGAAGGAGGAGAAGAAGAAGAAGAGCAGCAGCGGCGGTTCAACCAGTTGATTTCAGACGTCGATCGGTGCTTCAGCATATTGACTTCACCGGACCATCTTTGCTTCAACAGATTGATTTGGCGTTGCAACAACCGAGCAGCCATTGATGAACAACAGAATGGAAACGGAAACTTGTATCAGTAACTATTTAAACGATTTCGATTTGGGGGTGAAAGTTTTTTTTGGAAATTTTCGAATCTGTTAATGGGGGTTAAAACAATTAAAGGGGTATAAAATAACGGGTTAGTCACCCAGCTCAAGTGGCTGGGTGCATTACGAAACTTTGATGAGGTCCGGGGTTCGAATCACGCCCATGAATACCCCTGTTTTTTATTTAAAAACCATATATATTTTAAAACAACCAAAGGTTAAAACTTCGATAAAACACGAACACCACACGATAACTTATCGTGTCATTTTTTCGTGTGCATTACGTTTTTAGTATTCCTTTTTAGTTGTTTTAGAATCGGTATGTCACGTTCGCGTGTCATTATGATTCATTTACGTGTCGTTAACACGTTTTGTTTAATCGAAACTCATCTTTGTAGTTTTTTCGTATGCTTACATTTTCCACTCCAACATAGGTAACAAACTTTACATATATACTATAAACCAGATGACCTCGTTTCGGTTCTAGCCCATCAACTTCAACCTCTTTTTTAGCCTCTAAAGTTCATCCCCTTATAATCACCGCCACCGAGCATCAGGCACCACTTTGATCACGGTTCCAACGTACTCAAAGAGTCAAAGGTAATCCATCAAACACTTTATGTCTTTATGCAAGTATATAGTTGAACTTATCCTCCTTCCCTCTTTAGATTTGATTTTTTTGGTTCTTCATTGATATAAGATATTTAGTATAGAACCATTGATTTACATATATGTAAATTAAGAAACCATTGATTCATATACACGTAAATTAAAAAACCATTGATTTACATATATGTAAACTAGGTTAGAGACCCGTGTTTAACACGAAATTGAGTTATAATAATTTAAATAGTTAAACTAAAAACTTTATAATAAACTATTCAATTGTATACATCTCAATCGAAGATTTGGTAAAGATTATTTGTGTTATTATTATATTTTTCTAGCCGGTTTATATTAATATAGATTTGTTATATTTTTTCGTCTTTAATCCTAGTTTCAATTAAACCTAGTTTTCAAAAAAAACATAACAAATCTAAAAGTTAAGGAGAGCAAGACACCTCATCAATGGATTAACAATATTATGCCAAGTAAGCATTTAAGAGATAGACATGCTAAGAGATTGACACTTGGCAAAAATAGGTTTGCTTTATTATATTTTATAGATTAGTGATATTAGAGTATACAATAACTTGATCAAGGGTCAGAAAGTGTTCTTTTTATTCTCGCGATAAGAAGATGTTCTGTAATGATATGTATCAATTTGTTTGTTAAGTTGTAAGTCACAAGTCACAACCACCTAATTAAAAACTAATCATTTCTTTGTTTACTAACTAACAATGAGCAATAAAATCTCTTAACACTTTATTAGTATAATGCTTTAGCTTCCTATTAGTTTATTATCCTATACTTTTGTAACAATGTTTCACTAACTTATTAATCAACTTGAATCTATGAACTAAAGTTACAACTCAGTATACATACACTTACATATAGTGATATATGGGAGATAGAGACTTTTACTTTATGTAGTGTTAAATAAGTGCTAGTGGCTCACTTTATATGTAGTGTGCTAATAATTCAATAAAGAATTGGCGCATGCATGCCTCATTGGCTCTTTTTGGATGTTTGATTACCTGGTTGAAGATATAGCAACTGATTTAATTCCCACCTTTCATATGCAACTAATAGTTTCAAGTAACTAACACTCAAAAGATATATATGTACATGATCCATATATATAACTAGCCACAATACCCGCGCTTCGCGGCGGACGATTTTTACACAACGATGATATTTCCATTACATAAACTAAACTATAGTTAAACCAAGGTACATAAACCAAATTAAAGGACATCATAATCCAAAGTGTACATAATCCTAAGTTGTGTTGAACTTACATTACAAGAGATTTACAAAAGATGATGGATGTGCATTTGGTTATGCTTTATCGATCCTTGGTTCAGATCAAAAGCTTGCTTTCCAAAAGAGTATGATCGTGTTGCCTTCCTATTCTCATTGTCCTTATAGTTGTGTGATCTGAAATTTAAAGCATGGATAAAAAAATAGATGTTTTTATTCTGGGGTTTCACAGAGCTTATTGGCTATATTTTGAATTCATCTTACATGTATTTCGTTTGTGTCGCCCCGGGAGGTCTTACATGCCAAGTCATTTGCTTTCTGGGAGAGTTTTCCATTCCGCTTAACACAACCCAAGTAGAACCATGTCCTACCATGAACAAAATCGGTTACCAATGGGTGACAAGTGAATTGCCCTTCCTGTTACATAACAATGTATTATTGAGTATGGTAATTGTGACTGCAGTCTTTCAGATTCTTATTGCATCAGTTCATCAATTTTCTGCATATTCAGATTGCTCTCCGACGCTTCTCCATACATTATCCTCATGCTATATAAGAATAGTTTTATATTAGGTTACGAACCAATGTTGTACAATATTGTGAGATCTCCCCCAGGGCTTATTAATTATGTTAAGGAAAAGATGAAGCAAGCATACTGGATTGTATACTGGATTGTATACTGCTAAAGTTTTATGCTTAAATAGTTCTTATATGATGCATGCTTGAAACTCTTTGTAATATATATAATATTATATATATGGCGCATTCATTTGTAAACAAAACCATTGAATATATAGGCAAAGTTATCATTGTATTAACATTTTCTTTTAATTTCCATCTTATCTCTTGCATTCGTCTTTTGTTTAATTGCCATCTGCCTAGTACAATATCAAATGGACATATACAACTAACCCACAACTAAAATCTAAACCAAAATACAAGCAAAAGTAACAACACAAAACTTACCAGGTTATAGCAGAAGGCAAGTGCACCAACAACAACAAAACCATGCAAAGCAAACACCACTCCTATCCCAATCAGCATGCCTTCTAACGACAACCACAACAACGAACCAACATTGAACCTGAAACACAAGAAACTCCATCAGAAAAACACAAAACTAATAACAGGATCGCGTTACTTTGATAGCAATAGCTATACCTGAAACATAAAAACACCATCAACATAACCTAACCATTAAACCAACTGACATGAAAATAACCAACATAAAACTCAGTCGATCAAAACAGTGTGTTGTATATTAATTGAAACCTTAAAGATACAGAGCATTTAAATATTTTGAAGCTAAAAAAGACCCGCACGATGCGGCGACGACAACAATTTAAAAGTTATACTCGTTAAAAACCTATTGAACATGGCATAACTCCGTTAAAAAAAAGAACATTTGATGACTACAATTTGGTATTTCAAATCAGACAAGATTGAAGAATCACTATGGAGGCTGCTAATTCATGAAACTTCTTTATTTGTACCAAAGAATCATACTTAGAACTTGATCTTTCTTGAACACGATCATATGATCATGTATGATCATATGATCATGTTTGATCGTATCACCATATGCTAATTCATTTCTTCTTTAATCATCATCTTCATCTATCTTGATAATCGTTCACTTGATCTATTTGTCAAGTATCATCTTCTATAAAATGAACTCCCTTGATCAGTCACGTCTTTAATAGTCATTAATAACCTGCAGTCGTGCATGGAAAAAAATTAGTTTTAAAACCATTGACCGATAAGATAGTATATGAAAGTATTTGACCATTTATCTTTAAAAATTATGACATTGAGAATATAGAAAATGCAGTACTTTTCACAATACAACACAAAATTTTGATTTTCATGAGAATGTAGGAATGTAAGAAAGACATAGATGTACATATGCCAACTCACCAGCCAACTTACAAAATGGGTTCAAGATGAACAATGACGAAGATTACAAATATCAACTTTCCTTTTCGTTTGTTTCCGTGATTCATACCCAAAAACATTTCTGATCAAAACAATTGACACAATAGCTTCTATATTTCACTTTATAAACCATACATAATAAGTTCTAGTTCAAAATAGCTTAACAATCCATGAAAAAACTTGCTACTATGTCAAGACTTCGAATCCTTCAAGCATCACTACATCCATAATAAAACTTTGACATCCTTGTACTCCACGAATTCAATCACGGACCATCCAATCACTACTAAAAAAATACCAGTCGTAGTACAAATTACATCCAATTTAAATGACATGATAAACATCACACCCCAAATAAGGTTGCAGCAGAAAATTCAAGTTAAAACAGTAGAAAAAATATCAAAACAGTAACAAAAACACCACACGTTTATCTATATGTACCTTTGTTATAAGTTTATCATATTAAAAACACATTTTTAGTTCCATTAAACACACATATTATACCATTAAAAAACACACACGCACACATACCATACACACTATATCAATGTCCCTTAATCGGCTGAATGCTGGTATTTTTAAAAAAGTTATTTGTAAGCCAGTTATCATATGTCCAAAAATATTGAATGTAGGAAAACAAAGTCACTGATTACCCAAGTATAATAAACTAAAGGATGGCAAATCCAACAAAAAAACTCCATACCAGATTTAATGTATGATTTCTGAAATAATTAATCTCTGTGCTTAATCACCTTGAAGTCGAGTATACTTCAGACGTAGAAAAAGCCTATATCAAAATCGAAGACTAAATCAACCCCAGATCAAGTGAAACTCCCAAACTCTATTGGTTTGTTAAATAGTAACAAAAATCATGATTTAATTAACTTTTAAAGGTTCATCAGTGCTGCATTAAAGTAGACATACCGTCCTTTGCACCATAGCATGAACAAAATCATGTTGCATTATGTGCATCAAGGCTGAGTAGTGTACACAAAACAGCAGGGAATGAGGTATCAAACTGCATTTATAAGCAAAAACAGCGTTCTTCTTGCACTATGGTATGCGCTGCATTTATAAAGAACTCAAGTTAACCTAAGAAGTGATGTTGATTCAACAAAAGAATAGTTGAAAGTCAAATGCCAAGAATAAGCTGAAGTGAGAGTAACAGGTCAAAACAGAATGGGTAAAAAAAATGGTTAGGTTGATCCAAGAAAAAAATCTGCAAACATGTACACATTATGTGTTGAGTTCACTCACAATCTTTCTAAACACCTCATCGCTTGCGCTAAAGAAAGCCTCTGAGGTTGATCCTTCATAATAATCAATCACTTTTTAACTGTAGTTGCATCAATAGAGTCAACCATTAAAGCTAAAACATAAGGGAAAACAATAAAGAAATAACATATCAGTAATGAGAATGAGTACATATTTATAGAAAAACGGTTCTTTTAATTTTTCATTGGATTTGTTCCACTAAAGTTTCAGTATAACTTCAGTGTTTATGGGTGTATAAAGAATACTTAAAGTGTGTACAGGTCATTTTGACCCATTTCATTTGGGTTTTGCTTACTAAGGCTTAAAGTGTCTATTAAATTGACCCATTTAAAAAAATGCTAGTTGGATTCATCAATTGCGGGCTGCTGCTTCGAGTAATCAAATGCTTCATTAATCATCTGCTGCGAATCTTCTAATCAGCTTCAACAAGTAAAAATTTCAAGTTATATATAAAACATAATCCAAGCCAATATGAACTAATTATTAGAGAGAACCAGGTTGTGTTACCATGTAGGTTGTGGTGCTTTGTGAATGCACCAAGACACCTAAGAAAAAGAAAAGGCATACCTCAACAATTGATGAAAGAATCATAAATCTCGGCCATTACCACTGAAATAACAAAAACACTTCCAAATATTGACTCTCCTTACCCAGAATCTTCAACATATTATACCATTGAAAAAGCATTGAACAAACAGACGAAACATATAACTTTAGTATTCAAACGCTATAACACACACACAAACGAAACAAAATTCTATTATTTAAAACATTGTATTGACCAAGAAAACCTAATAAGATTTCAAAACCTAAAATTAACAAAGATTTGTTAAAAAAAATCTTCCTTCAATAATTAATCAAATTCAAAAATACAAAAAAGGGACAAAATCTTAGTTGTTAAAACAAAATAGCGAACCATGAAATCAAGAATACATGTGACCTGTATCAGTGTGTTTTAAACCTCGACAAAAAAAAATTTCAAATAGAAGTCGAGAGCTGAAGGTTAAAATTATTGATAAACTCTTTGAGAATGATGGTACCCTAATAGAGTCTGAAGATTCTGAACCCGACAAAGCAGCTTTTCTTGCTGCAGCTAGGCTTTCAACTTCATCTATGATTAGCAAAATATCAGTTATCTTTCTTTCAGATAGCACTAACCTTGATTGAAATCTAACAATGATATATAAAAAGATAAAAATAGAAACTAAACAATTTTCAGTTGTGCATTTCTCACCATTCAAAACAAATACCAGATTGTTCTTCTCCTCTACCATTTCTTGAATTTTCTGGAAACCTTTGGCAACCTGAATTCATGTATACAAGTTGGATACACCAATTATGATCGGAACTCTGAACCTTGGTGGTCATCAATGATAGACTATAGCAGACAAAGGTCTTGCCGAAAGCATACACGTATAAGTAACTAATCAAAGATAAACATACTTAGATTTTGCATGCAGCTAAGAGTAGCAACAGCCCTAAAACCATCTGTAATGTAAAATCTTATCAAATGACATAGTTGTAAAGATTACCAATTTGCCACTTTCAGAAACCACTTAATGAACAATGAATGCGCATTCAATTCAATCAACTGAGAATGTGGATATCCTGTTCCAATTACAGACAAGAAAAGCATCTTAGGATATATGAAATTATGACACCTGCTATCATGCTGACGCTAACTGAGAGCATACCCAGTATGCATAGCACATACTCAGAGCGAAAACGTATTGACAGTTTCTATGCCAACGCTTTGCATAATGATGTCTTGCTTGTTCCTAGAGGGCCATGATATCAGATTAAATAGAAGATAAAACTAAATTTGGTATTCAAAATTTCATGTTTAATGAAGCTGTATGGCTACCTGTTATGAATGTATCATGAATAACATCAATTAAATTGACAAATTCTTGATAGCAGACTGGCAGGGTAATTGAAGAAATTGCAGAAAAATTTTTGTTAATCAAGAAAGTTATAGAATGAACATTATAAAGAGTTGATCATTTCAAAACGCTATTTCCTTATTCTGTTGATCAAAATCTTTCATTTCTAATTTCCAAACAAAAATACAATAGGAAATTCAGTGTTGCCTAAAGTGATAGGGCTACATTTATGTCAAATGAGACTGGGAATGAGCGGATAACTGAGTTTTGTATCTAATAAATAGTTAAATGCAAATCACCTACTAAGATCCACGGTGAAAAATAACATATCGATTCCACGAAACAAGAAAAGGGTCTACTCCCTTTTCAGTAAATAGCAAAGCACTTGCTGCATATCTTAGTAAACATTGCTTCAAACCAGATTCATATACTAAGCTGCAAAAATTTGTCATGATTCAGCTTTAAATCAAACCATTCCATGATACATATAAAAATCCTAGTTGGATACTAACCTCTCCCACATTCCATCAAATTCCTTTGTAGGAAGAATCCAATCACTAAAGCTAGAAAGTTGGTTATCCCCATCTATTTCCTCACACGGTTCCTCTTCGCTTAGCTGAAAAGTAACAAAAATACCCACATCATTATTGATTCATGGGTAAAATATAAGTGGATGCACTAAAAACTTTTGTAAATACGCAGTTATAATAACAAAGTTACACTTGGATAGCTATATGACTTTTCACCCAATTAAAAGATAAGGATTCATTATTTATTTTGATTAATGAGTGTTGTAGACAATAACATTCATAGTTAATGCAAAACTTCACCCGCTACAAATGTCTTGCTAGATTTTATTTAGTTACACTGCATGTATGATGAATAGATAGACAACAAACAAGTATTAAATTACCTGATATACATACCCGCTAGTCATGGTTTGCCACCATTCCTCTGCCAGAAATTACAACAGAAAGTTAAGTAAGCCAGTTCCTCTAACATGTATACGTATTGTAGTATTTAAAAGCTGTGTCACATATACAAATTCTTTGCACATTATCTAAAAGAAAGGAGTCATCAAGAGGCAAATCAATCGGGCCATCAACATAGCTTAGGTTCCTTTTTTTCCATCATTCTAAACATAGAAAAATCTTAATGTTAGGACCTATGTACCTGCATAATCCTGAAGTGAAGCACAGAAAAGTCAAGATCTTCAAGTTTCTATACAACTCCAATGCTTCCCCATTTTGTGCTGCAAAGATAGATGCTGCCAAAAAACTTGATATAGATATCTCTGAAAGCTGCATACGAAAACAAATTCATTTGTTAAACAACCTAATCCCAAAATCATACCGAAAAACAACCATGTTCAAATCAAATAAAACAAATGTGCAACCAGATTAGTTGCTTTACACCAAAATCAACCATGAAGCATAAAATGCGCTTATTCAAAAATGCATCAAGCACAATACCGAATTTATTCAAAGAAGTATTGATTTAGATCGAATGTACAATAGTAGCACTGAATCATGGTGAAATTAGATGGGTTAAGAGCAGGGATGAACCAAAACAACCAGCGTCAAGTTAACGTTAAATCGAATATACAAAACATAAATCAAAACTGACAAACATGAAATCAAATTAAGCCTAATTCATAAGGACAAACAACACTATTGACAAAAAAAAATTGATTACTGTAGTCATTCATTGATATACACCCCAATTCATATTCACACTAAAAAAACCTAGAAAGAACAAATTAAATTACAACAAACAAAAAAACTCGATACCTGAATAAATGACTCAAATCAGAAGAAATCGGAGCTCATATTTGGCAACCACCCATCAGGCCACCCATCACGAGCCTAGCTATTGTTAGCCACCACAGATTCACCTCGTTGTGGACAATCTGATCTCAGAGCTCATACTCTTCTTTTGTGACACCCAAAAGCCACCGTAAATCCCTAACTGCCATCGGAGCCATGAGAATTTAGTCAGAAATCAAGGTTTCGTGTGGTAAAATAGAACAAATAGAAGCTCCTGCCAAACGACCACCACAATACGCCATCAAACGACCACTGCCATAAACATTAACAAAGAGTTTAGTTGCTTTAGTGCAAAAACATTAACAAACAAATCAATATTTTGTACAATAAATACACCAAACAGAAAAAATTTACTTATAGATCGGTCGTTGTTGATGAACTTGAGGAATGGCAGTTGAGCTTAATCTAGGAGATGAGCTTTATTTTTCAGGTGGATCTTATGATTGTGTCCTGAGACCAAATAACAGCTCTTGTATCTCGATTTCAAGATCTTCCCGATTATTGAAGAATGACGATTTTGATGTTTTTGTTTGATCTGGAGATCCATGGAGAGGAGAAAGAGGCGGTATTGGGGTTAGGGTTTGACTATTCAAAGTGTTCTTATATAGGTGTTGAAGTTTAAGTAATTTGTTAAATGACTATTTTGCCCATGTAATTTGTTTATTAATATAGTACTAGCAGGATACCCGCGCGATGCGGCGGCGACTTCAATTTACAACACAATACTTTTTTTCTATTAATTTACCATTCCACTTGTGATATATTATATCAGATGTAGTCTATCTTTGCCACAAGCCTTAGTCATGGTATACAAATGTGAAACGAATATAATGGGACATAACAGTTATACAATAATCATGATGTAATGATCAATTAATGTTGGCAAACAAAAACCCTATGGATATGATACTTCCTATAGAATGCAAAATAATAAAATAAACTATATAAATTTCCCCATCAATCTAAATCAACATAAGTTTAATCCGTTAAAAAAACACACCCATAAATTTTAAACACTCTTACTTTCTATCATATCTTTCAATTCATCACAATCACAGTCCTATTTAATATGCCTTGATCATTTCTTCAAACCTTTCTTCTCCATCATCAAGCAATCAAAAAATGATTTTTTTAAAATATTGTAGTATGTTCTTTAATTGTCTTCATTCATGGCATCCAAGTAGCAAAAGGTTCCCTTGTAGACCAAAAACACCTTCATTTGCTCTTACTCCCACTTCCTTCTTAACTTGCACACTCAAATAGCCTTGTAATTCATGCCTCTCTTATCCCACAACAATCCAGAACGGTTTAAAATTCTGCAGCAACATAAAAATGAGAACAAGTCAAGATTAGTTTGAGTAGGAGTAACACAAAAATGATAATGGGTCAAGATTTTACTTTTTGAAACTTTTGATTCTGAATTAACTAACATTAAATATCCAATCAGCAAAATTAAATATTTAAAATTAGACTAAAAGAGTTGGATATATTTAATCAAAGAAAAATGGAGTCACAATATTAAAAAAATCCAAGAGCATTAGCTAGATAGTCTAACCCTAAATGTTCTAACAAGTCGGGAAACCTATATATGTAAAAAATTGAAGTTGTGTGCATATGAATTTTCTTTTGCTTCAACTAATAAGAACCTTCATCAACACTAAAAACTCTTGCGTGATAAAAAACTGACGATTATTAAATACCAGGCCATCATAGTAATTGTGTGCATTTGCAGCCCTATATGGCTTTCATTTCCAACCTTATAAGACTGCATAAAAATTTCATCTTACAGTTCCATACAACTGAATCTTCTAGCATTATACAATGTATAATAGCCCTTAATACAACCATGTTTACTTGTACCTTCAGCCTTATAGACAACATAACAACACCAGATTGTAGCCCTATACAACGTATTTTTACAGCATTATACAACCATGTAACAATTCTATTTTACAGCATTATATAGCCCTATACAATAGTATTTTTGCCCATATGAATCTTCAATTTGTATTCAATCTTAAATAGGTCGATATGGATTGTATTCAGTCTTAAGAAGATAAAAACAAAAATCAAACATAAAAGAAAACATGTCATGTGGGTTGAGAGTCACCCAGCCAGTTCTGATCCATACTAAATATGACCCGTTTGATCTGCCATCAAATCCACCGGAGCCACTCTCTTGGAAGTTGACACACCACCAAATGGGTCAAACGCACATAACACATAGAACTCTAATTGTAACAAACACATACGGATTTCATATACGAGTTTTCTACACAAATTACCAGCTATAGTAGCTAACATATACGGATTACATTTCATAAATAGCTTGAAAATATGTAAAAAAAAAACTCGCTCACCATAGTAGCAAACATTAACTAAACAAAACATAATCCATTGACACTAAAATTATTAATTGATTTCTACAATGGAAATTCAAGCTAGATTAATTTGAGACCTATTAAATATAGGTCTATACAAACAAAAAATTAAACATCAGCACTTGATTTTTGCATTATTCACTAAGAAAACATACCTCCAAGATCACACTTAAAACCCAATATTGTTAGTAGTTGCGGGTGATGATTGCGAACCAGTCTCCATTTGTATCCTTGAAAGAGAACACAATATGTATTCCTGGTAGATTAGTGAATTTTACCATTTTAGAAAACATGGTAAGTACAACAACAGATTCTTAAAGTTAGACTGTAAAGTCAATGCAACATTAAATCACAATAGCAAATTCAAATTTATACATTAGTTTTAGAGAATAACAGATTGCAGATAGTTTTAGAGATTATACACAAGTCAAAATATAGCACTTTAAGTTTAATCAGATCAAAATGTAGTAAAAAAATATAAAACTGGTCATGTTGTAGAAGTTTATAATGAAACGGGTTAAAGAATAATGATTTGAAGTGAAGTGGGTCAAATGGATCAGAATATAGTGATTTACCACCAACGAATCTAACCAGCAATCAATAAATTATAAGTAAAAACGCTAAAATTGGCACACAACTAACCTTACTCCATTTCAGGTGTCGCCATGACGCCATCTGAACCCATAACAACCGGTTCTTCCCTCTGCAAACACAAACACTAATGAACAACATAATAGCTCATGTATACCTCACTCCCAACAAGGAAGACCTGCTTCCATAAGACCCACAAATCCAAAAAATCATATCATAATAACATTAAACTACATTCTATTTCTGAACCTAATAATCTATTACAAGTAGATTGTTTCATTCATTCAAAACTATTTTTGTTGTTTTATAAAGATAAGATGTTTGTTATAAGCATCATTTTCAGTGATATCAAAACTGATAAAAATATGTTGCAAATAGTGTTGGTGTTTAGCTTTTATGAATTGTTTACCATAACACACATCTTTCTTAGCAGCTGCAAGCCTACAACAACATTAAGATTTGATGAAACAACCTCATCAACAATATAATATTAAAATCTTACATTCTGCATTTTATATTCTATTCTACTAACCAAAATCAATATACGATTTCAAATGTAACAAACTTTAGGGTGCAATATGGCTGAGAAAAGAGGGGAATCACCTAATTCTACGTACGCGAATAAATTTGGTTGTGAAGCAAATGTATGTGATATTCTCTTATTATGCAAGCATACCTAAATATTCACATTAATATCAATGAACCTGACAGAACTAAATCTGAAACATTCTATAGCTTCTGTAGCAAAAAAAGAATACATGAATTTGTATTAAAGCAACAAATAAGTTAAGGAATTAAATATCAAAGACCTAAAGGATAGATGAACTTATGGAAAAACTAACATTTTTCATAAACTTGCATATTTACACATACATGTTAAATCACCATGTTTAATCTTCTTATTGAGCTTAGTGACAACAGCCAAATTAGTGACAAATCTAACTCAAAACAGCCTTATAACATAACAAAAGCCGCAGCAGCGTTGTAATAGAACAAAAACAACATCAGACGTGCGGCTGGAGTATGATTTTTCAGATTTACCCTACCCCCAAGCCACATTCACGACCCAAATCATGGAGTCTTACGCCATGAAATGACACATTCACACGATGCAGATTTCATTAATCAATGTTTGAAACATCTGCTGCTGGTGTATTTAGAGCACACATTCACTTGATTAATCTAAGCTTAGTTATACTACTGATATTATGATGTCATGCTGTAACAATATCCCTAAACATCTACATTTTAACCCCATAAAATATGTAGACTTAAAGAGATCAGTGCATATTGATTAATGTAACATGTTTATGTATGTACATAGTTCATCGAATTTAACCCCCCCCCCCCCCAACAAAATCACAAAAGATATTGATTAATGAAACCCGCTGGCGCTGTTATTGTTGAGAGAGTGTTGCTATTGTTATGATGTGCAATTGTTTTAAACATACTATCATTTCCACACTTGCTTAAAACCTTTTAACCAGATTTCATTAATCAATTCCAAAGACACATTCACACACGCCACTTTAAGTTGTACCCCCCACCCCCACGCCACATTTAGGACAAAAACTATGTAGTCTACGTCATGAAGTGAATAGAAAATTTATAACTTGTGTATGCATGTACATAGCTCACTATGTTGACCAAAAACTGCAAAACACACACACACACACATATCTCACACACACGGCCAGCCATGGCATAGTTCACTAACATCTAACACACATAAACTCAAAACATGCAGTCTACAAAAGGACAAATATAAAGACGAAGGGTCTCAAAACATGCAGTCTACAAAAGGACAATTATTTCATCAGACGGGCAAGGGTAGCAATAACCCCTGCTGTGGCTCCAAAGATAAAGACGAAGATCTCAAATCGCACTCTCTCTAGTTTGGAGTTCACACATTGCAACTGATACATACACTCTGCATCAGCTTTACACAGTTCCCCCTTGAATGCTGAGGTCTCCTGTAACAATTTTTATACAAATTAAAGTCGCCTAATTTGTGAGAAGCTTTGCTTCTTGTCAATGATGGATACAATAATTATAATCAATTATAAGTTTTAGCAGTACACCAAACAAACAGCTTACTGGACTTTCACCTTTATTTATTACGCTTAATATTATGTTGTTTGGCCATTGATGTTTCATGATGCAATTCCAAAATACATACTCCTCAAATATTTATTAAAAAATATGGAAACTAAAAATAAAATAATGGCCCAAACTGCCAACCCTTCTAAACAGAACCATTTTTGGCATCAAAACCGCCAACCAAAACAGATCCCATTAAACACCCTGTAAGATACAAAAGATATGAAATACTTACAGAACGAAGCTTGTTAGTAACTTCAACAACAGCAGTATCTTGTTCTGAATGCAGCTTTGCAATAACCTCTTTGATGTATACGTCTTGGTCTGTTTTTGCCTTGAGCCAGTCACATATCATCTGTTGTTGTTGTGTATCAAGTTTGGAAAACAGAGTTTCCTGCAAGATCACATTCAAACACCGGTTCATGTTAATGTCTAAAATTCAAATTTGTAAAATAACATAAAAACAACCCCTTTATTGGTAGATGATTAGGTCACATACACATTATAGTAAACTGAAAGGAAAGAGAAAAGGCCCAAACAAGCGACTACAAGGTGTGTGTGTGTGTGTGTGTGTGTTATGAAGATAAAAACCAGTGATGAAGTTAAATTAAGAACAAAATATGTCGAGGCATGAGTAAATCATGTTAATATATGATTAACATTAAAAAATGGATAAGTTTTTGTTAGAAACATATCAGCTTTGAGCTTATTAAAAGTAGATCCAGTGGATCTTCATTAAATACTGGATTGGCATGACAAAGAAATTATGGTACCTCCATGGACCTGATTTCAGCTTGAAATTTGTGAAACTCTGATTCTGAAAGCTTCGTAGCCTACACAAAAGAAAAAAAAAAGTCATGGCTGCTAAGTTATTGTATATAAGAAATTAACAATAACAATACAAGTGTTACATAAGAATGAAATTTACAGCAAGCAGCTCTGCTTTGGAGACATGGGAAGACTCGAGTTCCGGCAACTTTAGAGAGAACAGTCTAGAAACAGCAACGGAAATGGCATCCGATTGCATGGATTTAAGGTTGTCTGCCTCCAAGCTTCCGGTCTACAAGAGAAAGAAGCAAAGATACCACGGTCAAATAAAGGTGAGGTCAACTTCTGATCTACTTGAAATGGTGATTTAAACAAGTGTTATAGAGAATACAGATTACTAGGGTGTTTAGTGGTTCGATTAGCATTAGCTTAAAAGTCAATAAGTTGTTTGCAGCTAATGAAAATTACAAGCCCTAACCAACAACAAAACATTATTATTCTAAAGCATGTATCATCAACTCTCAACAGTTTCATTAATTCCTCAAGTTATAAGGAAAATTGATAATCACGGTCAAATTAAGGTGAGGTCAACTTCTGATCTACTTGAAATGATGATTTAAACCATCGTTGCTTCAACAAAACATTCAAATTACAATAACTAATCAAAATTACAAGCCCTAAGTCCCTAACCAACAACAAAACATTAAAATTGTATCATCCACTCAACACAACAGTTTCATTATCAAAACAGGCTTAATTCCTCAAGTTATAAGTATAACGAGGCTTTAAAACTGGTGCAAATTCACAAAACACTTCAGAAATGTAACATTTTCATAAACAACACTAATTGGAAAACAAGGTACCATAGTCCCGCTGTCCGAAGGAGGAGAAGAAGAAGAAGAGCAGCAGCGGCGGTTCAACCAGTTGATTTCAGACGTCGATCGGTGCTTCAGCATATTGACTTCACCGGACCATCTTTGCTTCAACAGATTGATTTGGCGTTGCAACAACCGAGCAGCCATTGATGAACAACAGAATGGAAACGGAAACTTGTATCAGTAACTATTTAAACGATTTCGATTTGGGGGTGAAAGTTTTTTTTGGAAATTTTCGAATCTGTTAATGGGGGTTAAAACAATTAAAGGGGTATAAAATAACGGGTTAGTCACCCAGCTCAAGTGGCTGGGTGCATTACGAAACTTTGATGAGGTCCGGGGTTCGAATCACGCCCATGAATACCCCTGTTTTTTATTTAAAAACCATATATATTTTAAAACAACCAAAGGTTAAAACTTCGATAAAACACGAACACCACACGATAACTTATCGTGTCATTTTTTCGTGTGCATTACGTTTTTAGTATTCCTTTTTAGTTGTTTTAGAATCGGTATGTCACGTTCGCGTGTCATTATGATTCATTTACGTGTCGTTAACACGTTTTGTTTAATCGAAACTCATCTTTGTAGTTTTTTCGTATGCTTACATTTTCCACTCCAACATAGGTAACAAACTTTACATATATACTATAAACCAGATGACCTCGTTTCGGTTCTAGCCCATCAACTTCAACCTCTTTTTTAGCCTCTAAAGTTCATCCCCTTATAATCACCGCCACCGAGCATCAGGCACCACTTTGATCACGGTTCCAACGTACTCAAAGAGTCAAAGGTAATCCATCAAACACTTTATGTCTTTATGCAAGTATATAGTTGAACTTATCCTCCTTCCCTCTTTAGATTTGATTTTTTTGGTTCTTCATTGATATAAGATATTTAGTACAGAACCATTGATTTACATATATGTAAATTAAGAAACCATTGATTCATATACACGTAAATTAAAAAACCATTGATTTACATATATGTAAACTAGGTTAGAGACCCGTGTTTAACACGAAATTGAGTTATAATAATTTAAATAGTTAAACTAAAAACTTTATAATAAACTATTCAATTGTATACATCTCAATCGAAGATTTGGTAAAGATTATTTGTGTTATTATTATATTTTTCTAGCCGGTTTATATTAATATAGATTTGTTATATTTTTTCGCCTTTAATCCTAGTTTCAATTAAACCTAGTTTTCAAAAAAAACATAACAAATCTAAAAGTTAAGGAGAGCAAGACACCTCATCAATGGATTAACAATATTATGCCAAGTAAGCATTTAAGAGATAAACATGCTAAGAGATTGACACTTGGCAAAAATAGGTTTGCTTTATTATATTTTATAGATTAAGAAACCATTGATTCATATACATGTAAATTAAAAAACAATTGATTTACATATATGTAAACTAGGTTAGAGACCCGTGTTTAACACGGAATTGAGTTATAATAATTTAAATAGTTAAACTAAAATTTTTGTCATACTTAGTTAATGACAATCAAGTAACTAGATTCAATTCACTAGTTAGTTATGATCTATGCAGTTAACTCGGCCGAGATATCGGCGATATCTCGGCGATATATCGTATATCGGTCCTTTGGTAAAATATCGGTACAAAATATCGGTAATAATATCGGTCACGATATTATCGCCGATATTTAGCGATATTTTACCGATATTTTGGTTATAAAATCTCGGCCATATCAATGATAATATCGGTTTGGGCTTTGTGATCACATTTAGCCTCATTTACTGATATATTGGTTACAAAATCTCGATCATATCAAGTACTAGGAGCAAAAGATCACGCTATAGAGACGATGATGATGATAATAATACAATTGAAGTGGAAAATCTGGATGGCTTGGTTGATGTGGACTCAAAGGAAGATTTCATAGCTTAAGATTAGTATTAATATTATGAAATATTGAAAATTTTGAGTTTTAAACTTTTGACTTTTGATTTAGTATTAGTATGATTTAGGTTCGGGTGTTTTATGTTTTATCTTATATACATTTATGCATTACATTAGAATTACCGATATCTCACCGATATCTCACCTCGATAACCGATATATCAAATATCGGTCCTCGACCGATAACCGATATTTTTTCGCATTAACTGCATAACTTATGATGCATATGAAATAAGGGATACCTAGGAATTAAGACAACGCAATGCGATGTGATGCATTTGTGATTTTCCTAATACGCGATTAGCGTGGTAATAACAATGTAGACTAATAAAATCACATAAGCCAAAACAAGAACAAATTTTACAAACCAAAACCAAACTTTGACAACTAAACTCAGCCAAACCAAAGCGCTACTAACTACTTGGTTCCACAACGACATCGGCTAATCGAATGACAAAGATGATACCCTTATCAGTTTAAACCCTTAGTAGAGTTATGCACTTTGAACCAAAGGTATCTTTTTTGTATATTATCATAGTTCTGGGGTGCTTCTTCAAAACTTATTAAAATAAAATAAAGCAAAGAGTCTAAGATATTCAATGAAAAGTTAAAATTTGTCTTTTTAGGCAACATGGCTTTCTTAGACAATAATAAACAACGCAAATGGTTTGTAACTACAATCAACAACTTCATTTCAAGGTCATGGCAAAGGTCATCATGTAATTGACCTTTTACGAAAAATTACCCTTAAAAGAATCTTATTAAGTAGAACAATTACTACAATTTGTTTACAGAGCACACAAGTATTTGTGTTTATTAACATCAAGCACACGAGCGAAGAACGGAAAGAAGAAATACTTATCTGAACTCCAATTGATGTACATCCACATTTTGTGAAACTTGAGTCGTCTTGCAAAAAGTAAAACTATCTTACTATTTATTTATTTATTTATTTATTTATTTATCGAATAATATTGTTATTACTATTATAAAGAAAATAAAGACCAAAAACAATCACAGTAGGGTCTAAGTTCACACACAATTGGCCGGATTTGTATGTAAAATATGCAAAACTCACAAAAAAGTGCTTTTAACATTTATTGTAATAATACAACGATACACTTGAATGAATATAAAACTAGTCATTATCAGTGTTTTTTAGCCTATAAAAACACAATATTGATAGCAGAATATTAAAATCTTAAAATCTAACCTATAGTAAGAAGAGAAACAAAGAAAATGGAAGCAAATGAAGAAATATCAGTTACCTCGTTTACTAGTGTCACGGCCCTTACCAAAAATGCAAACACAATATACCTCAACAGTTCGTTCTTCCTCCTTCGCAGTGACCAAACACAACCCTTGTTGACCAGTTTCTACAAGCCCCCCTGTCATTGACCTTTCCATGATGGACCAACTTGCACACAGAGCCCAACTAATTGATAAAGTTCATGCTGCCTGCAAACAACTAGGCTTCTTTCAGGTATCATTTATTAAAAAAACTTGCATATACCGATAGAAGAAGTTAATGGAAGTGGTTCTAGAAAGCCTAGGCCTGAATGCCAATTATTTACAAGATGACATCAAAGAAGGTTCTCAAGTCATGGCTGTGAACTGCTACCCGTCTTGCCCTGAACCAAATCTTGCACTAGGGATGCCAACACACACGGATTATGGTACCCTGACTATGCTGATCCAAAGCTAGCAAGGACTTGAGGTCATGGACCATGACAAACAATGGCACCCGGCTCCATTCATAGAAGGTGTCTTTATAGTTGAGTTGGGGGATCAATTTGAAGTGATAAGTAATGGTAGATACAAGAGTATCCCACATAGAGCAACTCTCAGCGTGCGTAGAAAGTGGATTTCGATTGCAAGTCTTCATAGTATGCACTTAGACAAAAAGGTAGAGTTAGTTGATGAAGATGACCTTGTTGCCTACAAAGAAGGGAGCTTTGGTGAATTTCTTGATTACATTTCTACTAAATCTTTAACGGAAGGCAAGTACATTGACAAGTTGAAGATTCAGTAAAAAATAAAGTGTGCATGAAGTATAAAATAGACAAGCATCAAGTCAATTACTTATACAGACTGTGTTCAACACAAATCCTCAACCCTTTAGTGCTACTATTAGTTTAGTGATAAACCTATGTTTTATTGATCAACTCACAATACCCTAGAATTAATTTAGTACCATCCTTTGAGTGCAACTATTACATATAAAGTTCCAAGTGTCCCTATATAGTGACAATGTAAATACCTAATAAAAAATACTCAATCAGTCAACTTAACATTACATCATTCACAGACACTACAATGGCACATAATAAAATCAAATCAAATCACCCAAAAAATGACTCACCTTTTACAAAGTTTTAATGTTTCCCTTCATATTCTTCAGGAACAGTTTATGCCAAAAAAACTAGCTCAATTATCCAACAAAAAACAACATTTTGTTTCTAATTTATATCAGGAAATAGAGTGCTATGACTTCAAGGATGCATATCTACTGTCTACCATTACAAATTACAACATCGCTGTTCAGATCATTCATAACGAAAGGCATGCGACAGATTTCAATTTCTTGTTCCTATTTGTATTTGCACATTGCTAGATTCATTTCTTCAAGAAAATATTCTTCTCACGGTGCCAGCAACAACATGCCTTCTCCACCTTTGCCTTCACGCCCTGTTCTTCCAAGTCGATTTATATACTGCTCACGATCCACAGGGACACCCACCTGCTCACATTATGAGTTTTAAAATCACAACAAACATAAATGGCGATTAATAAACTTGGTACTTCCAAAAAGCATAAAACTTAACAAGCTTGTGGTTCAATTCTCAACAGTAGAACCAAGAACTGTATAAGTTTTGATTTAATTTTTTTATTGAACAGAGCAATGTACATTCTAGATGTCATAATTTCTATAGCTTGTTCTTTTTACCTGAATTACCAAACAGGATAATTCATTCCACAAGCTGACACATCAGAGGTAATTAGAATGAGCTGTTTTTCTCCCTTGAATTCTTCAGAAACACGAGTTTGGTAGAGTTGTGGCTTCCTAGAATGAATCTCCCTTGCATTCATTTTCATCTCACGGCGAAGAGAAAACATGAGTGAAGTCATCATTGCAGTAGTACAGAAAACAATAACCTGAAAAATAAAAGGCTCTTACTGAGTTCAACATATGCATCATATTATCATTTGCAGCACTATGAATGCATCATACCTTATAATTGGGGACCTGAAAAGTGTGATCCTTCAATAGATGGTGGACTATTTGAAAATGTTGTTCATGTGGCGCAAAAAGGTAAGATTGATTAACCTGTGTTGATCATCAAAACAAGCCATGTATACATCAAAACTAGCTCCTTGTAAGAGCAATACAAGTATGACAAATCAAAATACAAGAAACTGATCAATAAGGTCAACATGACACACCTTATTGTGCGTTTCTGGACCTAACCCAACTGTATTAATATAATCATGCTCTCTTTTCAAAACAAGTTGAGATACTCTCCGAACCTGCAAATCGTACCAGCAGCAAGAGATCAATAATAATTATGATAAATATAAGTCCAAAAACTCATCTTGCGTTACTCTTAAAAGAAAGAGTTAGAAAATCAACATACTCTCGTTTCTCACGAAAACCCTCAACCAAATTTTGACATAGTAAATCTGTGGACTTGTTAAATTAATACAAATTTGTGAAACTAACAGTAAACACAGATTAAATGCACACTCAACACATACGTAGAAACAAAAGAGATACTATTGCTGACGCGGATATTTATTTTTCATCAGGGTTCTAAGAAATGTGAGTTTCTTAGAGTCAGGACAAGAGTTTAAGTGGCATCCCCGTTAACAAAAGTACGCCTAAAAGGCGTTCATGTATGTGCTGGTTGCAAGTAGCCAACAGTTACCATTACTTTCAATATAAACTTCTGCCAAACGAATGAAAAGAAAGATGCTAAACTCTTTTGGAAGTGTTGCAGAAAAGAATAAAGATTGCCTTTTACGAGGTACACAATCAACAATTTCCTCCATGTCCTTCCGAAAGCCCAGGTCTAGCAAATGGTCTGCTTCATCAAGTATAAGCATATTCGATCCCATCAAACGTGCAGAGAATCCAGATTTGTTCTCAATGCGAACCAAAAATCTACCAATTATCTAAAAATAAAGAGGTGTGTACAAGTAAATTATCTGAAAAAACTTAATTTCAGACTCTACAATTGAATCACCATCGGATGAAACAATGAGAAAACAGAATTGCATACCTGGCATGGTTCTGTTTCAAGACGTTTCTGGTCAACTTTGAATCGAGTACCGCCAACAAGTGTCTGTACACCAATTCTATCATGATACTTTAGCAAACCATTGGCCTCTGCAGTTATCTGACTAGCTAGTTCTCTTGTGGGGCACAGAATAAGAACGCATGATGGTGGGAGCCTCTTTGCAGTGTTGATAACTGAAGCCTTTAAAACTGTTTCAATTGCGGGGAACTGTTTGTGTTTAACAACAATGCATGATCAGAGAGAAAAAAGGGCAATAAAAGAATAAACTTAAATGTAAACAAGAAGGGGCTTTTCATGTACCAAAAAAGCAGCACTTAACCGGGTTCCAGTTTTAGCTTTGACTAAAGCATCCTTGCCTGTTAGCAAGACATTGTGATGCATTATTTTATGTTTAACAAAAGTTAGAGCTAAAGCACAGGACTGTTAGGAATATCAAACTCATTTCAGTACCTTAGAAGCTAGAGTAAAAGATATATTTCTTTGACACAGAAAGAAAAGCATGTTTGGAGCCTATGTATACCTAAGATTATGCCTAATAACCTCCAAAACAAACACATTATGTAATAATGTCAACACCTCATTAAAGCTAATGCAAGATTAAGAGAGATACCAAGGCAGGCAGATGTTGTAGAACCTCGAACCTTTGTCATTTGCACATAACCTGCTAAGCTTTACGGTCAATGGAGATATATTGCACTCGTCAAACCTGCAAAGAAAAAAAAAGCTACATGCTTTCATCAACAGAGTATAAGAGGTCTAGTCTTTTTACCACTCTGATAGTATGCTTCACCAAGATTTTGAAATTATCAACTTAGCAGTTTCGTTACCAATAGTGATAACACAAACCTGTTCCGACTAAGGATTGAGTCATTATCACCCGTTTCACTATCTTTTTCAGCCATGCGTCTCTTGTTAAACTCATTCCTAATCGCCAATACAAGCAGCGACAGATCATCCTCCTTTTCCAAAGATTTCAATGGTATCCGTTTCGTCTTCTTGATATCATACTTTCCCAACGCAGCACTACTCATCATCATCATCTTCTTCTTCTTCTTCTTCTTCTTCTTCTTCTTCTTCTTCTTCTTCTTCTTCTTCTCTTCTCATTTCCCTGCACATCACCACCACCATCATCATCATCATCATCATCATCATCATCACCATCACTCCCCTCACCATCTAACGACCCGACTAAACTCAACTGCGCCCCACTCAAAATAATGATAACACAAACCTGTTTAGACTAAGGATTGAGTCATTATCACCCATTTCACTATCTTTTTCAGCCATGCGTTTAAGTATAGAACTACATTAGTTACTTGCATAATAATGCCTAAACCTAGAACTCCTAACTGAATAATGCCTAACTGAAGAATGATTAAGTGAATTAATACACACCGAATAACGCCAACTGTGATTTTGACCAGACATAACTCTCCGTAAATCGACCGGCTTATGATTCGACTCAAACTCTAGCTATCTGTTTCGCAGTCCTTGAACTAATTGGACCATCAGCTTCATTCCACAAATCTTCAGCTCCTTCTCCTTCTTTCATAAACCCATCCGCTGATCTAGTTGGGACTGGTATAAACAAAAAGATTATACTTGAGACCGTTGATGTTGACTTTCAATTCAGGTGTATGCTGACTCTTGTATGATGTTGACTTTCAATTCAGGTGTATGCTGACTCATCTATGATGTGTGCAGCCGATTGCCTTGATGTACACATTTAGCCCCTTAATATTCATTTTAGATTGGTTTGCCCTAAGAATTAAACTCCATACTTATCTATCTAATAAATTAGAGTTTTTATGGGGCGATTTTTTGAGAGAAAATATAATTTATTTTATAAAAGAAATATTGAGAGGAAAAATTAAGTAGGAGAGTTAATAAAAACAAAATTTTGTGATTAATAATAATTTATAATCTTATTTATAAATTTTTAAATATAATAATTATAATTTTTTAAAAATATTTTCATTCAACCCGTGTGTAATACACGGATGTTAAACCTAGTATTGTAATGATTCATACCATCCTAAAACGTATGACTTATCCAAAGATGTTCGTTTCAAACCCGTTACACTTATAACCTCCTTCAGCACAATTATCATCAAAATGATTATTCCGCAAAGCAATATAAGACTTCAGGCATATAAAAAAATGTTAAATTTTAAAATGACAGTAAAAAAACAACATACTAATAGATCATTTAATCTCATGGAGTTTACAACTTACATGGTAACAACTACTCGTATGACTATCTTCAGTCTTCACTACTCTTAACATTCGAAAACGTCGAGTCCCCGAGTGAATATATAAACGAAACATTTTAGAAACATTGGCAATTTGGTCTGTTTTTTTTCTTCGTATTTTAGTTTCCGTATTTTTTGCAAGTAATCGAAGCAATTAACACAGCCAGCATGTAACATCTGGCCTCTCATACCACCAATATTGTCCGCTTTGCTACATTAGAACTCACGGATTTGCTTTTGGTTGCCCGGGTGAAACCTTCCCAGGATGGTGACCCATCCTAAGATTGTTGTCATCCGAGCACGTTTAAATGTGGAGTTTTCCACTCATCCACTAACATTAAGCCCCAAAACGTGTTGTTGGTATTTGAGGTCGGACATCCCTTATAAATCCCAGATTTCTCATGCCCACGGCCGATGTGGGATTTACCTAGGGTGTTACACAACATAAAAAAAACATTTGGGGAATATGTACTTTGGAACTATTGAAATTGCTTCATTCATCATCAAATGTGAAACAACCACAAGCTACGGTAAAAAAAAAAAAGACAAGCAACCATATATAATTAAGCTCATATAACAAAACAAAAAAAAGATTCCTCATTGATAAAAGTTTTTGTTGTGCACAAAACACGGTTACATAAACTATTTTCATTCCCTAAACCATTTGATCAAAAGACTTCATGATTTGATCCGACTGAAAGATCCGTGTGCCTTTTAAATTACAAGTGAATGTGATGCTACCTCGTAAAATTTTCCCTATGTGTCCTACGGGTGTTAAAAAAACAAAAAGCAAAAACATTCAACCTTATCTGTATTTGAAAAAACTGAAACAAAAAATAAATTCGGTTAATGGTTACACAATATATGACTTATTCATTTCAATTATCCGAATAATAACCGGAATAAATGAGTTAATTAGTTGAATTCAATTCATTTAGACAAATGTCCAATTCGATGCGGTTAATAAAGCGTTAAACACCCTTTATGCGTGTGCGTGACAGATGTCAAAATCGCAAGGGTACCATCATAATCAATCATTCATTGGTATCACTACAAAAACAAAAACCAGGGTTTCTAATTCTAGCAATGCTAGCAACATCAAAACCAAGCTTTAACAGTGTTCAAACACTTCCAAGTTTTGTTATAGGTTTGTTTTATCATACAAACAATGCTAGCAACATCAAACCAAAAAGTATGGTAAATGGGCAGTTAGTTCTATGATTATGTCTTCAGATGTAAAAGGACAGCGGGCATCGCTACTACCGTAAACAAGGCTCCTAAGAGATAGCAGACGACCTCAATGCGTGCTTTCTCTACCATAGTGTTCAAACATTGATATCTGTACTTACGATCTGCAACATCTTCATTCAATCTACCCTTGATTGCTGCGGTCTCCTGTAACAATTTGTATACAAATTAAAGTCACCAAACTTATAAACTTAATTGTAACACCACAGTAAACATTTGTTCAGAAGCTTTGCTTCTTGTCAATGATGGACACAATAATCATAATCAATTATAAGTTTTAGCTAGTACACCAAACAAACAGATTATTGGACTTTCACCTTTATTTATTACGCTTAATATTATGTTGTTTGGCCATTTATGTTTCTTAATGCAATTCCAAAATACATACTCCTCAAACATTTATTAAAAAATATGGAAACTAAAACTAAAATAATGGCCCAAACTGCCAACCCTTCTAAACAGAACCATTTTTGGCATCAAAACCGCCAACCAAAACAGATCCCATTAAACACCCTGTAAGATACAAAAGATATGAAATACTTACAGAATGAAGCACATTGGTAAGTTCAATAATAGAAGCAGCTTGTTTTGAATGTAGCTTTGCAAGCACCTTTTTGCTGAATGCGTCTTGGGCTGCTGTTGCCTTGAGCCAGTCACATGTCATCAGCTGCTGTTGCTTATCAAGCTTGGAAAACAGAGTTTCCTGCAAGATATCATTCAAACACAAGTTCATGTTAATATCTAAAATTAAATATTAAATGGCATAAAAACAATCCCTTTATTGGTAGATGATTAGGTCACATATACATTATTGTAACAGATCAGCTTTGTGCTTATTGAAAGTAGATCCAGTGGATCTTCATTAAATTTGAAATGTCATTTTGCACTGGATTGGCATGACAAAGAAATTATGGTACCTCCATGGACTTGATGTCCACTTGAAATTTGTGAAACTCTGATTCTGAAAGCTTCGTAGCCTACACAGAAGAAGAAAAAAAGTCATGGCTGCTAAGTTATTGTATATAAGAAATTAACAATAACAATACAAGTGTTACATAAGAATGAAATTTACAGCAAGCAGCTCTGCTTTGAAGACATGGGAAGACAAGACTTCCGGCAACTTTAGAGAGAACAGTCTAGAAACAGCAACGGAAATGGCATCCGATTGCATGGATTTAAGGTTGTCTGCCTCCAAGCTTCCGGTCTACAAGAGAAAGAAGCGAATATACCACGGTCAAATAAAGGTGAGGTCAACTTCTGATCTACTTGAAATGGTGATTTAAACAAGTGTTATAGAGAATACAGATTACTAGGGTGTTTAGTGGTTCGATTAGCATTAGCTTAAAAGTCAATAAGTTGTTTGCAGCTAATGAAAATTACAAGCCCTAACCAACAACAAAACATTATTATTCTAAAGCATGTATCATCAACTCTCAACAGTTTCATTAATTCCTCAAGTTATAAGGAAAATTGATAATCACGGTCAAATTAAGGTGAGGTCAACTTCTGATCTACTTGAAATGATGATTTAAACCATCGTTGCTTCAACAAAACATTCAAATTACAATAACTAATCAAAATTACAAGCCCTAAGTCCCTAACCAACAACAAAACATTAAAATTGTATCATCCACTCAACACAACAGTTTCATTATCAAAACAGGCTTAATTCCTCAAGTTATAAGTATAACGAGGCTTTAAAACTGGTGCAAATTCACAAAACACTTCAGAAATGTAACATTTTCATAAACAACACTAATTGGAAAACAAGGTACCATAGTCCCGCTGTCCGAAGGAGGAGAAGAAGAAGAAGAGCAGCAGCGGCGGTTCAACCAGTTGATTTCAGACGTCGATCGGTGCTTCAGCATATTGACTTCACCGGACCATCTTTGCTTCAACAGATTGATTTGGCGTTGCAACAACCGAGCAGCCATTGATGAACAACAGAATGGAAACGGAAACTTGTATCAGTAACTATTTAAACGATTTCGATTTGGGGGTGAAAGTTTTTTTTGGAAATTTTCGAATCTGTTAATGGGGGTTAAAACAATTAAAGGGGTATAAAATAACGGGTTAGTCACCCAGCTCAAGTGGCTGGGTGCATTACGAAACTTTGATGAGGTCCGGGGTTCGAATCACGCCCATGAATACCCCTGTTTTTTATTTAAAAACCATATATATTTTAAAACAACCAAAGGTTAAAACTTCGATAAAACACGAACACCACACGATAACTTATCGTGTCATTTTTTCGTGTGCATTACGTTTTTAGTATTCCTTTTTAGTTGTTTTAGAATCGGTATGTCACGTTCGCGTGTCATTATGATTCATTTACGTGTCGTTAACACGTTTTGTTTAATCGAAACTCATCTTTGTAGTTTTTTCGTATGCTTACATTTTCCACTCCAACATAGGTAACAAACTTTACATATATACTATAAACCAGATGACCTCGTTTCGGTTCTAGCCCATCAACTTCAACCTCTTTTTTAGCCTCTAAAGTTCATCCCCTTATAATCACCGCCACCGAGCATCAGGCACCACTTTGATCACGGTTCCAACGTACTCAAAGAGTCAAAGGTAATCCATCAAACACTTTATGTCTTTATGCAAGTATATAGTTGAACTTATCCTCCTTCCCTCTTTAGATTTGATTTTTTTGGTTCTTCATTGATATAAGATATTTAGTACAGAACCATTGATTTACATATATGTAAATTAAGAAACCATTGATTCATATACACGTAAATTAAAAAACCATTGATTTACATATATGTAAACTAGGTTAGAGACCCGTGTTTAACACGAAATTGAGTTATAATAATTTAAATAGTTAAACTAAAAACTTTATAATAAACTATTCAATTGTATACATCTCAATCGAAGATTTGGTAAAGATTATTTGTGTTATTATTATATTTTTCTAGCCGGTTTATATTAATATAGATTTGTTATATTTTTTCGCCTTTAATCCTAGTTTCAATTAAACCTAGTTTTCAAAAAAAACATAACAAATCTAAAAGTTAAGGAGAGCAAGACACCTCATCAATGGATTAACAATATTATGCCAAGTAAGCATTTAAGAGATAGACATGCTAAGAGATTGACACTTGGCAAAAATAGGTTTGCTTTATTATATTTTATAGATTAGTGATATTAGAGTATACAATAACTTGATCAAGGGTCAGAAAGTGTTCTTTTTATTCTCGCGATAAGAAGATGTTCTGTAATGATATGTATCAATTTGTTTGTTAAGTTGTAAGTCACAAGTCACAACCACCTAATTAAAAACTAATCATTTCTTTGTTTACTAACTAACAATGAGCAATAAAATCTCTTAACACTTTATTAGTATAATGCTTTAGCTTCCTATTAGTTTATTATCCTATACTTTTGTAACAATGTTTCACTAACTTATTAATCAACTTGAATCTATGAACTAAAGTTACAACTCAGTATACATACACTTACATATAGTGATATATGGGAGATAGAGACTTTTACTTTATGTAGTGTTAAATAAGTGCTAGTGGCTCACTTTATATGTAGTGTGCTAATAATTCAATAAAGAATTGGCGCATGCATGCCTCATTGGCTCTTTTTGGATGTTTGATTACCTGGTTGAAGATATAGCAACTGATTTAATTCCCACCTTTCATATGCAACTAATAGTTTCAAGTAACTAACACTCAAAAGATATATATGTACATGATCCATATATATAATATAACATACTATATTTAGACACCAATAATTTACGCGCAATAAAGATTTGTACCATGTGGATGCTATACGCGCGGTCGCTGCCAACCCTGGTGATTTCGCCGTCTTCAAGATCAAAGCTTGGAAGAGAGATACAAAGAAAAAGAGAACTTTTAAGGTGTAGAAGGTGGGAGGCAACAGGTGTAAAAAGTGTGTCAAAGCTCTACCACGTGGAATAGAAAACGTGGCATCCAAACACAACAGATAGTAAAAGTAGTAGCATAAGCTTAAAAAAGAGTACCACATGCAATAAAATAGGAACCGTGTGCAACAAAAGCAGTAAAATGCTGTTAACGTAAATTATAAATGTAAATATATAAATATAACATACTATATTTAGACACCAATAATTTGGTGTATTTTGGTTCTTTAAACTTTTCTGTTGGTTAGGTATCATAATATTTGCTAACCATATTCAGTTCACACTCCTAGCTAGCTACTTTGCCAAAAATAAACATGAATAGCAAGGGTTGGGGAAAATGGTACCCGGTTTTGGTTATGATCGTCGTCGAGTTCACGATTGCAACCGTTAATGTACTTGTCAAGAAGGTTATAGTCGATGGAGTTGACCATCTGGTCTTTATCACCTACCGTTTGATCGTTGCCACCGTCTTTTTGGCCCCTTTAGCCTTCTTCTTTGAAAGGTACAATTCTTTGTGTATGTATGTTTGAAAGTGCAATTGTGTGTGCATGTTGTGATCATATATTTGATGCAAATATGTTGCAGGAAGAGTGAAACAAAGCTTACATACAGCATAAGTTTCCAACTTTTCTTGAGTGCAATTCTTGGGTAAGTAAAATTTTACCAATATATATCTATATCACATAAGAATAAATTGTTTTATGATTGGAAAAAAAAATATATTTTACATGGTGTATGTAGGGTGTCACTCACACAATACTTGTTTCTTGTTGGTATACAATACACATCTGTCACTTTTGCTTGTGCTTTTGTCAACATGGTGCCTGTAATCACATTCATCATGTCATTACCCTTTGGGTCAGTATCTCTAATCCTTCATATAACTGTTTATAAGGGTAAATATGCAATTGTTCCTATAGTTATATACTAGGAGAAGACCCGCACGATGCGGCGACGACAACAATTTAAAAGTTATACTCGTTAAAAACCTATTGAACATGGCATAACTCCGTTAAAAAAAAGAACATTTGATGACTACAATTTGGTATTTCAAATCAGACAAGATTGAAGAATCACTATGGAGGCTGCTAATTCATGAAACTTCTTTATTTGTACCAAAGAATCATACTTAGAACTTGATCTTTCTTGAACACGATCATATGATCATGTATGATCATATGATCATGTTTGATCGTATCACCATATGCTAATTCATTTCTTCTTTAATCATCATCTTCATCTATCTTGATAATCGTTCACTTGATCTATTTGTCAAGTATCATCTTCTATAAAATGAACTCCCTTGATCAGTCACGTCTTTAATAGTCATTAATAACCTGCAGTCGTGCATGGAAAAAAATTAGTTTTAAAACCATTGACCGATAAGATAGTATATGAAAGTATTTGACCATTTATCTTTAAAAATTATGACATTGAGAATATAGAAAATGCAGTACTTTTCACAATACAACACAAAATTTTGATTTTCATGAGAATGTAGGAATGTAAGAAAGACATAGATGTACATATGCCAACTCACCAGCCAACTTACAAAATGGGTTCAAGATGAACAATGACGAAGATTACAAATATCAACTTTCCTTTTCGTTTGTTTCCGTGATTCATACCCAAAAACATTTCTGATCAAAACAATTGACACAATAGCTTCTATATTTCACTTTATAAACCATACATAATAAGTTCTAGTTCAAAATAGCTTAACAATCCATGAAAAAACTTGCTACTATGTCAAGACTTCGAATCCTTCAAGCATCACTACATCCATAATAAAACTTTGACATCCTTGTACTCCACGAATTCAATCACGGACCATCCAATCACTACTAAAAAAATACCAGTCGTAGTACAAATTACATCCAATTTAAATGACATGATAAACATCACACCCCAAATAAGGTTGCAGCAGAAAATTCAAGTTAAAACAGTAGAAAAAATATCAAAACAGTAACAAAAACACCACACGTTTATCTATATGTACCTTTGTTATAAGTTTATCATATTAAAAACACATTTTTAGTTCCATTAAACACACATATTATACCATTAAAAAACACACACGCACACATACCATACACACTATATCAATGTCCCTTAATCGGCTGAATGCTGGTATTTTTAAAAAAGTTATTTGTAAGCCAGTTATCATATGTCCAAAAATATTGAATGTAGGAAAACAAAGTCACTGATTACCCAAGTATAATAAACTAAAGGATGGCAAATCCAACAAAAAAACTCCATACCAGATTTAATGTATGATTTCTGAAATAATTAATCTCTGTGCTTAATCACCTTGAAGTCGAGTATACTTCAGACGTAGAAAAAGCCTATATCAAAATCGAAGACTAAATCAACCCCAGATCAAGTGAAACTCCCAAACTCTATTGGTTTGTTAAATAGTAACAAAAATCATGATTTAATTAACTTTTAAAGGTTCATCAGTGCTGCATTAAAGTAGACATACCGTCCTTTGCACCATAGCATGAACAAAATCATGTTGCATTATGTGCATCAAGGCTGAGTAGTGTACACAAAACAGCAGGGAATGAGGTATCAAACTGCATTTATAAGCAAAAACAGCGTTCTTCTTGCACTATGGTATGCGCTGCATTTATAAAGAACTCAAGTTAACCTAAGAAGTGATGTTGATTCAACAAAAGAATAGTTGAAAGTCAAATGCCAAGAATAAGCTGAAGTGAGAGTAACAGGTCAAAACAGAATGGGTAAAAAAAATGGTTAGGTTGATCCAAGAAAAAAATCTGCAAACATGTACACATTATGTGTTGAGTTCACTCACAATCTTTCTAAACACCTCATCGCTTGCGCTAAAGAAAGCCTCTGAGGTTGATCCTTCATAATAATCAATCACTTTTTAACTGTAGTTGCATCAATAGAGTCAACCATTAAAGCTAAAACATAAGGGAAAACAATAAAGAAATAACATATCAGTAATGAGAATGAGTACATATTTATAGAAAAACGGCTCTTTTAATTTTTCATTGGATTTGTTCCACTAAAGTTTCAGTATAACTTCAGTGTTTATGGGTGTATAAAGAATACTTAAAGTGTGTACAGGTCATTTTGACCCATTTCATTTGGGTTTTGCTTACTAAGGCTTAAAGTGTCTATTAAATTGACCCATTTAAAAAAATGCTAGTTGGATTCATCAATTGCGGGCTGCTGCTTCGAGTAATCAAATGCTTCATTAATCATCTGCTGCGAATCTTCTAATCAGCTTCAACAAGTAAAAATTTCAAGTTATATATAAAACATAATCCAAGCCAATATGAACTAATTATTAGAGAGAACCAGGTTGTGTTACCATGTAGGTTGTGGTGCTTTGTGAATGCACCAAGACACCTAAGAAAAAGAAAAGGCATACCTCAACAATTGATGAAAGAATCATAAATCTCGGCCATTACCACTGAAATAACAAAAACACTTCCAAATATTGACTCTCCTTACCCAGAATCTTCAACATATTATACCATTGAAAAAGCATTGAACAAACAGACGAAACATATAACTTTAGTATTCAAACGCTATAACACACAAACAAACGAAACAAAATTCTATTATTTAAAACATTGTATTGACCAAGAAAACCTAATAAGACTTCAAAACCTAAAATTAACAAAGATTTGTTAAAAAAAATCTTCCTTCAATAATTAATCAAATTCAAAAATACAAAAAAGGTACAGATAGTCTTTTTTTTATTGACAAAACTGCACTTTTAGTCATTTATGTTTATACAAATCTGTACTTTCAGTCCTTTTGGTTTTTTATGTTTATACAAACCTAACATGATGATATACTTACTTGCATGTGTTAGACCAACGACAATGCAGGTAGCAAACCATGATCCCATGTTATAGACCCCTGCTAGAAGGCTTATGTTTCTTTGAGATGCAAGTGATCATAGGGATTTTAAATCATTAAAATATGCAAAAGAGTATTTTTAACTTGGAGTGTGTTCTAACGGTTGATGTTCACCTTTAGTACTTTCTAGATAATAAGTGTCCAAATGAGGATCTATTGCCATATTATTTGAATTCGATCTAACGCATATGATTATTACAACTAATTAATTATATTTATATTTGTAACATGAGAAGAAATTTAACGACCCAGTCGCCCGCTTCAAGAGCGTGGAGTAGATCGGATTCTAAACGAAAATGCAACGTACGTACGAGTGGGAGTTCATAAATGAAAGGTTATGTGGTGTAGAATATTTGTTGTGCTTGTTGATTGAATGATCAGTACATGTAATATATATACATACATTAAGTGAACATCAAAAGACACTATTAGTAGTACATTAAAGGAAAAGTATTAACAGTATTGATTGGAGTATGTTGCTGTAGATGAAAGGTGTGAGCCATGATGATGATAATAAATGGCTAATAGGATCAGTGGTGTCGATAGGACTTTTGTTGGTGTCGTAGGTGTGATGATCCCTGATTGAAATTTGAAGAGTTGTGTCTTGGATCTTCAAGGATGTTAGTAATAATCTTGTTTGAAATTTATTTCTTGAGCAAGATCGATCGAAGCGAACAGATCATGATCAACTACATCATTGCTTATAGAGTTTTTTTACCAAAATGATTGATGTACTTAGAAAAAATATTTATAAAAAAAGTGTACTTTTAAAAGTATTTACCAAAATAATGTTTCTTCCTATTTATTTGTTTCTCTCTCCTCTTTATTAGAATATTGATTTCATTAAATAATAACTAGTAGGGACACGCGCGATGCATCGGGTATAATATTGTCAACGATACTTGTTTCTCCCGGCATTTCCCTTAATGATCCTACAAACCCATTCCTAAAGTTTTTCTGTCAAATAATTAGAGATGACAATAGGTTCGATCTTGGTAATCACTTTCCCATACACAACTATAAAATTGTTTCCGATACCCATTCGATATCAATAACCTTCAAGTTCGAGAGTATGCATGATTATGATCGTATGTGGTTCAAATTACACATTGAGATGTACATTCGAGTACAAATTAACTTGAAATATTAATTAAACTACGTTTCAACCAACTCTATAATTTAGTAATTTAAGTTTCTAACAATGTATTAAGTATTGAATTTGGATAAAAGGTTTCATGTAATCTATTCGTCCCGGTTTCAAACCCGCAAAAATGTTAAAACCAATCTCATACCCGAATACATGTCATGAATGTTGGTATTCCAGTCAAATTGGTTTCTTTTTAAATTTCCATGGCTACAAATAATTTATCACGTAAAGTAGTACGCATTATCTTTTAAGTTTCATCATTAGATTGATTCATCTCGTCTTCCATCTCCAAGAGTGAAATAACCAACCTGAATATACAATGCTCTGAAGTTTTCTAAATTAATAGTATACAAATTAGGAAAAGTACAAGGTAGCTAAATGTTTAATCCAAAAGAAAACCAAAAAGTTATTCAATCAGCAACCATCGTCTCAAATACATATTATTAGCATCATAACAATGGATGTATACTACTAAGTAATGTCAAATATGTTCACTTAAATAACACAGATGAAAAGCATGCCATTATCATAACATAATTTTCAGAACACGAAAACAAACACTTTAATTTAAAGGGTTAAAATAGTTAATCTATTTTTGCAATTGACCGTATACAACTCCTCCATACCCATAAAACTAATAGGAGTGAAGTTATTTAAACAAGATATGGAGAAAGACATAACATAAATCTAATATGTGCTTAATATATGGCTAGTCAATATAAGGCGATACCAACATTCACCAAGCATCAATATATTCATCAACAACATTAGGTGAACCTTCCCTGTAAACTTCCACGGTAATCAAACATTTAGAGGTATTAAAAACCTGAATACAAAAGTATGTTAAGATAATTATTTATTACCTTACATAGTTATATGTGCATAGATTAATTATACCACGATCCATCACATGAAATTCTTTTTAACAACTTTTATTTATGGAACCTTTTAAAGTCCAAATTAAAAATTTACCAATGTCATGTACTAAGAATGTTGAAGAACTTTGTTGTTATGCATGGTTTAAAAACAACACAAAGGAGAATATACACAATGTATCTTAAGGCTACAACAATAGATAAATTAAAAATCCACACCATGTTGCACTAACCAGCAAACAAATATTGCCCATTCTTTAGTGTATAACGTGTTCATCTTAGTTACAAAACCAATAATATTATTTTACCACAATAGTCGAACTTGTTTTAATAAAACCAATCTTGAAAGTTCTAGGCATTAAAAACACATATTATTTGTGTGACTTGCAAACCATTCACACATCCTTTTTAGCTAAAATAATTTATTAGACCCATTTGATTGATCTAGTATAAAACAAAATCCAAATCAACCCGTTATAACAAGAGGGTAGTTCTATGTTGTTGATATACAAAACTCATACCTCACTTTACACGAATGATTTAACATTTTAACCCTATATATAAGCTTTCAAATATAATCAAACTTTAGTATAACTGAGATGACTCCATAAATGATATATTTATTCTTTTTAAACAGTTAAATGAAAACCAATTTAGCCTATGTCACATAATTAGAAGTGGCACTTAGTTCGATTATTTGAACCTATATTGATTTGAGTAGCCGTTTAATACTTTAATACCAAAAGTCCAAATTTAGAAACTTAGCTAATAATGAAATGGGGCAAACAAGTAGAGCATGTCAAGTGGTAAGCGGTTACACTAATTACTTAGCTAAAGATGTATTTTCTTGAATCTATATTCATTTTATATGTCCATTTGTAAATTACTTATGTGCTAATAGTAAAATCTGCTACATTTAGCTAAAATTTCCTAACAGCAGCCTGGATGACAATGACATCATTCATCATGACCAGAATCAAATTAAATTTAATTTATATCAGCAGCTTTAATGACCAATTTAGATGGTGGGGCCGTTGAAGTAGACACCCAAGGAATTCTCCTGTCCATTAATTTAAGGAAGTTTTCTCAGAAATATTAGAACTGAGAGGTGCATTAGAGTTGAAAAAAATTACTTGAACTTATAGTATATACGTACCAAAATGGAATAAAAATGTAAAAAGAATTTAAAAAAGATATGTAACTTAAACTCACAATATCATTGGTGCCAAGACTGACTGTCAAATCCCCTGGTGTATTGATGGTCAGTCTTGTCAAAATTTGTTTCACTTATCAGTGTTTCTAGATCCAAACCCTTAGAAACTACAACCGAAAGTTTGTGGGTTTGAAATAAGTCAAGATACAACCAAATATCATGAATCTAACATTTAGTAAACCATTAATAGTTTATTTTAGTTTATAGAACTTTAAGTTTTGCATAAACAGTCTCTCAAATGTCAAATCCATAAACTGATCTTAAAACTTTAAAAACTACATCAAGCATAATAATGTATTGAAAGGAAATGGATTCCTAGCTGCTTATAAGTTTCAACACAAAAGGCTAATAAAGTAATAAGGCATGGTATTATGTACCTGTAGGATGTTAACAATAAAGTTAAATATGGTAGGCACCCTCACTCCAACATATGCTTATGCATCAATCTTCATATGCTCGAAAAGGATCTCGGTAGATGGAAGTTGATGCCCAACTCTATTTATTCAAATGTCAGGGACAAAAAGAGCCATAATAAAGATATTTTTCTATTAAATTACAAAACAGAATTAATAAACTATTTTTTAGCTAATATAGTCATCAGCCGATGTTAGATTAAATTTCATAATATTATTACTTTATCAATGTATGTTTGACAATACTTTTGCTTGAATGCAACTTCACCTACCACTAAGAAGGATGGCTGGCTACATATTGGAGACATTGTTTATTTGACCAAGATGGTATTTGCATACTCTGGGCATGTTAAAGAGATAGCAATGTACAAAGGGTTTTGGATAATCCGATAAATTAAATATTAATGTAATTAAACTAACTATATTAAAAATGGATAATATGATCATATATTTCAATGATGGTATGCAGCCTGCTCTTGCTAATTTGGAGGGCTTTCTAGTAACTCATTCAATCTTTCTTGATGTTGTAGTAACTTCAAGCCTCTTATATTAATACAAATGAAAACATATCATAAATCAAGAAAACAAACTTTAGACAAATAACCAAGACAAAGTAGCATACCCTAGCAAGTAAATCCATAAATAAACTGTAGAATCCGATCCAGCGTGATCTAGAGCATCTGTCATCAATTCAAATTACAGAATTAATTAAACTAAAACATTACAATATGATGAATAATTATAGATACATGAACTATGTATGACATCATAAATAAAGCAAACCTAGTGGGCAACAATGGTCTAGTCGGCATGTATTCTTTGAGAAGTTGTTAATAGATAACAAATCAAGAGAAGTAGAAAGCAACATCGGCATATTTATTATGCAAAATCAGTGAGTGCTCTTATTTATTAATAACAACAAAAATATATGACCTAGACTATAACGTTTCAAAGAAGGAGGCAGTTCAGCTTCATCTACAAATCTTTGTGATTTAATGATTTATACTTAACAATCTTCAAAACCGGTTCTAAAGAAAAATCATGCCTCACCAATCACAACCAAACGACCCAAGTGAATTCGAAACCTTTCCCTTACCTCTGTTTTCTTTATATCGATTTTAACCTGAGTATTAAGAGGAATGAGAGATCCACAAATTGTAAAACAGAACAACACAACTGAAGTTTATTACTTAAAACGCACACTAACATAGCAATCTTTGAAGCAAAACAAAGAAATCCAATCAGCAATACACAACCTGTAAAATAAAAGCATTACTTCCATTACAGTTCATCATAACCCCAAAGTAACAATTTCCTTTTATTGATCCAAATCAAGAGCTTAATACTGCGTAGAACACTTGATTCCATCAAGTGTTCACTGTTGTTATTGCGGTGTATTAGTGTTGTTTGGAGAGCATATACTGCAACTTCAAGAATTAACATTAACTGTAGATCTTTACTAACCTCTAAATTTGTATTTTAATAAAAAAAATGCCAACTTGAAAAAGAAGCCAAAAAATTAAAAGATAAGCACAAAAGGAAGATGGTTTTTAATTCAAAACCATCGATGAAGTACACTACACACAAATAAGCATAAAATCACCCCAAAAAGGAAAATTGACCTGTAAACGTAAACGTCATAGGAAATAAACTTGTACTAGGGTCAAGTTTTGAATACTTTAAATACTTTTTATTTTAAAAAGTTTTGAATGCACCACTTCATATGCCTTCTGAAATTCATTAATATTCTTTGTCTACATCTCGTCAACATGATTGACATGATTTCCTATCTCTTTGGATATGTTTGTTGTATGTTGTCATTAGATTTCTATAAAAATAAATACTCAAATATATTTTTCACATATATTAAAAATGAAACATTTCAAATGCAAGTTGAATACGCCATGTAAACAAAAAAACACAAACCTTTCGAAGCTCTTTAGCAAGAGCAGCAATCTCTCCATGCTGAGTTGATAAAGTACCATGAAGCTCATCAAATATTAATTGTCTTTTTACAGCTTCGTCAGCCAATAGCAAATATATAAATTATGTTCGGTTTATATACGAATAATATTAGAAGTTGGTATTTAAACTTACTTTTGCAACACAAGCAGTGGAAGATACCTTGGCTACTATGTTGTCAAAGGCGTAAGGCGCACTCAAGGCGTAAAGGCCTCGCCTCTCGCCTAGGCGCAAGGCGCAAAAAAAGCGCACGCCCGAGACAAAAAAACGCACTGCTATAAAATATTAAAAAATTTATATATAACAAACATAAAAGGAAAAATATATAATCCTTTAATAATAACTTATTGTTCTAACAATAAACAAATTCAAATTTTGTAAATTTAATGAAATGTAATGTGTCATGCATACATTTACTTAATTTACACTTATCTTTTTATTTTTTTCATTAAATTTAATAAAATATAATGTGTCATGCATTAGTTTACTTAATTTAAACTTATTTCTTGCTTTTTTCTGCACTTTTTTATACTATATGTCATTTTTTTCTCTTTCTAACTTTTATCTAACTTTTTAGTTTTTTTGGATACTCAAACACACAATCAAATCTTTTATCATCATCACTAAACTCTTCTCCCTTAACAATTGTATATCATACATAGGGAAAAAAAATGGGGTCGAGAGAGAATCCATGGGAGGTGCCTAGATCTGGGAGAAGAAGGAGGAAACAGGAAGTTCAAACAACTTTCTATATCGCAAATATTCCGGACGGGATCTCTGATATCCAGCTAAAGGAAGTTTTCTCTCCATTCGGAAAACTCAGAGATGCTTTCAGCCCGAAGAAGAAAGATTGTTACGGGGTTTCATTCGCTTTTGTTCGGTATGCTGAAGTGTTGAAAATGCTGAGGAGATGGTGTGCAAGCTTAATCAGGTTGTGCTGGGTAATGCAAAAGTGGTTGTCAACGTTGCTAGATACAACAGAGACGGGGAAAAAATTCGCAATGAAGGAGGCGGTAGGGGTCAGAAAAATGGTTTTAGCAACAGGTATACTAAAAATGCAACCATGGTGGCGGCAACCTCAGTGACTGGATTTTGTAACTCTGGAATTAAAGAAAGTGCATCCTTGAAAGATGCTTTGACTAATGGAGATTTGGAGACATTAAGAACAGTGATGATTCAGAATAAACCGGAACATGGAAGAAATTTTAACCCAAAACGAATTGTGGAGGGTGTGGTTAAATCCCTGGACATTCTTGAATCCTTAAAGAGGAGTTTTGAGGTAATCGGCAGACCTGATATCGACTTAGTGTATTTGGGTGGTTTATCGGTGCTCTTGACTTTCCAGTCGGAAGCACAAGCGTCAGATTTCATGACCAAAGAAGGCGATTTATGGAAGTTGTGGTTTGACAAGGTCAGTGGCTGGGATGGCAGCCCTCATAACTTGAACCGTATTGCGTGGATTTCAATTAGAGGGGTGCCCCCCAACTATGGGACACTACAGTGTTTGATTCGATCGCTGGAAAGTTCAGTAAAACGATGTTATTACCGGAGGTATCGACATGGGAAAACGACATGTCCAAGTTGAAATGTTGTGTTTTAACGTCAGCAGGACAGAGGATTGAAGAAAAAATATTGCTCAAATGGAAAGCGATTGTATGTCCAATTTGGATCTCTGAAATCTCAAATGACTGGAGCCCCGACTTCTCTCCGGGGTTCCGATCGTCGACGGACTCGGAAGAAGAAGAAGAAGACGACGACGACGTTCTTTGCTGCGAGGATTTTGATTCAAAAACGGAATCAGCAAATTTTGAGGAAAATGGTGACGGTGATGAGAGCTTAGTCTATGGGGAATCAAACGTTATCGGCGACGTGCCACTGAGAGCGCCGGTCGGAGACGAACCGATGGATAGCAATCATGGTGATTCTTTCCCAACATGCACACCAGGTAACGTGCATGGGGAGGCTCGAGTACATGCGGCTATTTTCCATGATGGGTTTTCTGACGCGCTGTTGTTAAACGCGTCTGGGCAAAAGGTATGTGGGCCTGTTGCAACTGATGGGGTAGGCCAAGATATGAGTGGGTCACATGGAGAGAGTAATATTGGTGGGCTGTTAAATAATAATTTGGGTTTAAATTGTGATGAGAAAGTGGGCCAAGCAAATAAGGACGTTAATTGTGAAAATTATAAAAATAGAATGGGTACTGTTGATGATCATCTATCAAAGCCTCAAAATTCATCTTTTGGAGATTCACAGTCAAAAAGCGTAGCTAGGGCTGGAAGGTTTCATCCTTTATATAATCCAACTAGGTTAACACCCGCGTGTTCACGCGGGTTGAATAGTAAATAAATATTTATATAATTTTATATTAACATGAGTAATAAAAAATTTACACTTTTATTTATAAATTTCAAACATGGTTCAGCTTTATAAACGCTTATAGTCAACCAAATATAATAAATATAAAATAGTTTTATAAAAGAAAGATCTAATAAGTAAATAAATGTTAACAAAGTTATGGATCGGGTATGTATTCTATGTTAAATGCAATTTCCACTAAAAAACAGATTAAAAACTCTTTTGTTGACGAATTGGTATATTCACTCACAATACATCTAATTTAACTAAACATTATAGTTACATTGCCACTAAACAGATAAAATGTTATCAAAAGTCTAAACATATATACATATAGATAACCAACCATCACAAGGTCTCATTAGCACAAAGCATATACATGACACAAAGATTGTCCCGTGCATCAGTAGATTAAAAGTGTTTTCAATTGAGGTATAATCTACAATTGCATTATTGAATTCACTTTGATGTACATCATCATCAAGTAGAAAAGACTGATATATAGAATATGTTAAAACCTCTGCACATGAATAATATAAATGTAATAACATTACCTTTACAACCTCCGTAAATCCTTTACATGTATTCTCAATATCAATCTGTGGCAAAATGAAAAATTCAAAGCTATAAAGTTTTGAATGCAAAATTCAAACTTCTATATCAACATGTGGCAAAATGTAAAATGCAACCTTTGCAGACGCGTTTTTGAAATGGTTTGGTGAATTATGTATATGGGTGTTGTTAAACCATTTAGTGATTTTGATGGCGTTATTTATGGGTTATGATAAACCGTCATCTCCTGAAATCAAGCAACTGATTATTAAGATTATTATGTTAAAATAAGCATTCTAATATATTAAAAAGGGTTACTTATCCAATAATACAAAGAAATTTTCGTTTGGACATGTCATCTACAAAGCCAAAATCGTCGTGTGACCATGTCATCTACAAAGCCTAAAGCCCTATACCAATAATACAAAAAAATGAAACCTTATAAGTTTAATAAAAAAAATCTATTAACCACCGATTTCACCTATCATATAAAATCATCGTTCATACCTCTTAACAATGCTGATTAGAATCCGAATCAGTGCATGTTTGCAGACATATAAATACAATTTTGCAGCCTAAATAGTGCAAATGTGCAGCACAAAAAAGTGCAGATTTGTATCCCAAAAATAGTATGTATATGCAGCCCTAAGGACACAGATTTTCACCCAGACTTGTACCTGTTACAAAAATAACCAAATAGAGTCATATAGAAGGAATTTGATAGTAAAATGGGAACAAAACTCACCAGCCTAAATGCTTAAGATAACTCATATCTCAATCAGTTAGTTCTACAGCTTACCTTTGGCTTGAAGATAAAACTTTAGACAGCCCAATATCTAATAATCTCGAAAACAAATAGCAGAGTCAATGTATAGTCATACAATTTCAGCATTAAGGCCACATTTTAAACTTTTGAGCAGTGTATAGCCATATATAACAGAGGATAACATATTTTGAAAGTTTCTGCTCAAATTATGGATGCTAAAATAGACACCAAGATAAACTCTTTTTATATTGAAACTTAAAATGAAGAGAAGCATGGTTCATGAAAAGAAATAGTACATTAAAAACAAAAATTTATATACACATAATTGGATTTCCAGAAACGATTTAAGATGCATAATCATATTCATATCATCATACGTACACACATACCTGGACTTGCAAAACCGATTGAAGACGAAACCAATGAATTAGAATGATATAACCAACTAATAGAAAAAAAGGTCATTAGATTAGCTTCACGTTTTACTTTTAATGGTAAAGTGAATTGTCAATTTTAAGGTATATGTAGACAAATGTAAAGTTAAAAGTTACATACCACAACCTTCAAAACGATGTAACCACATCATTCCAGCGATTGGTTAACAAAAATCTGTCGTCACTCTCTTTTACTACTTTAAGCATCCATGAAGTACTTTCAATGTGCACTTTAATAGTAGAATTGGGTATGCTACCATCCAAAATATATTAACCCAATTTGTTGGAGTGAGCTAAAAACACAACTAATAAATTAAGTATAAAACCATGATTAATTATACACAATTTTATGTATCATATATATATATATTGGATAACAATATAAACGGTAACAATTCATGAGAAGTCGGTTCCATAATTAGAACGTCAAAAGAAGTCAAGATCTCCATGAACAGTTAAAAAACACAGTAAGTAAAGATTATACTGCAGTTTAGAAAAAAAACTTGTATAAAAATTGAACTGCTTAAACATTAAAACGTATCTTGCAGTTATTCTTCAAACACAGTGAGATCAAACGACATCGATAATTAAAGATTGAACTGTTTAAACCCTAATCCGTACTTGGATAAATACACTTAGATGCTTAAATGATAAATTCGTTAATTTAGATGTGTTAGAACATTGAACTGTACTAATCAAATCACATGAACTGCTTAAACATTAAAATCGTTTCAAACACAGTAATTCAAATCAAATGAACTGTGTTTATCCTTGAAGATGGATTCAATCAAAAGCGGCTGTCATATAAAATTTAGGGTTTGTTTACGAAGCAGCCAGAGCAACGATAAAACAGAAACATAGAAGATGTAATGGTGAGGATATACCTGTGATTGCGTTGGGATGATCGGAGAAGATGGATTGAAGGAAAAGCGGCGATCGTTTGGAATTAGGGTTTTTGGAGGAAGAAGAGAGAGCGTTAGTAGTTGAGAACGATTTAGGGTTTGTGATGTAAAAATAAAGTGTATGTGTAATTGGATCCGGAAAATGTTTTAATCGGGTCGGATTATTTCCGGGTTATAATAGGGTCCGTTTAAATTGGGAGGTGTAATGTGAGACTGCCAAGTGGCAGTGTGTGGTGTCTTGCCTTAGCTAATTATTAGAAGAGGGGAAGTCATTATCTTTGAAGTTAAAGGATAGGCTTTGGCTTCCTAGACAGAAACCTCAGCAGATACGGAAAGGATTTTCAGACACGATGGGTTCGCATGACGGACGATCGGTGAGTGTCATTGGGTCTACACAAAGGGCTTCGAATGGAGATTCCGAACTGCAGAATTTGATTGAGGTGGGTGAGATGACGGGCTATAAAATGGCAGGGCATGAAAGTTTAATTAGAAGTTTGACCGATGGTGAGGCGAAAACAAATGTGTGTCAATGAATTGCTTGTCATTAAATATCCGGGGGATTAGGGGGAGCTCAAAGAAAACTTGGGTGCAAGGTTTAAAGAGAGAGTTGAATTTAAGCTTTATTATGTTGCAGGAATCTATGGTTGAGCTGGTAGAAAATAAGGACATCAGTGGTTTTTGGGGTAAATCAAATATGGTGTTTGATTTTGTCCCTTCTATAGGAACCTCTGGTGGATTGATATCATTATGGGATCCAGGTTTGTTTCAAAGAAACCTGGTCATCAAGGATCAGAGAGATAAGTTGAATTTAAGGCTGTGAGAATGATGTGATGATATTGAACGTTTATGCGCCACAGGATCAGAGAGATAAGTTGGCTCTTTGGGCTAAGATTAATGGGGAAATTACAATGAGACGGGGCATCTGGATTTTGGGTGGAGATTTTAATGAAGTAAGGTATGCATCTGAGAGATTATATTCTACATTCATAGCCGCAAATGCCAGCAGGTTCAATGACTTCATAGCTCAATCTGATTTGACGGAGATAAATATGGGGGGTGGCAAATTTACGTATTCAGCTCGGAACGGGTCCTCAATGAGCAAGATAGACCGATTTTTGGTTAGCAGTGATTTTATCAGCAAATGGCCAGAAGCGTCGGTGACGGCGCTTCCTAGAAGATTTTCTGATCACCGTCCAATTCTACTCAGATGTAAGTCAATGGATTTTGGCCCTGTCCCTTTTAAATGCTTTGATTCATGGCTCGACAAGCCAGGTTTTGTGGATGTTGTGGTAAATTCTTACAGGGGCGCGGATGTTTTCGGGCCTCCGGATAGAAGATTTGTTCTGAAACTAAAAGCTGTGAAAAAGGCGATTAAAGAATGGATGACCAAGACAATAAATGAAGAACTGGGCAAAATTAGTAAAACAATGGAAGATATTGACAACATGGACAAAACGGCAGAAGGACGTTGGTTAACGAGTGAGGAGATACGAGATAGATCCTGCTGGTTGAAAGATCTCTTGGAGTTTGAAGAGGCAAAAGCTAGGGATTTAAAGCAAAAAGCGAGAGTAAAATGGCTAAAAGATGGAGATGAAAACACCAGTTTTTTCCATATGTCTATCAAGAGCAACGTTTGTAGAAACAGAGTGTTTGGGCTGATGAAAAATGGGGCTTGGATTTCAGATCCGGTGTCAGTCAAAACCGAATTTTTGAAGCATTTTGAGGATAGGTTCCAGGAACCAGTAATTGGCAGGCCGGGTTTTTTAAACAACAACTTCAAACAGCTTTCAAATCAGTCAGCCAATAGTCTTGTAGCTGATTTTTCTCTAAATGAGATAAAGGATGCGGTTTGGAGCTGCGGCGGAGACAAATCACCAGGCCCGGACGGGTTCAACTTTAACTTCATAAAAAGATTTTGGGATCTTATGGCAGCAGATCTGCTTGAAGTGCTAAAGTTTTACCATTCAGGAGGGGAAATTAGTGTAGGTTGTAATGCGTCTTTTATTGCACTTATCCCTAAGGTTGTTGATCCGGTTTCAATAATGGAGTATAGGCCAATTAGCTTAATTGGCTGTCTTTACAAGGTTTATGCAAAGGTGCTTGCAAACCGGCTAAAAGTGGTGATCCCGGAGGTGTTGGGGGAAGAACAATCTGCTTTTTTGGCAGGTAGGTACATTTTGGAAGGCCCGTTGTTGGTAAATGAGATTGTGGCTTGGGTTAAAAAAAAGAAAAAGTAAGGTGATGTTATTCAAAGTGGACTTCGAGAAGGCATACGACATGGTGCATTGGATCTTTTTAGACTCGGTTATGCAACAAATGGGTTTTCCGGCTATTTGGAGGGGTTGGATTAGGTGTTGTGTTTCCTCGTCGAGAGCCTCGGTGTTGGTAAACGGCTCTCCTACCGGGGAATTTGTGGCTTCTAGAGGCTTGAGACAAGGTGACCCGCTATCGCCATTTCTTTTCATTCTCGTTATGGAAGCTTTGAGTGTATCGATCCGGGAGGCGAATAGGAGTGGCCTTTTTCATGGGATTCGATTGCAAAACGGGGGTCCGGTGATAACGCATTGTTTATATGCGGACGATGCTCTATTTATGGGAGATTGGTCAATGCAAAATGCAAAAAATCTTTCTAGAATTTTAAAATGCTTTCATATGGCTTCCGGCCTTAAAGTAAATTTTTTTAAAAGCTCTTTTGTGGGGATTGGGACTTCTTTGGCAGAGGAAGAAATGGTTCTCAATGTGCTTCAATGTAAAAAAAGTAAGGTTCCATTTAAGCATCTTGGCATTCCGGTTGGTGATAATTTAAATAGAATTAAAAGTTGGGATCCGGTGGTCGAAAAGTTTAAAGGAAAGTTGTCGAGTTGGAAAGCTAGAACATTATCGTTTGGTGGTCGACTTACTTTGGTAAAGAGTGTGCTTGGTAGTTTACCAATTTATTTCATGTCATTGTTCAAAATGCCAAGCACGGTAGTGCGAAAGCTTGAAGGCTTGAGACGTGATTTTTTTATGGGGAGGAGGTGCAGATAAAAAAACAATCCCATGGGTTAAATGGGATAGTGTAATGGCGCCAAGAGAGGTGGGTGGCCTCGGGGTTGGTAGCATTAGAGACCTTAACCTAGCGCTTTTAACTAAATGGAAATGGTCATTCAAAGTCAAGTCGGAAGATCTTTGGGTTAAAGTGGTAAAGTCGGTGCATTGGCAACCGAGGAAGAAAGCTCAGTATCCAAATAACAAATCTCTCTGTAGTCCCTGGAACAGTATTATAAGTGTTGAAGATGATTTAAAAACTGAAAATATCGATATCAATAAGTTTGTAAAAGCTACGGTGGGAATTGATAGCTCGGTGTTGTTTTGGTGGGACTGGTGGATTGGGCCGGGTCCTTTAAAAGATTTGTTCCCTGACTTGTTCTTGTTAGAAAAAAACAAAATGTGCAAAGTATTCAAAAAAAGAGTGATGCAGGTTGGGAGAAATGATTGGCGTTGGGAATGGGTTCGGTCTCCATCTTTAGGAGCCGAAACGATGCAGTTTCAGCATTGCTTCCAGCTACTGCAGGGCTTTGTGGCCTCGGGTGATTCAGACAAGTGGAGTTGGGAAGCAAATGAGGAGGGGTTGTACTCGGTCAAAAGTCTTAGACATGTGTTGGAACTAAACAGAGTGTCGGTTGATCTAAATCCGATTACATGGTCTAATTGGATACCGTTGAAAGTGAGATGTTTTGGTTGGAAGGCAAGGTTAAATAAAATTCCGGCTAAAACGGCTCTTGCGAGGTGTGGTGTTCAAGTGGGGTCGGAAGAATGCTCGATGTGTTTTAATCATTTAGAGACTCCAGATCATGCGTTAGTTCATTGTTTTTTTTGCCACAAAGGTTTGGGAAAGATTTTTTAAATGGTGTGGTTGGAGTGGAGACATGGGAGAGACGACTAGAGACAGAATCGATTGTCACACAAACTTAAGCGGTTCGGAAATGTTAAAAGAAAAGGCGGCTACTATTCTTTTGGCAACAGTGTGGTTCATCTGGCTCGCTAGAAATGACCTCATATTCAACTCTATTCCGTTAAATGTGGATGGAGTCATGGAGAAGATTAAAGTACATTCTTATTTATGGCTTAAATATAGGACGAATAGGTTGAGTGTTATGTGGCACAGGTGGTTTGACAATCCTATGTTGTAATATTGGGTGCCTTGTTTGTTTCTTTGGTCCTAGCTTCTTGCTAGTGGCTTTTCGTTTTGTTAAATAAAAATTGCCGTTAAAAAAAAAAAACTCTTCTCCCTACCCTTCTCCTCCCTTTTATCTCTTCTACCTTTACCATCTTCTATTCATATTAGCAAGCTTTAGAATACAAACCAAACGGAAGCAGTAACAGAAGAAAGAAGAAAGAAAAAACAAAAAAAAACTCGACGGCGTTTCAAATTTGGCCGGAATTTGGCCGGAATATCGCCGGAACCTCGCCTGAGCGCGCCTGAACTCACCTAAGGCGCTTTCCTTGCGCCTCGCCTCAAAATTGCGCCTAGGCGCGCGCCTCCAGCGCTTTTGACAACATAGCTTGGCTAATATATCCTCTAAACTACCATTAGTGCTCGCTTTTATGCAAACGTACAACATTATCCATGTCTTCAATATGAGAAATATACAAATTCATTAATGCATATATTTTGTCATTAGACCAGTGATGCCATGTACAAAAAATTAGATAAGCAATCAAAATCAATAATTTGTGGAAATGTTATATATATATGATGACACAATTCAAACACTATCTTATCATTAATGTTCATAAAGTGTCATAGAACTTAATGCAATGAAATTATTCATTCTGCTGGGATACAAAGCAACCACCATGTTTCAAAGAGAGCCAACATCTTGTGACAACTTTGATTCCAACATATTTACAATTGATTTGTTTCCGGCACATATTCTATCCTCACTTGCACATCAAATTGAAAATATAATATATGGGATGAATTCATATTTGTATGTATGTATGCATACGTGTATATTAAAGAGAATACATACCAATTTTTATAAACAATGATGCATTGTCATGAATAGATTTTTGTAAGTGAGAGCGGAACGCACATGCTTGATGTGCCAATGCTTTTCTGTATACAACATTTAACAGTTTATAGAAAAAAAGACTAAGTAATAAAAATATCCACACAAATAGAAAAAGATATACCAGCTCATGCAGTTAATTGAACAGTTTGATGATAATACAAAACAGAGCATACTTAACCACGAATGCTGAAACGTTCAATCTTTGAAACTTCTTTTATACATCATTTTTCTCATTGAAAACTATGACAACAACCACCATAAGCAACATAATAAGCAATAAAAACGAACAAGATCTATAAAGAAAGTAGACTTCAAGTACCTCCTTGTAATTTTCTTTTGATGGTCATCATCTGAGCTTGTGCACTAAGCATATTCAATAAAGAAAATTACTTGACAATCAGAAGTTGAAAAAATAACTTTTATCTGAACCCAACAAATTTTTTGAATATAAGTAAGAGTTTTTGGTTTAATACCTTGACATATTATTCAAGAGTTGTTGCTATTTCTCAAGGCTGCTCGGTTCATTAACCTTCAAAATGATCAAAATTTCATATGACTTGCACAAAACAACAAAAACACAAGCAACAGAATTCCACTGATTATTTGATTTATGAAAAGCATGATGTTCTTTAGCAATAAGCTGAATTCAATATACATAAATAACCAAAATAAGCATCCAAATTGTCTATTATCTTTTACCCATATATATACACTGTATAAAAACCTAATTGATTGTTTATTTCCTAATAAGCTAGCATTAAGATTTTACTATACTCTTTCACTGAAACAAATTCATCGTGAATTAGGGCACGTATTGCGTCGAAATTGTTTGAGAAAGATGTAATAGTACCTTTTGATGAAGAACTGTCAATCGAAGGTGCGAGTGTGAACTATTGATTTGCGAGTTGTACAAAGACTGTCGATACAAATCAGACAATATTAAACCCTAACTATCTCGAACATTTGTAGCCACCACCACTCCTAAACGCTGACTCACCCACCCAACAAACCTTACTTTCCGGTCGACATCACTTCCACCGGCCGTCCACCAGAACCTAACCACTATGTTGATTCCTCCATTGCCATCACTGGAAAAAGAGAATAGCGAGAGAAAAAAATGGATGGGGCGTGTTTGAAGGAGAATTCAATTTCAAATTGAGCAGAGATATGAAAGTGGTTGTATTTTTTGAAACTTGCAGTCAATTGTGGAGAAAATTTGGGAAGTCAATAACTTCCCTGCGTACAAAGTGTTTTAGTATTAAACATTAATTATTTTTAAGTATATAATTACATTATGTGTTAAAAAGACTAAAATACCCTTAAAAATGTTTATACTTTGTGCATGAAATACTTGTACGTGGTTGACATTATGGGTATCCTTCCGATCTGCATTATAGATAGTATAGATTAATTCAAATACTTTGAAGAGTATACAAATTCTCAATAGGGGTGTGCTCGGTTCGGGTCAGGTTTACCATTTACCGACACCGAAACCGAAGTGGTCGGTTTTTACTCTACAAAAACCGATCGGTTTTCGGTGTTTCGGTTTTTCGGTGTTCGGTTTTTTGCGTGGTTTCGGTTCGGTTTTTCGGTGTTTCGGTTTTTTTCCATCATCTTTACTCATTAACCCATTAATACTTAAACTTTATGAGACTTATAAATATCACCGACAAGATGACAACATGAAACAAAATTACACAAATGTATTTAACATAATCACTTAGTCAAATATGTTATCCTGTAACAAAAAAAAGATGATTTTTTTAGGCCTTGTCTATTCACACACCCTAAAATTCTATCCACACACCTGTTTTAAAACCAGGCATCACGGATAGGCCTTGATGCGGCGCCTGAGTCACTTTTCTGTCAACGTCAACCGAGGAATGTCGTAAACGAGGTGGAATTCGGTCAAACCTGGACATATGCGCTGCATATATGACCTAGGCGCCGATGATGTTGTTGGCCGCATATATGACCCAGGCGCCACGCCGAGGGCCATACGCGGCACATAAGGGTGTTGAAGCGTGATTGACTACGTTCGAGGATGTGTCTGGGATAAGAAGTAACCCAGGCGCGACGCCGAGGTTTATGTGCGGCGCCTGAGGGTGTGGGAAATAAAAGCATGGGGTGTGTGAATAGGATGACCCTTTTTTATATATGTCAATCTTTAACTTAAAACCAACAAACAAAACTTGTGGAAAATCTCATTTTTTTACAATCACTTTCCACGAGTTCATTACCCCACTTTAGGATAGTCCATTTGGTTAAGTCTTTTTCATCTCAAATAGTAAAGTCTTTATGTGTCTTATCTCCCTTTAAAAAATATAAAAGTAACATACATATGTTAGTACTTAGGATAACAATTCCATCATTTTTTACTTTTTTTCTATTATAGATGTTACAATTACCACTTTCATTTTTTTAAAATTTCCGTTTACAATTCCCGCTCGTCTTGGTTTGTAAATGAGACAAATCGGCTCGTCTCGGTTTGTAAATGAGACGACCCGGCTTGTAAACGAGCATTTTTGGATAAATATTTAAAATATATTGTTTAAAGGATAGTTATTATTTGACATGAATAGATTACGTTTATATATGTAATCTAAGTAGTGATAATTTGTATTAAAAATAAGTTATATATATATATATATTAATTATTAATTAAGTACGAGTTATCCAATATAATGAGGAGAGAGAAAAAATATATATAAGAAAAACACCATTTTAGTAAATACTTTTAAAAGTACACATTTTTTATAAATATTTTTCCTAAGTACACTATTTAGGTAAAAAAAACTCTTGCTTAGATGTATTTATCCATTGAGTAAGGTTCATATACAAAGTATGATTTTGGTACAAAGTGTAAGAAGGATTTATAGCCATTAGATCTTAAGATCAAGTTGTAGATAAATCAATGCGTGGAGTGGTATTTTTGTCATAGCCACTTTTATTGTCTTTTTCTCTCTCTGCATATAAGGCACATGTCAATTCCTTCACTTTTTTTAAACGTTAATAACTTTTACATACGACATTATTTTTTAATAAAAATTACACCAAAAAAACGAGTGTTTTTTATCTTCGAAACGTGTATAGTATTGATATATAAAAAAGAAAAAAATTCATGTATTTTTAGCTCTTGTGTAATATCATGTTATTGTGTTATATTTTAGCTTGTGTAATACATGTTTTTTCAGCTCATTGTGTAATATTTTAGCTTATGTCGTTGTGTAATACCACATGATATAATACAATGATCTAGTAAGAAATATATTAATAGTTTGCGTTTCCAACAAGTATTCAAACACATAATACAACTTTGACAAAATTATCCTTAGTAAAATGCACAATATAACATAATGATCTCTTGAAATTCATATTCAAACATACAACCTTATTTGACACAAGGGTGAATTTATCATACAAAGTGTGAGAATGACACAATGATTCAAAAAAACATAATAGAGGATTAAAAAATTCATAACTAGCGTCTTCATTGTGTCTTTTATAAATTTCTGACACAATGAAAATAAAAAAAAAACACAATGAAAACGTTAATTTTTAAAATTTTTCGTTTATTCTTTTTATGAAGGAGGACAACGTGGGAAACAAGGTCTCCGAACACACTTTTTTGAAATTCGATTTATATCGTGAGTTATAATATTTTTTTTAGTGTGTCATTGTTTCTTTTTTTTACCATTGTGTCTTTCTCACACTTTGTAAAAAAAATTATTTTGTCTATGCACGTTTCTCTTGATACAATGATACTTTATTAACACATGATATAACACTACGATCTACTAAAATACATACATTAACAATTTGCAATTACGTGTATTATTCATAACTCATAAAAAAGACACAATGATTCAAAAACGACACAATTGAGGATTAAAAAACTCATAAAATACTTCGAAGACCTTGTTCCCAATGTCGTCCTTCTTCATAAAAAAATAAACGAAAAAAATAAAAAAATTAGCGTTTTCATTGTGTTTTTTATAAATCTTTTACACAAAAAAGACACAATAAAGTAAAAAAAGACACAATGAAAATGTTTTTTATTTTTCGTTTATTCTTTTTACTAGGAGAGTACCCGCGCGATGCAGCGGCAACGATACGGCAAGACCATCTTCACTGCGATACTCACTTCTGGTAGTTTATTAACAATACTATGTATTACATGGTGTTGAATACTAAGAGCATTCACAAGTTTTTAAGAGACTGTATTTATTTAAACACTAAGTATATGCATATATAAAAAAAAGTAACAAAATAATTAAACTAATAAAGTTTAAAAGTTGTAAAATTAGTCATCAGTTGATACTTCAATGCAACTGAACCAATGAGTTCAAGAATTTTGACATAATGGGAACCAACTTGATGTCTGAGAGTAAGCGCAATGATACGTAACAAGCTAAAGCTCACAAATAAAATTGGGAAAGATATAAAAAATCAAGAGTTAAAATTACATAAATAAGAGATGAATAGGCAGCAAAAGACCTCCAACTTTGCTATGGTTCGGACGCGAATTATGTACATTGCAGTATTAATTAGGGGATGAACCTTTCAAATATGAAGACCTCTAGATGAGATTGATACCCTGATTAACGGATACAATTAGCGTCTGAATTAATACTAAAAACGTATTTTCAAGTAAAAATATTCTTACCATGCCTGCCGACATCTAACAGCTTCTCGTCGGACACTTCTTTTTGTATCATCAAGCGCTCTTGATAATGCGTGAAGAACCTAAAAATGAAAACAAAAGTTATGTTAAAAGAACTGTAAAATGTATTTGTAGACAACTCTCATTTTGTGATTAGTAAAACATAATCCAACCTCTAGCCTGAATCGATATATGCTAGCATAGGACAGCTCAGACATTGCAGTCAAACATTGAATTGTCGTCTCACGTACCAGCTACACGTCATAAAATGAATAAAATGTAATTATATAAATGAGTTAGGTTTTTGAAATAACTCAAATTAAAGTGTCATACCATCATGTGCTGGTAGATGACAAGCTTGTTGAGGCACAAGATGATCTTGTATGCATTTTTTACAATAATTTCCTGACCTGTACATGCAAAGAGTAAATAAACTAAATCCCAGTTTCAATCCATGTAACGTTTTAATATTAACAAAACGTGTAACAAGTCTCACCATTTTTATCAGTCAATATGCCTGATAAAACAAGTAAGAGACTATATACAATGTCTCGATTTTGAGATGACATGTGAGTTTATTGCCTTAAACATTAGTAAGTATAAAATCACATCAGGATGGTTAAACTGTCTACCATCAAAGGGATGAGCTGCAAAATTAAAAATCACATCATTGGCTTATTGCCTTAAACATTAGTAAGTATAAAATATGAACATAAAAATTATAAAATATAAACTTACCTTCTTGGCTTCACCAAGAATAGCACTCAGTGGAGTATTAGATATGACATGTGCAAGGGCTCGATGCACCATGGATTTGTAAGTTATTGGTGAATTTGATTTCATTATTGATGACAGTAAAATTGGCATCACCATATGGAAAAAGGGTTGCTTATAAAGCGGTTTTATGGTTGCATGTAACTTTTTATTCAAACAAGCTTCAGAATCACGCATTATAATACTAAATGAGTCTGCAACAGCTCTCATTAGGTCTTCACAATCTTCTGATGAACTTATGCTTCCATTTGAGGTTGGATAACAGCCATTTGAAATCAATAAATTTAGGAAAAACTTGATCACGTCTTTTACTTTTTCATGGCCCCGCATAAGTAATCCCTTTCCCACCCAAGCTAATCCAACAATAATAGCATGAGAATTTACTAATCCGTCATTTGCATTGCTTAATCTTAAATTACTCACTCCCATCTCATCATCACCATTAAGGAAACCCCGTATGTATTGGTAAAATGTAAGAGCCATAGCTTCTTCCATACTAAAATTCTGCATATCATTTGGCATCTTGTTAAATAAAGACCCCAATGCATGAGCCGATGGAATATGCCCGGTGGAAAGAGCTCTCATGATAATCTGTATTATTTCTTTGGTATTTTTTCCTTGTGTTTTAGGATGCAGTACTATTATTACTGAATCAAATAATGAGATAATCCACTCTTCTCTACAAGAAAATTCAGCAGGCAGCATGGATTCATTGACTTGAAAACTTGCACTTGACGAAAGTACGCTAAATGCTTTATCAAAACTTCACACACATACATAAGCAAGTTCACACACACATCTAACCCATTTTGACCCGTTGTATGTTAGCATTTTTTCTAGCCTGTTTGGAACAGTAGCAGCAACAACATATAAACAGCTGCTGCTGTTATATTTATTATAATGTGTGTGTTTTGGTGGTCTTTAACATACAACATAACACATTCATTTTTTTTAAAAACAGCAACACACTTAACACATTCATTTTTTACAAACACAGCAACAACATCATACAACACATTCAGACAAGCGTTTAACCCCACCCCCTCCCCCCAACACGCACACATTCATACGCAAACAACACATTCACACACACACTTTCAGATTCACACACACACTTATGATGATGAAGATTTGTAATTATACTAAGAGAAAAAAAAGTACAACAGCAGCACCAAAACAGTTGTGTAGCAGCAACAACATTTTTGAACCATTTTTAGTTTTCATAGCACAAACACACAACACAACACAGCAGCAGCAAGTTTTAACCCCCGCCCCACCCCCCAACACACACATATTCAGATTCAAACAGCAGCCGGGTTATCATCCATGTGCAGATTAAACAGCAGCAGGTTAAATTCAGATTCAAACAGTTGTGTGTGCTGCTGTTTTATGATCCATGTGCAGCATCACAACACAAACACATTCATTCATACATGCTTTCATACCACACACACATTCATACATGCTTTCATACCACACACACATTCATACATTGATAAATTCATTCATACAACACAACACACACTTAAAGTGCACAGCTGGATTAACCACCCGCCCCAATCAATATAAAAACAAATTATTTAACATCTATCTGTGTAATAGCAAGTTTTGATTATAAAGTTGTACACACATACATAAGCAAGTTCAGACAGACATCTGTTTGGAACAGCAACAACATATAAACAGCTGTTTGGAACAGCAACAACAAAAAATTCATACACACACAACACATTCAGTTTCAAAATCATACCTCGAATGGAACAGCAACAACATATAATCAAGTCCAGGAACCTCTGTTGAAACAACCACATCATACTTCCCTGAAAAAAGAACACAACACATGCAGCACTAACAAGCATTAAACCCCCCCCCCCCCCCCCCCCCGTTCATACATACACAACACATGCAGTCATCCATTTTTTTACAAAATTTAAGTTTTACCTCTGTAAGAAAGTTGTTAGACAGCTGCTATTATATTTACACACAAATTCACTCAAACATCAAAGCATAAATAAGACCCAAACACTTAGCAGATTTTGCATCAAGTGTAAGCAAAATGTGTGGTCAACCCGTATATGAACACAACTTCACTTCTAAAACTTAGAATTTAGATTCATGAATGTAGGAAGCATCTTACCAGTATCATGAATGTAGCAACATCAAGCTTGTTAATGCTAAGCATGTCGACACATGCTTGTGCTGCTGCACTTGCTTCCGCTACAATATAATCAAGTCCAGGAACCGCTGTTGAAACAGCCACATTATACTTCTCTGAAAAAAGAACTCAAGTCAAATATAAAAGCAAATTGCACAGGTATTGAAACATGTCAACACAAACCTTGCTGCCATTAAACATTGTTGCCAGCAAGAACACTTAATCTCAAGAACGCTTACCTTTCATGAACTCCAGAAATGAACGGGTCAAATGGGCCAAAACTGCACACTAACAAACGGATAAACCTAATTAAAAAACTGTACACTTTTACTACAATATGACGAATATAGTTCCTTGTTCCACAATAAATCCATAGCATGTATACAGGTTTCAACCATTTCACCCATTGGCTTTTCATAAATCCTAAAACTAAGCATCCATCATAGGTTTGGTATAACATCACTTGTAACTTGGTATGTTCGTAAATGGGTCAAAAATTATATTGTATTTTGTATGTTCCTAAATGGGTAAAAAACACATAGTTTGAGATTATAAGACCTCACACAAAACACACAATCAACACTGCATACAACACACAAATATATCGGTTAAAAACAATAGTGAAATGGTTTAAACGGGTCAAAATGGTTAAAATGCATACTTTCATCAGATTTGATTAGTTTGAGTGGTTTTACTTCTGGTAAAACTGTAGCTACAACCCCACTCACACAACAAACACCGATGTTTTACTCTTGTTAAACGCCAAGGTGAATACCGGTGTTTTAGTCTTGTTTCCTTGAGCATTTTGGTTAAGATTTCTTGATATGTTCCAAGCTCCATGTGCACACCATTAACACGTAATCTTTCCGCTTCCCCTGCATGTAAAAGTGCATCAAAGTACAACATTTTGACACAAATTTAATGCTAGTAACAAATAATAAGTGAGCAACATAACCAACCAAAGGAAGATACATCACATATCAGCAGCCTTGTAACATAGAAAAAAACAGCAGCCGGTCTGCTATGTGTGCAGTTTTGGCTTATTGCAGGCTCAAGTAACACACACACTTATCTTGTTCATACAACACACACACTCTGAATATGTGTTTTGTGTAGGTATGAATGTGGGGGGGGGGGGGGGTAATCTGATTACTGCTGTCAATTTTGATTTTAAAAAAAATACAAACATATGATCATTTCTAACATTTTCTTAAAACCTTTAACCTAGATTATTTCTAACATTCAATTCCAAAGCCATATTCAAATTTCATACATTCACACACAACACAGACGCCGCATTCAGATTTACTCCCCACACCAAAACACACACCACATGGTTCAGTATGAAAGCAACTGATTTAGTCATGTAATACAACTATCCATATGAAAACATGAACTCAAACCATGTGTATATGCAAAAAAAATACTCCTAAAACAAGTGATCAGCTGAAACTTACTCATGCTTATTTAGCTCTAAATAATTAATTGTATTTCAACTGTGATGTCCCTGTAAAACAAAAACTACATAACTCATCCATGTCTCTGTCGTTAAAAAGATTTAGGGCTTGCTTACAACACATCCAACGACAAGGATCTATCACATTTACCACGTAAACATGTCTTACACGAAAAGATGATGTCGCATCCCCCATTGTGTTGGAAGGCTATTGTACCACAGTCCATCTTCTTTCTCCGATCGAAGCAAGCCACCTTCAAGTGCAATTGGACACGATATAGCAGATTAAAAAACTGAACGTAACTTGAGATTTTAAGTGGTTATATGTAAAACATATTGTGCTCACCTGAGATTAATCCGATTAGGTTGATTTCTTCTCACTTTGGGCGGCAATCGATGGTGGAGCTTGAGTGGCCTATGAAAGACTACAGGTTTGAGAGATGAAATGGGATTTTGAATGCTTCATCACGTTTGTACACACAGAGCTTCATTTAGGGTTTGGGTCTGGTAGAGCTTCAGCAGTAATGTATATGCGAATGAAGGAGGCTGCTTGGTGGTAAACTTCGATCTAGGGTTTGGTCTTGCGATTAGGGTTTGTATTTATAGTGTTGAAAATTAAGGAAAATGTTAAATTACTTATTTGCCATTCTAATTTGTTTATTAAAGTAGTACTAGCAGAGTACCCGCGCGATGCGGCGGCGATGCAACGTCATCGACATTTTACATCAGATACTTGTTTCTTTTAGTTAACTAATACTCTTGTAGCTTCAATTATGTAGTATTTTGTTAGCTTTCTTATTTGTATATCGGTGTAGTCTATCAATTCACAAGCCTTACAAGTCTCAGTTATTTGTTATCAGCTCTAGTTTAGTAAGGTACCTACACGATGCGACGGCGGTGATGCACCGACAAGAATAGTTTACAAAAAGATACTCGATTAATAAATGTCCATGCCTTTTTATATGCCATAAACCTTACAAATATCAATTAAATAAAACAAACACACGAATAATAAGAAAATAACCTAATCCTTTCTACTGAGCTACTAAAGAAGTTCATCCTGTTTTACCCAATTCTGTTTTAGTTATACACACAAATGTGGTACGGCCAAATTTGAAAACATATAAAGTTTTTTATAGCATGTATTATATGCATATATATATATATATATATATATATATATATATATATATATGTCATGTCAAAGGCAAACTAAATTATTCAGCTCTCTTAGTAAAGAAAGAATCTGGAATGCATAAATAGGAACTTTATAATATAAACATGTTGATTTGTCATGTAATATCATCATTCAGAATCTAAAAAATAAAATCTATCATCCATGTTAGAACATGTACAACAATCCTACAGTCTCCCAAAGATGAAATGACACTAATGAAAATTTTTACACATAAATTGTAACTCATATTGACATAGATGTGGAATCGTAAACACAATCATAAACATTCATAAGCAAATGTATCATATTGTTTCTACATTAATGCAACAAAACAGAAATCTAAGTCTTACAAGTTGTGATAGAATCCCTAGACCGGTTGTGACTATGAATGGATTAGCCGAAAAAGATCTTCATTGAATTCGGTTGATTGATCTAAAAGTTTTGCTAATAATTTTGCACTTTGAACTCTAAAAACCGTCCCTAATTTTGTAAAATCCTTCCCGCTTGTAACCGCATTACGGCGTTCCAAACGCCGACCCAGGGTTCCAAACATTGCACTGTCAACTGAAACGCCACTTGGGTGCTGTTAAATGCTGAGTTGAATGCTGATATTTTTATCTTCTTTCCTTGAGTAGAAAAAACCAGCAACAGATCTACTGTGAGTGCAGTTTTGGCATATGTATAAAACATAAACAAATAGCGGAAGCCCTGTAACAAAAAACGAAACATTAACAGCCTTGTAATTAAATAGAAACAACGGTAGTATATCAAAAAGTTCCTCTATGTAACAGCTGCATATCAGGATCCTTGTAACAGGACATAAACCACAACAACCTTGTAATAGAATGAAAACAACATTCTTGACCACTCCACATTCATGAAAGTTTGGTGATGAGTTAACTGGTTTATGATTTACTGTCAAATGAAGTTTACTTTTTATAAAAATTCAGTGTGTAAACATGATTTTTATGATTTATAACCCTTTTTTTGTCAAAAAGCAGTTTTCTTTTCTTAAAAACAGTCTGCATGTATGCCTTTAGTGATGACTGGTTGTCAATACCAAAAAAAACACATGTTTTAGCATTTGTCTTGACTTCTGATTCATCGCCTACACATTTGGTACCTCACGTTAGACTAACTAAAACACCATTGTGGAAATTGTGCATGAAATTTCAAAACAAAATTAGTAAAAAACAATATGCTTTTAACATTTGATCTACCTTCTTATCATCAAATCAAGCAAATACCTAATCAAGTTTGGCATTCACATTATAGTTATGCAATTAAAATAAAATATTAGATAAGCAACATAATCAAGGTTAGATTAGAACCTATTTTTGTCATAAGATTATCTTTATAAATCATAACAAGTGCATATAAACAGTTTATACATATGTTTAACCCCCCACCCACACACACCATATTCATACATACACATTGTTTATACACAAACAGTTTATACATGCTGTCATTGTTTATACACACACACATTCAGTTTATACATGGGTTCACAAGATAGGCGCATTGTTTATACACACACAGTTTATACTTGCTTTCATTGTTTACACACATTCAGCCCAAACAAACACATTCATACACACACACACAACAAATTCATTAAACAACATCAACAGCAACTGAACATGATTGTGCTTTAAGCATGATATTAGTTAGCTGATTATAAATACTCTAAACCACTAACATCATGTCATGAAAGAAAAACAAAAGCAATACTCATGGAGAAAACAGGTATGCAACTGTAGCAGCAGCTTTAGAAACCAAACAAATCGTAATAGTAAGCGCAAGCATGTTTAATTAGAAACCAAACTAATCGTAATAGTAAGCAGCAACACCAGCATGTTCCACCCCCCAACAACGCCACATTCTGTTTTATTAACCCCCCCCACACACACACACATTCATACATCTAACCCAGTTTAACTCATGCTGCTGTATATAAACAACAACATCAACAATAGTTTTTTTTATGATGAATGCAATTTGCCTATTTAACTATACGGAAATCAATTTGGAAATCAACTTCAAACTCTTCATTCAAAACAGCTTAATCCACTCACAAATAATCAGATAGGCAGTTAGAGAAAAGCAATCTCAAACACCATGAAAACAACTAACTATCGTATCAAAACATAATAAGCACTTTCAAGTGCATACCTATCATGGAGTCGAGATGCTCTTCCAATAGATATTGTTCACGCAATGTCCCTGGAAACCATGTATGTATGCATTTGGCTGCTTGATTTATGCTATCAAATTCCCATCTTTTCATGTATTTAGCCTCTATTGCAAGATACGTATCAGTCTGCTCATTATGTAACCAACAAATTAGATATTAATATTAAACCATTACAAAGTACACAAGATAATAAGCCGTGCATGCAAGATATACCTTAAGCTCATTCAAGTAATTGATACCACGAACATCTTTCCACACCACTTGAAACACAATAAACCCAAACAAGGTTCTATGCAATTTGCTATTTGCTATTGTGTTATGCAACTTTTTACGCAATGATTCTCCTTCAACAAGCTTTAACTCAGCCTCGGCTAAACGAAGCTGTAACTCAGAGTTAACTCTCTTTTGTTCTTCATATCCTGTTCTTATCTCAAAAGCCAATAAATCAGACATCTACAATGTGAAGTAAATAAAGAAGCAGTCAGTATTCAGCTAGAAATCATTTTAAAAAGTCAACAAAAAGTCAGTGACGGATTAAAAAAGTCAATGATAACCTTGAGTTTATTCTCAGCAGCAGCAAGTTTCTCTTGCAATTTCTTTATTTGATTACCTTGTGAAGAACATGCTGGCTGAAAAAACAGCATAATATAATAACTTATAAGATATGACAGATTAATAAAAGTAAAAAAAAGAACCTCGAGCTCGTTTGACTGTGTTGTGAGGTTCCCCAGTTCAGTTGCTGACTTTCCGGTCCACTCTTTATATTTCGACACTTCGGCTGACAAATTTTGAACTTGTGGCAGCAGGCGCTCACGCTCATCTCTCACTTGTTGTAAATCCAATCTCAAGCATCCAATTTCACTTTCCAATACTTCTTTGAGTTTCATTGTCTCATTGTTAGTTTCCTAAAAACCCATGTGTAAGAAACAATTGTATACAATAAATGATATCAATATAAGAAAATAGTTAAAAGATACCGACTTTAGTAGTAGTCAACTGATCTTGCAAAGAAGTGCAATGGCCCCTTAAGCTGCTGAGATTCTCCAACACCACAACCTTTTCTTTCTCCACATTTTTAAAGATCTCGTTGGTCTGATTAAGCTCTGACTGAAGCTTACTATTGTATTGTTGCAAGCTCGTGTTGTATTCTTGGAGTCTCTAGTACATATCATTAAGTGATGATATTTAAGATCCAAACAGCGACGAACAGTTAGATTCATAACAACTTTTTCTATTTTCTAATTTTTTTAAACAGCGAATAAAACTATAAAAAAATAACCTTTTGATTTGCACTTGAACTCTCTCTTTGAGCTTATTCTAACTCTTCCAATATAGACACATGTGATCTCTCTGCGGAGAATCGAGCATCATTCTATTTGGTTAATGATTCCATTGCAGCCTGCGATTAATTAAACCAATAAAACTACAATTTTTTTACAAGTACTCTATCTCTTAAACAAGATCAAGATTCAAACCATAACAATTTGTCTGATTCTTCTTTTGCATTTTTTTCTTGTAAGGCCACACAATTCTGTTGTTTTCCAGTTTCAGTTTCATACAACACACACATACACACACACATTCTATTTCAAAATCACAACACACATTTATATAGTATTTTAAAGATCAAAACACATATATTTATACAAAAATTGCACAAAAAACTCACCACATGTGCTGTTGAAAGTTGTTGTTTGTGTATGCTGCTGCACATTCATATAACACGCACATTCATACCCACCATGTGCAGCAGCAGCAACAACTGTTTTCTAACCTTTTTTAAGTCTTTAACACTCACAACACATTCATACCCACCTAAAGATCGATTAAGAATTAGAAATGAAGTTACCTGCAAGTTTAAGGAGAGTTTTCCAAAAACCAGGGCCGTGTTTTTTAATATAATCTTTAGTTGAGTGCCTCTTAATGCAATAACAATAGCATCAAGGTCAGCCGCAATCCCAATAAATTCTTGATATCAGTATCTAGTTGGTATATAAATCCATGGGAACCAAAAAAGATTAAAGCATACAGAAAAATTCTTTTCAAGTCAATACCACTAAAACGTACAAAACCAATGTACCTGCAAGCAGTTCTGAACATCAACAATGACCTCTACAACTTCAAATCCCTGATTCAAATAACACCAAACATGAGCATTGTTTTGAAAACTGCTTCATTTAATCTTCTTCAAAAACTACACACATTGTGCAAAGGTTACAACAAGTTACCAAACAAACAAATACCTTAGTAACAGCAAGTTTAATATTGACTAACCACAATCTGAACTAAAAGTAACAACATAAATATTACCTGTTGTGTGAGTTACAATTTCAAGAGTTGGAACCTCCAATTTCGTGCTTGTTTGCAACGTAATGTTCGACTAACCATAATCTGAAACTAAAAGTAAGAAATCAATTATCAGATTAGATCCACGAACCCTTGAAACGTCTAAAACCATCATCTATAAACAATTAGTGAATCAAATGTATGAAAAGTTGCAAACCCGCAAAGCAAGGCAGATACACAAATTGATTAGCAGAAACTAACCTTGTTGATGACAGAAGAAAAACCGAGAACCACCAAGAACCCATCACAGCCCATATCCCACCATTAAAACATTCAGATCAAGCTAGAAAACGCCATGCTGCCGTCATCGTTGCTCTGGATTCGGTAGAAGATGAGAACGCAGAGTTGTAGGAGAGCCGATGGGGGAGAAACTTGAGACATCTACGGAAGAAAGGGGTAGCGGCCGATGGCTTTTAGGGTTTGAGCAACCGATGGGATGAGCAGCAGAGGGTTTTGATAATCAAAGGGCGGCTGCTTGAAAAAACCCTAGAACAAGAATGAAGCTGTTGATTTTTTTTATTTATAGTGTTGAAAATTAAGGAAAAAGTGAAATTACCTAATTGCCCATTCAAAATGCTTTATAATGTAGTATAGATAGATGAAGGAGGATGACGTGGAAACAAGATCTCCGAAACACTTTTTTGAAATTCGGTTTATACTGTGAGTTATAATATTTTTTTCTAGTGTGTCATTGTGTTTTTTTTTTACCATTGTGTCTTTCTTACACTTTGTACCATAAAAATGATTTTGTGTATGGACATTTTTCTTGACACAATGATATTTTATTAACATACAATATAACACTACGATCTACTAAAATATACACATTAACAATTTGCAATTACGTGCAGTATTCATAACTCATAAAAATGACACAATGATTCAAAAAAGACACAATGGATGATTGAAAAAACTCATAACTCACAAAAAAAATGCTTCAGAGACCTTGTTCCCCAAGTATGGACTCCTTGATAAAAAATAAACGAAATAATAAAAAAATTTATATTTCATTGTGTCTTTTATAAATTTTTGACACAACAAAAGACACAATGAAAGTAAAAAAAAAAGACACAATGAAAAAGTTAATTTTTTATTTTATTTTTTTGATTATTCGTTTATTCTTTTTATGAAGGAGGACAACGTGAGAAACAAGGTCTTTGAAACACTTTTTTGAAATTCGATTTATATTGTGAGTTACAATATTTTTTAGTTTTTCATTGTGTCTTTTTTTACCATTGTGTCTTTCTCACACTTTGTATCAAAAAAAATGATTTTGTATATGAACATTTCTCTTGACACAATGATACTTTATTAACACACGATAAAACTACGATATACTAAATATGTACATTAACAATTAGCAGATACGATGATGATTTTTTAACACACAATATGATACAATGATATAATAACACACAATGACCTAACAATGAACTAAAAAACATGGTATTGCACAAGTTATAATATAACACAATGACATGATATGACACAATGAGCTGAAAAAACATGGTTTTACACAACTTATAATATAACACAATGATATTACACAATGAGTTGAAAAATTTGAAAAAAAAAATTCTTTTTTTATATATTAATATTATACGCGTTTCGAAGATAAAAAAACGCCTGTTTTTTTGGTGTAATTGTTATCAAAATATAACGTCGTATGTAAAAGTTATTAACGTTTCAAAAAAGTTGGAGAATTGGCATGTGCTTTGCATGTGAAGAGAGAAAGTCAACAAAAGTGGCTATGACAAAAATACCCCTCTACCAACATGTATTACCACAACTTGATCTCAACCATTAAAAATTAATCTAATAGTTGAAAATTTTTCTTACACTTTATACCATTTTTATCATTTGTAGGATAACCTAACTCTTTATCCATTTATGGAATTTAACGATGTGTCAAACCTTTATATCATTCTCGCTAAGTGCGTGAACTTTATTTTTGTGTGGTTAAATCCACAAACGTATAAAAAATCAACGAAAAGGCTTTTTGTGATGATATGAATGATTTGTCGATATAACGTGGCCATGTTAACTTTCATAAATGCAAGTATATGATACCGGTTAAACCATTTCTAAGTCTAACCCGATATGATTAAAAAACCGGTTAAGCAAACATGAAAAACTTCATGAACAACTTAAAATTGATCACAAAATTTCTGATGAGAAGATCTTGTCACTAACTGAATCATGGAACAAAACCTTAAAACAATTGGAAATTGTTACCAAACAACTTGAAGAAATGACAAAGAACTTTGAACAAGAAAAAATCGCTCATGCAGTCACTCAAGTTGAACTAAAAAAGGTTAAAAGTTGTAAAACAATGGTTAAACAACTTATCAATGAAAGAGGTAACAAAAACAAAACTGGGTTGGGTTTTACTCATGAACCGATGCCAAATTCAATCACTCAAACCTTACCGGAAAACTTTAATGAATTTGATCATTCACCTGAAAATGAACGAAAATTTAAAGAAATTCAAAGAAGTAAATCCGAGTCTGAAGGATCTGAGGTGTTGATTGAAAGTTTGAGAGAAGAAGATGGAATGACAACTGAAGCTGATGATGAAGCAAGCAACAAATCTGAAAACAAAGTTGAGCCTGTTCTAATCCAACTTGTTGAATATCCAAAGCTTAATCCCGAACCAGAAACACCGGTGAAGGAAGAAGGTGAATTTTCAGGGTACAATGATCCTGAGTACATCAAGTGGAAGAAGGAACAAAAGGCGCAAGTTGCTGCTCAGTTGGTCAAAAAGCCAGAAGTAAAGAAAAAGACTGAAATTTCGAATGCAAAGAAGCAAAAATCGAAAAACATGAACAATCAATCTGAAACGAAACAGTCAAAAGGCAAACATGTCTTAAAATCGAATGATAACACCAAAGTTCAAAGTGTTAAAGCTCAAAACGTAAAATCTGTCAAGAAAGTGTCACAAGGTAAGACAATCAAGTTTGTGTCTGCAGGTACTTTCGACATGAACGGTTCTTATGGTAACCAAATCAATGCTCAAATCAAATCTAACTCTGGTCTGAAAACAGGTTCAGGTCCTAAGTCTTCCGCTGTCAATGATAAGAGAATTGAAAACAAAAAGGTGACCAAACAGAACAGTTTAAAATCGAACCAAAGTCCCATGCAATCAAAATCACAAACCAAGTCTCCACAAAGAAGCGTTAATCTAAAACCGAATAACCAAGATAACGAATCACGTTTTGGTTCAACATCAAAAGTTAACAATCGGCTCTTTAGAATTAGCAAGAAATATTGTGAAATTTGTGATAGATATAATCATACTACTGCTGAATGTTTCTTTAACAGGTACTGCAGGTTCTGTGATAAAAGAAATCATTCTTCAGAAGAATGTTATTTTAACAAATTTTGTGATATTTGTGAAAGAAGAAACCATGACACAAAGGATTGTTTCTTTCGATCAAACTCGACTAGAGAAATGACTCCATACTCAAACTTTCAAAGAAATAATTCATATGCTTTTCAAAATATGAGTCAAAGTCATTCTCCGGTTTTGAGAAATTTCAATCGAAACAATTCTGTTTCTAACTTTTCGAGGAATGTGCAGGATAACAGTTTTAAACCAAGAGCTTTAATGGTTAGAAATCAAAAGTTTGAAAATAACCTTGATCCTAAGCTAGAGGAAAGGTTTATTGCTTTGAGAAGAAAGCAATCATTGAACGCCAATGGGCGAAGTTATCAGCATCAAAATCTTTTGAATGAAACAAATTTTCAAAATGTTCAATACAAACAAGTTACTATTGCAGATAGATTCGGAAAACCCAAGACCGTGTGGGCCTGGGTTGACCAAACTAACTGAATGTTTTTGTTGAAATGCAGGTACGCCCAAGAAGACCTATCAACTCGTGGTTCGTTGATAGTGGGTGTAGCCGGCACATGACAGGCAACCATGCCTTGCTTCAGGATTTCAAGCAAAAGAATGGTACTCACGTAGCGTTTGGAGGTGATGCGGGTGGTAAAATCACAGGCGAAGGAACAGTTTCGAATGGAGTAATTAGTTTTGATAAAGTCAACTACTGTGCACAGTTGAACTTTAACTTACTAAGTGTCTCGCAAATCTGTGATAAATCATATTCAACTCTTTTTGATGATTCTTTTTGTTATATTCTGAAACCAGGTTTCAAGATTGACAATGAGTGGGTAGTGGTGAAAGCGCCTAGAGATCGTGATGTATACAAATTGGATATGTCGCAGATTGATGCCGAAACCGAAACAACCTGTCTCATTGCCCATGCTTCAAATGATGAGAGTCAGCTTTGGCATAGACGGCTGGGCCACTCAAATTTCAGAAACATGAACCGTTTGGTAACCGGAAATCACGCTGTGGGAATCCCATCGAAGAAATTCTCCACAACTGATCTCTGTCCTGCATGTCTGAAAGGCAAACAGCATCGGATGTCTTTTAAGTCCAAGCTCGAAAACTCCATTTCAAAACCCTTGCAGATGCTACATATGGATCTTTTTGGACCGACCAACGTTCAAAGCATCGGGAGAAAATCATATTGTTTTGTTATCATAGATGACTTTACGAGATTTTCATGGGTTTATTTTCTGCATGCAAAATCTGAAACAGCTGAATTATTAAAAGAATTTATCATTAAAGTTGAAAATCAATTGGAATGCAAAGTTAAAGTGTTAAGAAGTGATAATGGAACGGAATTTAAGAATACTAATGTTGATTTATTTTGTGCAGAAAAGGGGATTGCTCGACAATTCAGTGCGCCTAGAACGCCTCAACAGAATGGGGTTGCGGAACGGAAAAACAGGACACTAATTGAAGCAGCAAGATCCATGCTTGCGGATGCCAAAATCCCTATCACTTTTTGGGACGAAGCTATTGCAAATGCATGTTTTGTACAAAATAGAACATTATTAGTGAATGATAAAAAGAAAACTTCTTATGAGTTGTTGTTTGGAAGGAAACCAAATATTTCTTACTTGAAAGCATTTGGTTGTCCGGTTTCGATTCTAAATCTAAATGAACATCTCGGGAAGTTTGAGTCAAAATCCGACGATGGATTTTTCTTAGGTTATTCGTCTGTTTCTAAAGCTTATCGGGTTTTTAATAGCAAATCAAATACTGTTATTGAAACTATCAACGTCAAGTTTTTAGAAAATTCGTTTCCTTTAGTGGCTCATGGTCCCGAATGGTTATTTGATTTAGATTCATTATCGAAATCCTTCAATTCTAACTTATTTGATTTTTCAGGAAACGCAAGGAAGGAATCAGGCGACTTAGGATGCTTTAGTGACGATTCTGATAATGACGAAGATGGAAATCTCAACTCTGAATATCCATTTATGTCGTTTCACAATCCTGATCATGTCAAATCCAGTCAAGCTCCGGGTCCTTCTGGTTCGAATGAAGATCAAGAATCGAATAATCATGAAGAAGATGTAATTTCTCCTAATGATGGTGAATCTTTTCAGAATCAACCATCATCAGATCCGAATGGTGAAACTATTCCAGAATCTTTTGATTACTTCATCAATTCACCGGATCAAGTCCCGAATTTCACACCGCATACTTCATCCATACTACAAGATCTACCAAATCTGAATACTTCAAATCTGGAGACTCAAGTGCAAGGAGGTGATATTTCAGTTCATCGAATTCACAAGAAACATCCTGTCTCTCAGATTATCGGGCCGTTGAATCAGAGAACTACAAGAAGTCAGACGGAGAATGCAAATATCTGTCTTTACTCGTGTTTTCTATCTCAAGTGGTGCCAAAGAATATTTCAGAGGCACTGAAAGATAATAGTTGGATTGAGGCAATGCAGGAGGAATTACTTCAGTTTCGCAAACAGGAAGTTTGGAAACTTGTGGACTTACCTGAAGGAGAGAACGCAATAGGTACAAGATGGTTGTACAAAAACAAGCCAGACGAACGTGGCATTGTGGTGAGAAACAAAGCAAGATTGATTGCACAGGGATACACTCAGGAAGAAGGCATTGATTACGAAGAGGTGTTTGCTCCGGTCGCAAGACTTGAAGCCATACGCGTTTTTCTTGCATATGCTTCTTTCATGAAGTTTAAAGTATTCCAAATGGACGTCAAAGGTGCTTTTCTGTATGGACCGATTACGGATGACGTGTATGTTAGACAACCTCCGGGTTTCGAAGATCCAGACTATCCTCATCGGGTATACAAGTTAAGTAAAGCTCTTTACGGTCTACATCAAGCTCCGAGAATCTGGTATGAGACATTATCCAAGCATTTACTAGAACATGGATTCACAAGAGGACAGATTGATCCAACTTTGTTTATGAAGAGGGAGAATGACGACTTATTGTGTGTTCAAGTTTATGTGGACGATATTATCTTTGGTTCAACCAGTGAGTCCATGTGCAAAGAATTTGAAGAAATTATGAAGAGCAGATTTCAGATGAGTTCTATGGGGGAGATTAATTTCTTTCTTGGTTTACAAGTGAAACAATCAGCTGACGGAATTTTCATCAATCAATCAAAGTTTGTTGAGAAGTTGTTGAAGAAATTCAAGATGCAAGATTGTCAAACGATTCGAACTCCTTCTGATGTGAACTGCAAGATTCAACCGGATCCAAAGGGCAAAGCAGTTGATCAAACACTATACAGATCAATGATCGGTTCTCTGATGTATCTTACTGCATCAAGACCAGATATCATGTACGCTGTGTGTGTGTGCGCCAGATACCAGTCAGATCCGAAAGAGTCACATCTTGTTGCTGTGAAGCGTATATTCAGATATCTCAAAGGGAAACCAAATCTTGGGTTATGGTATCCTTATGAAGGAAATTTTGAACTATATAGCTATTCTGACAGTGATTTTGGTGGGTGTGCTCTTGACAGGAAATCGACAACTGGTGGCTGTCAATTTTTGGGTCCAAGGCTTGTCTCTTGGCAATGCAAGAAGCAGACCAATGTTTCTGTATCCACAGCTGAAGCAGAGTATATCGCTGCATCTGCAGGATGTTCTCAGGTTTTATGGTTACAAAATCAGTTGCTGGACTACGGGTTTAATTTTTTGAAAACTCCTATTTACATAGACAATACTGCTGCTATGTTTATAACTGCTAATCCTGTTCAACATTCTAAAACTAAACACATCGAAATTAGATATCACTTTTTAAGAGACAACTCTGAAAAGGGTTTAATAATTTTGATTAAGGTTCATACCGACAAACAACTGGCAGATCTTTTCACAAAATCTTTTTTGTCAGGCCGGTTTGAATTCTTAATTCAATCCATAGGATTAATCAATCATGATTGATTCTATTTTTTTTTCGAAAAAAAAAAAAAAAAAACAAAAGAAAAATCAGAAAATATAAAAGCCAAAAATATAATAAGTTGATGTTATATTTTGATTCCTTTGTCTTTTACTTTATGTTTTGCATTGTGTGTGCTTGCGTGAAAAAGAAAATTAGAAAAGCAAAAACAAAATATAAAAGCAAAAGAAAAGAAAATATCATGTCATAAGAATCTATATTGCACAAAGTGAGAAATGATAGTTACACTAGACATTATTTGGTACATCATTTTAAAATAAAGACTGATGAATGTTAGTTGAAGTGCTAGACAGCTCAGACAATTAGACTGAACAAGTAAGTTGATTGTTGACAAACATAAACTTAATGATCTTTGTGTTAAGTTCCATAGTTATACATGTCTAGATATATATCTTTTGATACATTATTTGTGATGTTAGTTGTGCATGATCGGGTAACGATGTAGTCTTCTCAGTGTGATGAACCGCATCGTGAGCTTCTTTGTTGTGGTGTCCACAGACCTGAAGTCTCACACGAAGTCTCTTTTGAGCTTCAAGATGCAGCAAAAGATTCCAAAATGGAACAAAAAGAGTCCCAAATGTGGACCAACACCAAACAAAAATTCCAAAATGGAATTCAGAAGATTCCCAAGGGGAACGATAGGAAAGAAAATTCCCAAAGATGGAATTAAAAAGAAGTCCCAAAGTGGACCAAATCCGAATAGAACCCAGATTCCACACTGTGTTTGACTATAAGTGACCAAGTTGTGTGCAATATGCATTCAGGTAGTGTTTGATAAGGAAATATGTTGACATATGTATACATGTGGGTCACATAAGTCATTCTAATCGAACCTTAAATATCATCATGATACTGAAAAAGTAAGTGTGTCAATTCGAGCTAATTGGTATGTTTTCATATCATCACTCAATCAAGCATAAGTCAAATGTCTATTCAAAACTTGCAAAACATGTTCAGATAATGTGTGGTATGATCTCACTGCGATATTTTGATTCATTGCATTGCATATGTCTTTATTTTAATTTTGTGTGCTTTGTGTGTGCAGGCATTTGGAATCATTATTGATACATCAACTTCCTTGTTAAACTTAAAAATTTCTAGAAATTTCAAGTTTAGGGGGAGAATAAAAGTGAAGAAAAATATCTACAAAAAATCCAAAAATATGTTGTTTTTGAATAAGTGTGTTTTTGAATGAACAAGGTTATAAGTTATGAAAAGCAAAGGTATTGGATGTGTTAAAAACAAACCCAAGGTCTTGTAATTTATTTTTCAGAAATTGCTTCGGGATATAGAAAAATTGGTTGTGCAAAAACATTTTTGAAAAAGAAAAGAAAAATGATTTTTAATTGGAAATTAAATTTGTTGCAATGTTTAATGTTGTTTGATAATTAATATGACAAACATTCTTTTTAAGGATATCTTGTCTAATTAATATGTCGGAGAATGTTTGCAGGTGCAATAAATGACGTTGAAAAAGTCAACAGACGAGAAAAATAAAGAAAATTGATCAAGTGTTATAGCCGGGTAAAGATATCAGATACAACTGTGCAGTCGGGTAAAGAACTGTTCAGCCGGATGAAGTTGTAAGTCTGATACTTGCCGGGTGATTAAGGAAAATGGTGAAGATATTATGACCACTGTACAGCCGGGCAATGAACATGTCAAATACAGCCGGGTGAAGGTCATGAATATCTTGCCGGGTGACAAGTATATACTATACAGCCGGGTAATGAAGAAACTTTGTTGCCGTGTAAAGGTATGATACTATGTTGCCGGGTAATGAAGAAGTGTATGCCGTGTGAAGAAGTTTGTCAAAGGTTGCCGTGTAAAGAAGAAAGCAAGCCGGTTGAAGAAGGAAAGCAACTGTGTTGCCGGGTGATGAAGAATAGTTGCCGGGTGATGTTTTTGATAACAACTATTCTGCCGGGTGATGAACAAAATCCATCAGGTGTAGTTGTTCCTTAACCTTTACCCGTCACTACAGTGACTTACCCGTATCAACAGTGCTTGACCCGTCAAGTGACTTTCACATGCTGACTTGTTTTATGTACTTGACCCGTAACTACAGTACATGACACGTCACTACAGTACTTGACCCGGCAAGGTTATTGGGCCTAATTTGCTTATGTTGACCCGGCACTTTAAGTTTGACCTAATTTTTGTCTGACGATACAAATACCGTCTCTTCACACAACACTTATCATTTCACACACTTTCACTTTCACCAAACACTCTGAACTTCAAATCGCCATTGTTATCATAGTCAATCTGTTGCTCTATAACAGGATTAATAGATTGATTAAGGTAGTGATTAAGTGTTTTTGACCTAAATCGACCTGCAAATCAACTGTTAAAAGGAAAAACGATGATGAACAGTGTTTTGAACTTGAATCGACACTTCGATTTTTAGAGTTAAAACTTAAATCGAATGTTGTTTTAGGGTTAAAATCTGTCGATCATCAACATTCAATCATTCATTTGCACTAAAACACCTTTAAATCGACTGAACAAGTGAAATGTGCTTAACTGTTAAAAATCGCCATTGATGAACTTTGAAGCTTTTAAAAGTTAAACATCAAAACGATGAAATGACTGTTCTAAAAGTGATTAAACCTGTTAAAACTGAATCAAAACATGTTAAACTCTTCATCATAAAATTTATCAAAATTTTTGCTTAAGTGAGTAACTATTAAAAACATAAACATGATATATAATCTTTAAAATTCAATGTTGTTTGATTAAAATGATGAAAATCAGGTTATTAGAACAATCTAGGATTTAAAATGATTGTATTAATGTTTTGCTTTCTAGTTTTAGTTGAACACTTGTTAAAATTTTGATATACCTAATGAAGAAACTAATGTATTTGTCTTGTTTTGTGTTTTTGTTTGTGTTTAACAGATGGAGAATCTCAAATTTGAGCCTAAGCATAATCTGGTAGCTTGCTTAGATGAATCACTGCCTGAGACAGAAGGATATAGAGATATGATTCAGTTCATCAAAAGGACGAAGTATGTATATGCTATATGTGCCAAACCGGTCATATATGCAAGACTGATTAAGTGTTTCTGGAGATCAGCAGAGGTTGTGAGAAATGAGAATGGAGGTGTTATGGTCAGAGGACATATCACTAGGGATTGGGTATTAGATGTTACTGAAGAAGCTATCAGGCAAGCTCTGAGGATAGATGAGGATGAGGTTGGCATGTTAGATGAGCTGACTATGGAAGAATGTAAAACTGGTTTTGTTAACATGGGACATCCACCTGTGTTTCCAAAGTCTCAGTTTTACAGAGCCAAGTTGGGGAAGAAGTATAAGCTGCTGTGTTATGTTGTGCAGCAATGCATGTCTAGAAGAAGTGCAGGGTTTGATAACTTTCCTTCAGACATTGCATCACCAATAGTGGCCATTGCAGAAAACAAACCATTCAACATGTCGAGATGGATAATGAATGGGTTTGTGTTTAATTTGGTGAAGGGCAAGAGATTCAAATTCCTTATGTATCCAAGGTTTTTGCAGCTGATGATAAACATTGCTTATCCTATCATCAGAAGTGAAGGATATGCTGGAGGCATGTTATATACTGAGGACATGAACGATCTCTCTTATCGAAAGATGAGTATCGGAAATGTGCCTGATGTTGAGCTGTTTGATTATATGAGAGATATAATCAACAATGAAGAAGATGTGAATGGAGTATATTATCACATATCACATGGAGAAATTGTGAATCCATTGGACCTTGTGGATGAGGTGCCAGATAACTTATTGGATGATGACGAGTACTTTGCTCGTCATCCAGAAGATGAAGATGATGATGGTGAAAATAGCAGTGATGGTGATGATAGTAATGATGATGGTGGTAATGATGCTGAATCTGAATCTAATTCAGAGGAGGTTGAACCAACAAAGACTGAGATAGAGGTTGTTGAGCCTATGGTTTTAGAAGAACCTGCTGAGGTTGCTTCTGTGATTGAAGAAGTTGTTTCTGAGATTCCAAAGGATGTTTCTGTGCAGTATGTTCGGAAGAAGAAGAAAAATGTAGAAAAACCTGAGGAGATCGATGTTCTACAGATTGCACAAACAGTAATGGCCGAAGCTGAATCTATTGCACAGACAGATGAAGCAGATGCTGGCATTACTGAGCCTATTGATGTTGATATTCCCACCGCTTTACCACAAATTGCTGAAAACATTGGACAGGGTTTGGAGTCTTCACCAAACGTTGTGCCAAGTGTTGATGAAGTTGAGGATGAAAAGGAGAAACGTATTGCTGAATTAGAAGAAATTGTTGAAAAGTTGATTGCAGCAAATGAATTGTTAAAGGCCTTAAATGATCGTAAAAAGAAGAGATTTGATGAATATTGGGATATTCACAATCAGAACTTAAAGATTTTCAAAAAGTTGGATGAAGATCATGTGAAGCTGGTTGATGAGCATGTGAAGTTGAGAGATGATTATGATAAACTCAAAGAGGAGCATGAGAACTTGAAGTTTGATTATACTGAACTTCAAGCTGAGTGTAATACTCTGAATGCAGAAAAGGAAATGATGGAAAAAGAGTTGGAGGATATGAATCCAAAGAAGGCTGGCTCGTCTTCAGACAAAGATTTTTCTGAAGAAAGTATTAAAGTGATTGAACCTGAAGTTCCAAAAGTTTATCTAACAAGAGCTAGAGGTACAACAAATGTTGGTATCTTGGTTGAATCTCCAATAGTCATTCCCGATGAAGCTGTGGCTGTAACTGTTAATATGGATAAAGCTGAGGGAAAGAGGAAACTAGATGCAATACCAGAACTATTTGGTGATGAAGGAAGTTCTAAAAGGGCGAAAATTGTTGAACCAGTGCAGATTGAACCGATTCAATCTATAGCTGTGATAGAGACTGAAAAAGCAACTGGAGATGTGATTACAAAGTCAGGACAGATTGAGCCGATTCAATCTGGTTCTGTTGCTAAAACTGAAGAGTTTGTTGCTAATGAAAGTGAAAACGAAGCTGGTTCTGGAGATACAGTTCAGTTTGAGCCGATTCAAGCTGAAGCTGTTGAAGTGGAAAGTGCGCCTGAAATAGTATCTGAAGTTGTTAGTCAATTTGAGCCGATTCAAACTGACGAAGCACCCATGATTGAAGCGTTAGATGATTTGGATATTGATTGGACTGAATCTGAGGATGAAGCTGAGCCGGAGCCAGTACAGAACACAGTTGAAGAGTTACCTAATGATTTGGCTGAGAGATTTGCGTATCTTGAAAGAATGAAGTACAATTCGGTGTTTTTGAATGGGTTGACGGTAACTCAGATCAATGAAGAGTACGAAAAATGCCTGATTCATCAAGATAAAGTTGAAGCAGATAAGAAGGAGATTGTGACTGAAATGGGCGAATGGAATCCATTACAAGAAAGTTTGAATATAGATGACTTACCTCCTACTGAGCTTTATCATCCAAATCCGGATGAAATGACTGCTTTTGAGATGCGAAGTTGGTTAAGTTCGAGGAACTATCCGTATAAAACTTTGCAGAGGTTGAAGTCTGAATCTTTAAGGAAAATAGTGGTCAGCTTCATGAAAACAGAGAAGATGTACAACAAAATGTTTTACTTGGATTATAACAATCCACAGTACTTTGAGTTGACCAAAAGATACAAGGTGTTAGGACCTAAAGAGATTCCTGTGATGGCATTACCTGAAAATGCACACAAAAAGAGGCATGAACTAATGGATATGTTTCCTAGTGAAGTCAAATCTTATAACATTCCAATGGAGGTTCGTGAGACTTGGCATAAATCATCAACACCTGGAGATGTGGTTCGATCGATGATGAGCAAAGGACAATCAATTGCTGAGTTGTTAGATTCTATGATTGTGCCTGAGAAGAACAAGAAAGTTAAAATAATTGCTTGGAAATATGATGAAGTCTTTGACGCATTTATTATCAAGAGAGTAAATGGTTTGTGTGACGTGTACCATTACTACTCGAGTATATTCAAGCTGGAGGTTCAGGACCTAAAAGAGTTGAACAAATTGAGGCTAATTAATCACACGCATGCTGAGCGTGGTGATAAATGCGTGATACTTCTTGATGCTGGTTTGAGTAGAACTGCAAAGTTTCTCGACTTTAGAGGTCAACAAGAAGACACTGCATATGTGCAAGCAAAGAAACAGAGAAAGAAGAAGAGATTAGTGGTGACTGAGGACATGTACTTAGAAGAGTTCTCGGACGAATATTTTGATAAAATCACAGATCCTGGATTGAAGGTGATAGATGGAAGTCAAATGACAAAGCCAATACTGAGAGTATTTTACAATCAGGAGACATTTGAACTAAAGCTTGTTCGAAACTTGGAGAATTGGGATGAAGACATGATTACGCTTTTCAGTACGTTTGAATTGAAGTTGTTGCATCCTTCATATATAGATTTTTTGAGAAGCTGTCAAATGGAGAAGTGTAAAGATGCATTGGCTGAAGCTGATCGAAAGCTATTTGTGGTTATGATTGAAGTGATTGCTGCGGCTACTGAAAAGATTCGAGTGAGGAAAGCTATGCTCAATTCTAATCTCGTGATGGTTGATTTGCCGGAGATAGAATATATGAGGATATCCAGAAAAGGAACCTTGGAGGTGAAAGTCAAAGGCCAAGAGATGCCGTTTGAATTGTATGCTAATATCGATTTTGCAGGTTTGAATCTGGACTCACTTAGACGTATGAATGCTCTGCCAATCCTGACGAATGAATCCAAACCTCGACAAGCCAAGCTCGCTGAAAAGTTCAAATCCTGCATTGAAGAAGCTCTGAAGGAAAAGGAAGAGTACAAAGGACGAGAATTGCTGGATGTGAAAGAAGAGCCAGAAGAATGGTAGAAAAAGATTGAAGATTGATGCTGATAAACGAAGAACAAGATTGAAGACTTTTGAAGATCCAAAGATAAATCTTAGGGGGAGTACTGTTAGGGTTATTTCCTGTTAAGAATTTACTTTGTATCTTTGTTTATAAGTTTGTATAGTTTAGGGTTTATTATGTATTTTCCTTAAACTTGCATTTTGTTTGTTATAAAGCATGTAGTGTGCGTGTGTTAGGGGAGAGATTACTTTTTGCACTGTTAGAGAGAGAATTAACTGTGTGTATTTGTTTTCTCCTGCACATTGTACTGCGAATTTGCTTTGATCATCAAATACAAAGAGAATTTATGAGTATGAACTGTGTTTGTGATTGATTCGTTTGTTTGTACGCTTTATTCTGATCATTTGAGTGATATTAACGATCCAATTGAACCTATCATGAGGCCATATTCGAAACGAACAACCTTCATTCACACCTCATCTGTTGTAACTTTTGTTTTGAGTTTATTTGCATTTGACGATCACAACCACAACCATTGATGTTTGTTGTTGTTTGTAGGTAAAAAGCTTGGAGGCTGTGGGTGTAAAACCTGAAAATTTCTTATATTAATATGAAGAAAGTTTAATAAATTTGAACCAAATAATATTTCTGTTTGGATTAGTATAGCATACTAAATGTTAAGCAAATGTGTGATTAAATTACCTAATTTTAATTTCAATTCATTGTATTTAAAAAAATGGTTAAAAAAAGAATATTCTCGAATATAACCAATTCGTAATCATCCACATTTACATGTATTATTAATTTATTAATATTAAGATATACCTTTGAAGATATTATAAAGGCTCTATCTATTCACACACTCAACCTTTCTATCCATCCACCTTTTTAACAGCCCGTTAAGTACTTAACGGCCGTTAAATCTATTTAACTGCCCGTTAAGCCTTTAATGGCCGTTAGATTTTTTTTTTTTGCATTTGTAGTATAACGGTTTGTTAGGCCTTTAACGAAATTTGCAATAATTATTATGGCAATTAAATCATATTATTATAATATTAAATAGTTTAAAGTTCCTAACATGTTATAGTGTGAAATTTGCAATAATTATAAATTTTATGTGACGATTACTTAGTGTTTCAAAACTAAAAAGAACAAGGTTATGATAACCATATGCAATTATAAGGTTATAAAAATAAATTAAAATTAACTCTATTAGACATGTATGATGATAATATATAAGTTTTAGTTTCTTTATTCTTATCTTTTCTTTTCTCTTGTTTAAAAAGAGGCTAAAAAGATATGTTGGATGAGAATATCCACGATTTAGGTCATATATTTTGCGGTATTTATTTTATCTTTTCAATAAAAAGAAATAATAAAGTGCGTTTCTCATATATATATATATAAGGATGTATTTGAGTTTCTCATATGTTTCAAGTAAATAATCTAAATGATACATATAATTGTTTTACAAAATAGTCATTTTTAAAATTAAAAAAATTACCAATAATTTTAACTGCCCGTTAAGCATCTAACGGCCGTTAGAATTTTAAATTTTTTTTTTATTTTAAATTTTTTTTATTTTATAATTACGTTTGTAGTATAACGGCCCGTTAAAGATTTAACGGGCGTTAAATGAGTGTTTGGTTAGATTGTTAGGTGTGTGAATAGGGCATCCCATTGTAAATCATGAAGATTTTTAAATAAATTTATATCTTAAACTTAGCACTATATTCAAATTATTGATATATATCTTCTAGCCAAAGTTATCAATAAACATAATTAATAAATATTCAACTATGCTCATGTGATCTATAAATTCAAGCTCTCATACGAATATTAGGGATGACAAGAAAAAAAAAAAGAGGCCCTTCTCCTTTTGTTCTTATGGCAAATTGCGATGGAAGGAAAAAAAAAGGGTTACAACAATATATGAAGATGACGTTAGAGATTGTTAGTATTTAATTTATGTGATTAAGGTACGAACAATCTATACTATTATTTATTGTACGGCTATTAATGTGTATGGATTTGGGTTTTCCATTACTTCGTAGTTGAAAATCTAATTTTGTTTTTAAATGCTTACGTGAACAAAGTGTAATAATTATATATATATATACTATGTTAGTGCCCGCGCTACGCTCGGGGCATAACACTCATTTAATGATTTTAAGGATATTCATGGATATGAACGGTTTCAATCAGTTTTGAGATAAAACTGTGGTAAAACTTAAACACAAAATTTATTTAAAATCTTGTTGTTTGGTATAACAATATTATAATTAAATTAAAGAGAATTAGACGTTCGATTTTATGGTGTAGTTTTTGTTAAAACAATGTCGTATAAAAAGTTGTGTATATTTAAAAAATAAATATGTATTTAATTGTATGTTATTAGTAATTTTATCTTTTAATTTAATTTTTATACCCTAATAAATATAATCTTGCTCAAACACACCCTTAGTAGGAGAGGGTTGAAAATGTAAATAGTCTTAATTTTTTAAATACTTTGCTAAATATTAGGAGATCAAATGAAAATTAATATTATTACAATAAATTATTATAGATAGATATATAATATTTAAATATAATAATATTATTAATTTTAAGAGAATCTCTCAAATAATGCTAACTAAGCAAATGGATCTCAAATGATGCCAAGTAAGCAAATATGATTTTGCTATATTATATAGAAGATATATATATATACTAGTTTAGTGCCCGCGCTACGCTCGGGAACATAACATTCAAGTGATGCTTTTAAGGATATTCATGAACGTTCCAATAAGTTTTGAAACAAAACCGTGGTAAACCGATACACGAAATATATTTTTAAAAATTAAATTTTTAGTATAGCAATATTATACTCAAATTAAAGAGAATAAAATGTTCAGTTTTATGGTGTAGTTTATTTTTTTTTTAAATCCATATAAAAAAGTTATGTATATTTATAAAACACTGAGGTCTTTAATTGTATATTATTATTAATTTTATCCATAAGTTCATTTTCACACCCTATCAAATATAAACCGACTCATATACACCCCTTGTAGTATAGGGTTAAAAGTATAAATACTTTTAAATTTTTCAGTTTTCCAAAATATTAGGGGACCAAAAATGTAATTAGTTTTATTATAATATATTTTATATACATATTTTAAATAAAAAAAATCATTATTATGAGATAAACTCTCAAATGATGCCACATAAGCTAAAAGCTTTAAAATGGTGCCACATAAGTTTTTTTGGTTTTGCTATATTATATAAAGATATATATATATATATATATATATATATATATATATATATATATATAGGGGAGAAATTTTCTAAAAAGGCAAAAAACTCTAAAAAGCCTAAGAAGTAATCTGGGACGTTGGATTATGGTGTTTTACGGCCCAGATGGACGCGGTGGCATTTTTGTAATTATTTTGATGTTTTGGTCACGCGCGAGATGGATTTGAGGGTAGATTTGTCATTGTGCGTATTTAACACCACAATTCAAACGCCATGGTGTTTCTTAGATCCGTGTGTTTTTAACACAAAATTCAAACGCCATGGTGTTTCTTAGATCTGTGTATTCTGAATCATGGTGTTTTTTACATAGTTGACGTTTTTGGTGTTTTATTTCTCACACATTCTAACTTTTCCCATGGTGTTTCTTAGATCTGTGTCTTCTGAATCATGGTGTTTTTTATGTTTGAACTGATCACAGTAAAAACAATTGACTTTTTTGGTGTTTTATTTATCACACATTCTAACTTTTCTCATGGTGTTTCTTAGCACTATCAAATGGATCTATGTCTTCTGAATCATGGTGTTTTTAACATTCGAACTGATCACTAAAAACACCATGATTCAGAATGTTAAAAACACAATGATTCAGAAGAACTGAACATTGATCGGACGTTCGTAATTAGTAAACGAAAACGTCAAAAACAAACAAAAACATCATCGCTTTCAGTATTCGTCATAGATGAATGATTATGGATTCAAAATTAAAAACGAAAAACGTAAAAAACACGCCATACCTGAACAGATGTTCCTAATTAATAAACGTAAAAAAAACACCATAACTGAAATCGCGAGTGATACCAGGATTTCGAAGTCAGCATCGCGCGTATAAATGACGAAGATGCCCCTCCGTGTTTTTTTATCTCATGGCCACGTGCTTGTTGTTGATTGCTTCCTACACTTCTTAGAGTTTTGAGCCTTTTTAGAAAATCCCCAATCTATATATATATATATATATATTAGATATATAGATTTATTGAACAAATGATACACCGAATGGTGTCTAGTGAACATGACGAATTGACCAAGTGAATGTGATTATGTGATGCACCGAATGGTGTCTAGTGAATGTGACGAATTGACCAAGTGAATGTGAATGCACCTAACGGTGTCTAGTGAATGTGAATTATTGAATGTGTACGTATATATTGATTGATAGTTATAAATAAGGATTTTATTATTGTATAGTTTTGTTCCACTGAGTAAAAGCCAATTTTACTCAGACGTGCATATTGTCCTTTATGTACGTTAGGTTACAGGTTCATCAAGAAAGATTTGATCGAGGGCTCGGGAACGTAAAGACCAAGAGTTGTCATGAATGAAAGTATATTATTTTTTGACGTTTTGTAAAAATTTTATCAAATAAATGTAATGTTTTATGTTGATTTATGGAACTATGTTTAATTCTGATTACTGTTAAGTGACACGTCAGCCCTAGCCGGGTTGGGATGTTACAGTGGGCTTCACTTGTGAGCAAGCAGATGCCATTACAGTTGCTATTACCGACTCTATTAATCACAAATTAAACGAAGCTTCACACACATTACTCTCCAAATCTGAGATGCAACCAGTAACAATTTCATTTTATGTTTTTTCTTTATATAAACACAACACGTCTATTATGTTTAACAAGTTTTGTCTTGCTTTTCTTTTGTGTACTCAATGGAGCTTCTACGATCGCACATGTCTGCGTTCAAATCTGAAATTGAAGGCTTGCAGATACCATATTTTACTACTACTTTTTATGATTGAAGGTATATGTGGTTTTCATTGAAATAATAGACATACATACATACATAGATAGATGACATTTAACTACAATTGACACTTTACAAAACGACATCTCTAAAGAATTGAAGTTGACTGAGACTTGAGCTTTTTTATTAACAGTCCATGGCCCCCAACACGTTATAGGTTGCGTAGGGCAGTAGATATTGGCTAGCAGAACATCTGATGGTATGTTGGTGGGCGTGTGACACACTACTTGCGGGACATTTTGTGATACTCAAACATATACAAAACTTGATATACCCTGTTAGTTTATGCAACCCATTGGCTTCTAGCAATCTTCTTTACGACCTATAGTGAACTTTATACCTTTACACATAACACATAAGAAGTGCACATTAATACTTTCATGTACGCTTTATGTAGTCACTTACCATTGATTTCTACATCCTTCCAATTGACATGTCTTTTTGACCTACTAATCTTTTAGTAAAGGGTTGTTTTTATATTAATTAGTTATATGTAGACCATCAATATGAAATTTGTTTTAATGAAACGGTGCAGAACAAACAGTTTTTAATGGCAGAAGCAGAAATGTTTAAGCTTCAAAATGAATTACAAATGAAAACTGAAGCACAAGGAGTGGAAATCAAGATGATACTTGAAAGGCTGCGTACAGATCAAGCTGCTGCAATAACCAACATTTCTTACGAGCTTAAAAGGGTAAGTTTTTCATAAGTTGCATCTTACAGGGATGTTCACGGTGTTTGGCCTGTTTTGACTGGTTTTGTTTGGATAAACATAAAGTTGTGGTTTGGTGGTCAAAATGCTTCTGTTTAGACGGGTTGGCCGTTTGGTGTGTTTATTTTAGTTTCCATATTTTTTCTAAGTAATTGAAGCCATTAGCAGCCAACATAAAAAACATTCGGGGATATGTATTTTGAAACTATTGAAATTACTTCAAGGATATCAACATAACCCTCGGTTTTACCAGCAGTTTTTAAACTGTGAGCCATAGTTGTCAATAGCGACGATAGCGGTCGCTATCGCGCGCTACATAGCGATGCGGCAGTTGGTCGCTATTTAGCGACAATATCGGTTTTTTTTTGTTTTTTTTTCGAAATATGAAAAGGAAAGTTAGGGTTTCTGTTCATAATCCATGTATCATGTATACAACAAAGAAACCCTTCATCTCCATCCACCACATTTGAGAAGAAAAGATGAAATTAAGAAGAAATATGAAAAACAAGTATAAATCAAAGCTTACTTTAGATAAAAATGAAGGTATACAATGGAGATGAAGATTGTAGGAATCAGTTTTGCAACAGAGAAAGAAAAAATTGATTTATATAGAGATGGAGGCTGTTTATAAGGTTTTAGGGTTTTAGAGAATTAGGGTTACATATTTACTTTTACAAAGTAACATATTACACCCTTTATATTTGTGTTTTTATCATATTTGACCTAAAACTTATTCTAACATATCCATATCCATATCAAGTATAAAAAAGATAAATTATATTAAATACTATATATAATTAATAAAAAAAATTCTTCTATGTTATCGTTAAACACAAATAGCGCCCGCTATTTATCGCTATTCGCGACGTAGCATATAGGTGACTTGTCGCTATTTACCGCTATTCGCTATTGACAACTATGCTGTGAACCGAACTGTAATGCTACTAACCCAGCTGAACCGACCACTTTGACTTGGTTTGGATGGTTGGAGTCTGTTTTAAACTTTTAATGGTTTATGAACACCTCTAGTACTATCAGAAAAGAAGTTCAGATTGCCTAATTATTTAAATTCTAAAGCGTTTATTACAATTAATTTATCTGTTGTAACAGGAAGTGTGTGCATTAAACGCCGTATTGGACGCATCAGTTGTGAAGAGGAAATCTGATTTGCAAGGAATGGAAGCACGATTGGAAGCTTTGTACTGTGGGCTCAAGTACTATTGTGTAGGAGCCGTCTCTACAGGCGGCTTAGCTATTGGTTTGATGGTGTCATCTTTGTGACGAAGATGGTGTCATCTTTGATCTTCAAAACTAGCATCTAACACTTGTAAGAACCTTGTTAAAGGTCTTAGAGTTCCCATAAAACGTGTTTGAATTTTATGAACATTTGATTTTATATAAATATGTCGGACGAGAAGGTTTAGTTTCTTGTGCAAGAAACCGACAAATCAACTTGCTTATCGTTTATACGTGTGTATCCATTTCTGGTACTTATGAAAGTTAACGATTCGTTAAATTTGTTAATTAGCTTGTTTTGCACTTCTACAAAGTGAAAGCAGACATGAAAATGCTTCATTCATCATCATATGTGAAACAACTCTAAGCTGTGATAAAAAAAGACAAGCAACCATATATAATCTATCTAATAAATCAAACTTTTAGGGGGCAATTTTTGGAGGGATTTTTTTTTCTATAATAGGAAGTTTGGGAGGTAAAATTTAGCTAAATTTTTCACCATGCAAGTTGATGAAGCCAACTCCTTAAATGTTATATATTTACAAAGGGAAAATGCCACAGAAACATAATGAAGTTTTGATTTTGTTCCAATTAAGTCACCCAAACTTTGTTTTGTTCCAATTAGGTAACTTATCTTTAAGTTTTGTTTCAATTAAGTCATTGAAACTTTCTTTTGTTTCAATTAAGTAACTTAACTTTAAAATTTATTCTAATCCTAAATAATTAAGTTGTATAACATGTAAAAATGAGTTTTAATATTCAAATTACAATAAAAAAATAACTCTTTTTTGCCATTTTTTCAATTTTTTAGGAGTTTCTTAAATGTTTCATTTTTAAAAAATGTTTCACAATTTTTAAAATATGTATTTCACATATATAGAATTGAAACATTAAAGTGAAATTAAGTTATATAAACGAAACAAAACAAACTTTGGATGACTTAATTGAAACAAAACTTTAAGATGGGTTATCTAATTGAAACAAAATAAAGTATGAGTGACTTGATTGAAACAAAACTTAAAGATAAGTTACCTAATTGAAACAAAATAAAATTTGAGTGACTTAATTAGAACAAAATCGAAACTTGATTATGTTTATGTAAAGTTACCCATTTACAAATTGTTAAATATAATGGTTATAATTTCTTTATAAATATTACTATTTAACCCGTGTGTAACACACGGGTATTAAACCTAGTCTATATAATAAATCAAAGTTTTAGGGGAGACAATATTATGGAGGGAAATTTTTTTTTGTTTTATAATATGAAATTTAGGAGGGAAAATTAATTGGAAGTTTCATCATGCATAAGTTGATGAAACCAAATCTTTAAATATTAAATATTTACAAATTGTTAAACATATTGGTTATAATTTTTTTATAAATATTATTAATTAACCCGTGTGTTACACGGGGATTAAACCTAGTCTATCTAATAAATTAAGGTTTAGGGGGTAATTTTTGGGGGGAATTTTTTAGTCTATAATAGAAAATTTAAGAGATAAAATATTATGTGCCATGTATGAGTTGGTGGAGCAATACTATTAAATATTAAATATTTACAAATTATAAATTTTTAAACATAATAATGATTTTTGTATTAAAATTATTATTTAACCCGTGTGTAACACACGGGTGTTAAACCTAGTCTATCTAATAAATCAAAGTTTTAGGAGGTAACTTTTGGAGGGAATTTTTTTAATCCATAATAGAAAGTTTGAGAGGAAAATATTAAGTGTCATGTATAAGTTGGTAGAGCAATATTATTAAATATTAAATATTTACAAATTACAAATCTTTAAACATAATGATAATGATTTCTTTATAAATATTATTATTTAACCAGTGTGTAACACACGGGTGTTAAACCTAATCTATCTAATAAATCAAACTTTTAGGAGGCAATTTTTGGAGGGATTTTTTTTTCTATAATAAAAAATTTAGGAGGTAAAATTTAGCTAAATTTTTCACCATGCAAATTGATGGAGCCAACTCCTTAAATGTTATATATTTACAAATTGTTAAATATATATAATGGTTATAATTTCTTTATAAATATTACTATTTAACTCGTGTGTAACACACGGGTATTAAACCTAGTTAAGCTCATATAACAAAAAAAAGATTCACCATTGATAAAAAGCTTTTGTTGTGCACAAACATGGTTACATAAATTATTTTCATAAAACCAGGAATAAACACTTTCACCCTAAGCCATGTCTTACATCTAACCAACCTTTTTTCACCAAAATCTTGATTCTAACAACTAACCATCTTCCTGTACCGCGCTCCAACCATAACAAAAACAAGCCCTCTGAGTCTCTGCTGCATAACAAGTATGAGTTGTACACTTCTTTACATATCCACCAGAAGCTATCCATCTGCATAACCAAAATAACTAACTGTACCTATACTCCCTCTTCCATTTCACCTTTTCAAAGGGATTATGAGCATAAAACAAAATATATATTTATAGATATTATTTATAATATGTTCTTTTAGTCGACTAAAGCGGTGGTCAAATCAAGTCAACTCCATTCTCTCCTACCAACTACGGGCGAAGTAGGCTTGAGGTCAAGGGGCGGATATGGTCTCACATGATTTCTCAGAAGCTGCTGAGAAACTCTGTCAGCTAACACTGATTTCCCGCCATATGTTTCTTTTTGGTTCCCTAAAAAATCATTGTCTGAGGGAACCATCTCTTGAAAGAATGGAGAACCTTGAGGCATGGCTCGAAACATATCAGGCTTCGGGTCCAGAAAGTGGGCCCCGTTGCTAGGCGACCCAAAGGATCTGGTAGGTGACCTTGTATTCAAAGTCAACCCCGTATACTCATGAGTGTATGGCGTCTGCATTTGGGGATAATACGGAATGGCCCCACCACCGGCGGCTCCTGTTAGAGGTGTGGATGAGCCTGAGATGGCCCGCGGACTTGATATGGGAGATGGGGATAGTCTTCCGTTCATGTTTTGACCCGTTCTTGAATGCAAAAGCGGACTGCCCATGTGGGAGACCGGGCATGATATGTTACGAGGCATATGACCTCTAGAGTGAGGAGCCGAAACACCTTCAAAAGCAGGCCCAATGCCCTACAACCATATAAAAATAATAAATAACCATACCAAATAATTTCTTAAAATAAATTGTAAACACCAAAAGCATACCAGAGATCTCATTGAATTTGTAATTAGACCAGGATTATGTATCAATCTATCAGATGAAGCAATGTTTTTAACAAAAGGGTGGTCAAGAAGTTGGGCGGCACTAGGGCGGTGTAACGGGGGCCGCTGCAAGCATAGCAGAACAAAGTCTTTACCATCTTCAGAAAGATGATCAGGAATTGTAGGAAGTTCTTTGCTGTTTCCAACCTTAAATAAAGCAGCAACCTTTGACATACAAACAGAATAAGAAAACAAATTAGTAAGATTAGTTGAGACAAGTAAACATGTATATTTCAGTTTTATAACGTCTTCCGGTGATTTATTTACTGACCCCTTCATACTGGCTCCAAGGCGGTTTAGCAGTAGCCATTTCTAGTACAGTGCACCCTAGGCTCCATATATCCACCGCAAGTTTGTAACCATTTGGAACATTGTTGATAACCTGGAACAGTTAAACTTGATTAACATCTGTTTTCAAAGAATATATTCATGAAATTGATATGATATAATAATCTACTGAATTTAGTAGGTACACTAACCTCAGGTGCCATCCAGTACGGACTTCCCTTGAATGATAACGGGCATGATGGTCCTGTCATCTGCAAAATGCAACCAAGTCAAAAGACCAAAACACAGGTAGTTGATTGAACATTGTATTCAGTAATCAATGTAGACTTCTTACGTGTTTTGCCATCCCAAAATCAGCTAATTTTACACGTCCATTAGGGTCAACAAGTATATTTGCTCCTTTAATATCCCTAAGTAAACATAATAAGTATGATGTCACATGAACATAATGTAATAAGCATAAAATGTGACAAACTTAAGATCACCTATGAACTGTATTTGTAGCATGCAAATAGGCAAGTCCTGATAATATTTGATGGGTGTAACTTCGGATTGCAATGTCACCCAACGGGCCATACTCTTGGAGAATTTTATGAATGGAACCACCCGAAACATACTCCAAGTAAATATAAAGTTTGTCATCCACCTGGTAATTTTTTTACCAATCTTTAGAATATTTAAAATACTTTCATAAGTCAAATGAAAAGGTAGGAGTAATAAAAAAGAAAGATGGGTGTGCCCATTTTAGGTTCACACCGTTTCAGATCCATAATATTGTACAATGTTTGGATGTCGCAAACGACTTAAAAGTGCGACTTCCTGCCAATATCAAGAGCAAATGTTGAGATTCTACCCTCGACGAAATAAAGACTGTTGTTTACAATAAAGTTAAAATAACTTACTTGCCCCAACTGTTGGGCACTTTCTTTCGACTTTGCATCATCTGAGAATAAAGTCACCTCCTTCATCGCACACATTTCTCCACTTTCACTACAATTCATAAATCATATAAGTCAAATAGTCAAAATTCAGATAAATCAAATAATAAATAAATAATGAAACATATATAGTTGATCACAGACCTGTTGAAACCAAGAAAAACCTGTCCAAATGTGCCACTACCAAGCAACCGACCCTTCTTCCAACGTGAACCATGGCTAGCCAAAACATCAGTTCGACCCGGGCTTCTGGGTACTGTTGGTGTGGTTCCGGTTGAATACGTGGGTGAATAAGGACCAGCGTTGGACATGTTTACTGGCGGAAGAGGCAGCCAGTGGGTTTGTTGTTTTCCATTAACCGCATCATCAGGCCAGTTTGAAGATAAGTTCATGTTTGATCCACCAGCTCGTGGATGCAATGGTGTGACCGACCCACTTTGTATTCTCGAGCTAGGACCAGGGCTAGTCATCCTGGGACTAGGTAAGGGTGAGCATTCTGGGCTGCATCTGCTGTGTGGCCAAAACATTTGCGCTGCCATGTCTCCACCAACCGAATTATGACTTGAGTTGTGTCCCGACCCTGGACTAGAACACTGGCCAGATCCAAGAAAACCTGCGTTCAGAGTCGGTTCAAGCCCGGATGCCCTCATTGGGCTTCTAGAGGGACTGGACATGGAACTGTCGGGTGCACTAAAGAAAGCACCAGATTGAGGTATCTGTAATTTCACCATGTGTTGACCAAAAGGACGCCGCTTTTGTGATGCTGGCACTGCTTGGTTGTTCACACTTGCTTTCACTGGCTTCAGCTTCTCCCTTTTCTTTTGAGTTATAAATGTAGCACGGCTAAAAATTTATTTAAAAAAAGTGTGTTAATTACATAAATATATGACTAGCCAATTTGACAAATGTGTATCCATCTTTATTTTAAGTTAAAAAAAACTATTATAGCAAAAAAAAAAGGAAGTTTAATACAAATAGAGATACAAGAAATTAGTGCTTGCAGAACACAAAAAGAAATAAATCTTGAAAAGAACATACAAGAAAACTCACCTTGAAGGACTGTTTGTAGAAGTTTTATTCCCGGTTCCATAATCAGATGCTTGAGGGCTTAGAAGCTGAAAATCAAGGGGCTCATCACTATCAATATCACTGTCGGAATATACCAAATCTGTTGCTAAATCACCTTCAACATCGGCTTGACCAAGGGGTTTTTGGGCATGATTAGGTTTAGGAAGTGGGAAAAGCACCAACGGTGAAGAACCTTTGCCAACTCCCGGGCTTCTTGATGCCCTTGTTCCTGAATCGGCCCGGCCAGTATCCGATAACTTTTCTGGAAGCGGTAATGGATGTCCATGTGGTCTTTCTGCAAAACTTTGTGACCGACCAACTAGAGTTGATGGAGAAGAGGCCCGAGAATTAGATCCCATTTCAGAAGAGATTTCACGACGCCTTTGGGATGAGATTTGTTTAGATTCAGACGGGCTTTTTAGCTTCCTCTGAATCGAACCAAAAATACCACCCCCGTTTGATTTCTTTTTGGATTCTTTTGATGAAGATTTACTCCACCATGGAGACATGATTGTTGAACTTTTATTAGTAGACTAGAGACTACAAGTCACCTCCTTGATTGTACAACTTAGACTTGAGTTAAAGCTCAAAACTTTGATTGAAAGCAGAATCAGTTCTGCAGTTTCTAGGTTACAAGTGAGAATTGGGAACAATTTGCTTCGAAAAATTTCCCAAACATTACCATGGCTAAATAGGACAATATCTACGTCTGCTTCCGTAATCATGAAATAAATAGTATTTACGTGAATGACAGGTGCACCGCTAACTGCATTTAAGAATCATACAATGAATTCGAGAAGATAACCATCAATTACGTATGGAATACAAAATCATGAATCATTTTGCTTCATGAAGTCAAGCTAAAGATGTGAAGTTTAAAAACTTCTTAAGTTTTTGCATTTCTTCTCACTAACTTCGGACAAAAGGCTAAATGTTAATATTACTGCTTAGTTCACTTTAAAACTTAAATCGGTTATAATAATTGTGGACAAAAATCCTCACATGGAAAAGACCTATTTCTTTGAAATGGAACAAATCAAGTGTGATTCTTACAGACTTGGATATTTTTTGGTATAATCAATAATGCTTCACTAACTTGGTTTGAAGGGTTTATTTTTTTATTTCTACAAGTCATATGTACACTTAAAACCAAATGGCAAGTCCATATCTCACCATTTGATCATCATTTCCCTTTTTGACTAAAAAAGTTCCATTCTTAGTGAGATGACAATTAGGACTACACGTGTTAAGCCCGCCCCATATGTTGACCATACACGATGTCTTCCTCGTTTTCCCTATAGATAACAATTTCCCTGTTATTATTGTACAGAATATGATTTCCATGGAGATAAGAAATATAGCATTCATATTCAACTAGTTTGAGAAAACAATTTTTTTGAAAAACAAAAGGATGTTGCATCTACTCACTCAACTTGAGAAACCATATAGACGAAACTGAAACATTTAAAAACGTTTTCTATGTGGAATCAAGAAACACTAGTTGCTTGATGATTGCATTAATTATAAAAAAAGCAAGAGGATAAATTAAAGATATAAACTTTCATGAGCTTGGCTATAAGAAAAGGAAAACCCTTTCTTTCTATATGCAGGAAAATAAATATAAATCCTTTGAATATGACTCCATGAAAATGTCAATCTTCCCAATAACTATAAAAGCCCAATACTCTATACAATCATGCATAAAAGATTTTAACTCTATAAAGATTAAATCTTCTATATACTTAATTCTATAAAGACAAATGTGTTTATCATTTTAGCATGTTACCTGAACTCACCCCAAGCCCCTAGATGGTTAAAGGCATAAAACCATAGCCTCGTCCCGTTTTAAGAACAAGCTGCTACATTACGACTTAGCCTAGTATTTACAATATATACTGACCAGCTAAAATACTTAACATAACATAAGTATATACCCAACTACATATTATTTACTATTATAGCGAAAATGATGCATGTGTGGTTTTAATTGAAAACACAACATCATCTCGATCATTAACTGGATGCATTTTAAGCTATACACTATTATAGCAAAAATAATGCAATTTTGTGGTTTTAAATTAAAACGCAACATTGTATCGTTACTTAATGATTTTAAATCATGGCCACTATATCCTCACCGCGTTGCCATCCTCTTATGCCAATAATCAGCATTATGACTTTCTTAGTGTTTACCAATAAAATTGGTGATTTATATAAAATGAAGTAAACCAACCACTTCAAATCTTTCTACATATCTTAACTTATGCCACAACATTAATAAGCTTATTAAAGCCAAGCCTAACATCTTCAACTTCTATTTAATTAACGTCCAATGCTAACCCTAATTTCACAAACTAAAACCTTTAATACCAGCCATTAGTTCTAACAAGCACACGCCGTGCTAAATCATATCGAGTTCACAGTTTTGGATCCACTTTAATTGAATAAATATCATCTTGATCATAAAATTTATAAAAAAAAAACTAATCCCACCTAAATTTTAAAAGATTCCATATCAAACACATTTTTTACCAAGATTTGTTAATGACCAAAAGGGGGCTTAATTAGTTAACTTCCACTTAAATCCTTCTAAACAAATACCTTCTAAAACCAACCATAAACCCATTCAAACACTGAAACACATCTAATTCCCAAACATTCATCACCTAAAACACCAACACACAATCAAAGCCCACCATCAAAACCATTAACTCTAGCACACACCCACCAACACATACCACTATTCACAAAACACATGCAACAACTCCATCATCAATAATCAAAATCATCAACAATCCACACACACCCACAACCAAACACCAAAAGGGTATACAAAAAATAACATCTTTTGTTAAAATTCACCTGAAATCAAGAAACCAAACTTAAAGAAACTTAACAAACACACAATCACACAAAACTGAAATAAACCCTAAATCAACAATCGATTCAACAACCAAAATCATGGGTTTTGCGATCCTATCTATACATGTATCTAAAACCCATCAAAACTTTAAAAAACTTAAAAAAATCAATATTTTAACGTTGCGGTTTCAAGAAACACTTACCGGAGAATAAACTGCAGGAAATCGGCGGGAAATTTACAGCTTTTTTACAGAGAAGTGTCAGTTACCGAAGAGACGCTGAAGAAAAGAAGCAAAGAGGATAGAGAAATGAGTTTGATATAGAGAGAAAGAAAAGATTAATTTATGAGTTAATAGCCAAAATGGTCTCTGAGGTTTACTAGATTTTGTAGTTTTGGACACTTTTAAGAATTTTTGCATAAATAGTCCCTGCAGGCCAAAACCTATTGCTAAATCGGTCCACCGCACTAACAGAGTTAAAACAATTCTGTTAGTTGATTATGAAATGACCAAAATGCCCTTGGTTATTAAATTTAAAAAATAAAACCCACCACCACCACCTATCATCTTCTACCCTTACCACCACCCAATCCTCCACCACCACCACCACCACCATCTCTTGATAATAACTTGTTCACCGGAAAAGTACCGGAAACGTTACGGTCGTTTAGAAACCTCCGGTTCTTTAATATCTCCGGCAATAGTTATTTACAAGGTCCATTGCCGGTGATGAAGCAATTGGAAACGACATCGGAGAACAATAAACTTGTTCCAAAACGTTACAGCTTCGCCGAATCAAATTCAACTTCAGCTTCAACTCCAACCTCAAATTCGTCAACCGGAGATTCAAATTCAGATGATCCCGAAGCTCCGGCACCGTCTCCGACACAAGCCCCAACTCGTAGACACAAAAGCAAGAAGAAAAAGGTGATACGTTGGATACTAGGGTTTTCCGCCGGAGTTGTCGCCGAAATTATTTGCGGGGCGATTTTCTCAGTTCTGTTTAAATTGGTTTTAAATCTGATCAAAGGAAGAAAGAACGATTCCGGTCAGACGATATTCAGTCAACTGATTAAAGCCGAAGAGCTTGCGTTTTTGGAAAAAGACGACGGAGTTGCATCGCTTCAGATCATCGGAAAAGGTGGTTGATGTTGGCAAAACCCTAAAATTTCAATCTCAAAATCATTCACAAACATGACTGCATTGAAGCCAATTATAGGTGGTGGTGGGTTTAATTTTTTAAATTTAATAACCAAGGGCATTTTGGTCATTTCATAATCAACTAACAGAATTTTTTTAACTCTGTTAGTGCCGTGGACCGATTTAGCAACAGGTTTTGGCCTGCAGGGACTATTTATGCAAAAATTCTTAAAAGTGTCCAAAACTGCAAAATCTAGTAAACCTCAGGGACCATTTTGGCTATTAACTCTTAATTTATTGTTTATTTTCTTCTTTATTTAGGGTGTAAAGTGTGAAAAAAGATTGTATAGGGGTAATTATTGTAATTTATTATGTCAACTATAGTCAACTCCGGTGTAGTTTTTTAATTATAATTTGCACCCTCTTTTATGAAATTGTTCACAAATAAACCCTCCTTTTTAATTGTTGATAGCTTTGTAAGTTAACTTTTCTTTTTGTTAGCTATGATTGTACTTGTGGTTGTTATGTTAAAAACTTCTTGCTAGGTAGTTTTTAGTTAAAAATAATAGCAACTTTCAATGTGGTGTAATGGTAAGAGGCTTGGATTCTCCAAAAGAGACCCAAGTTCTAGTCTCACTACCACCACTTTGGAAGGGGCAAATGGGGGCAATGAAGGGAGACTTGTGGCAACACAAGTTCGATCTCTGAGCCAAACGGGTTTTACCACTAGCTTGTCGTCGTGCCTACGAGCGGACGGGTTAGTGGGTTTCCCCCGAATTGGAGTCGGGTTAATAGGTGGGTTTCGGCTATCCAGCGCTGTCTGTGTTCGCAGAGCGTTTGGGGTTGCCTTTCGCCATTGGGTTACCCCGGGTAGCCGGGCTTTATTCGTTTCGTTGTCCAAAAAAAAAGTTAAAAATAATAGTTTTCATATTGAAGTAGAGTGTGTCACCTAGAAACAAAATGTATAAAAGACTCTCTGTGACTATTAAGAACAAGAAGTCCATTGTGTTAATAATTTGAATTATCAGGTAAAAAAATATGCAACCGATTGAAGAAGTTGAGCATTTACGTAAGCATCCTACCTAACGTTTTAGCTAAAAAAGGTTTGATGAAAATCTACAAGACCTTGATTGTATCGAACACAAATCCTTTTCAACACTTGATGGATATAATCAATTTAACTTTTTTTTAATTTAAGTGTTATGTTATTTGTTGAACGATTTTATAAGGTCTATCATCAAGTCAAGTTAGTTGTTTTATTATATTTTACGTTCATAATATTCTATGTTGTTTGCTCATCGATACCGTATTGGTGTTGAGCAACTTCACGTCTCACTCTAAATGCATCCTTAGTTTCGATTATTTAAAATTACGCGATGCAAATAAACAAATTATTCACAAAAGGTAGACTTGTTAAAGTCAAAACTCTTTAAGGTAGGTTTTACTTGGATACAAAAGTATAGGGGGTTAAATAGAGTTGACAAACACTCATCATTCTTTCAAGTTATAATTTTAAGAAGAAAAAAAAATGAAGTCGTCGGGAAGATATAGAGAAGTGGTTCCTTATTTGTTCACACTTAATTAGTACTTTTAACATGTGACTTAAATATTTTGTTCTCTTAGGGGGGAGGAGTGGTGAGCGAGCTCCTCACAAGCACAACAAGCTTGTCGCGAGAACCACTCCTTGTCAAACAAGCTTGGCAAACAAGGTATATAACGAGGTTGGAAGCTCGTGAACGAGAAGCTTGATTTGAATGTTGTGAAACTTTGTTCCTTGTTGGGAACCTTGGGAGGACCATTCACACCTTAAAGAGGTGCAAAAAGGTGAGAATTGGTATAGTAGAATGATATATTGTGATTGGTTAAAAATATTCATTATGGGAAGCTTGTGAGAACCACTCCCTCCTCCCTACCTTTCCATCAAATAACCAAATCTTTATGTTGTGTACTTGTGTATAGTCTTAGTAACATGTTTTAGACATTTCAATTCCTTATTATTCCATATTTTTATAATTATGAATGTAACACCCTAGGCAAATCCCACATTGACCGTGGGCAGGAGAGATCTGGGATTTATAAGGAATGTCCGACCTCAAATACCAACAACGCGTTTTGAGCTTAATGTTAGTGGAACAGTGGAGAACTCCACAGTTAAGCGTGCTCGGATGAAATCAATCTCAGGATGGGTGACCATCCTGGGAAGGTTTCACTCGGGCAACCAAAAGCAAATCCGTGAGCTCTAATGTAGCAAAGCGGACAATATTGGTGGTATGAGGGGCCGGATGTTACAAGTGGTATCAGAGCAACTCCTGTGCCGTTCGGGATGGTGGGGCAAACCTCATCGAGGATGGTGAGTCCCCGGGGGTGTTCAGAGGGACACCTTAGGCAAATCCCACATCCAAGAGATGGATGGTGGGGCAAACCTCATCGAGGACGATGAGTCCAAAAGGGGGGGTGTTTGCAAATCCGTGAGCTCTGATACCACTTGTAACATCCGGCCCCTCATACCACCAATATTGTCCGTTTTGCTACATTAGAGCTCACGGATTTGCTTTTGGTTGCCCGAGTGAAACCTTCCCAGGATGGTCACCCATCCTGAGATTGATTTCATCCGAGCACGCTTAACTGTGGAGTTCTCCACTGTTCCACTAACATTAAGCCCAAAACGCGTTGTTGGTATTTGAGGTCGGACATTCCTTATAAATCCCAGATCTCTCCTGCCCATGGCCAATGTGGGATTTGCCTAGGGTGTTACATGCTCCCTGTTTCAGGCGAGCCAAAGATTGATTTTGACCAAAAAGATGGATGGGATGATAACTGGGGTGACGATTGGGATGATGTGGAAGCACCCAGTACTCCGTCCATGCCTCTTACTCCAAGCATATCTTCTGCTGGTGTTTCGTCAAGGCGAGTTAACAAGGATGCGTGGAAAGATTAAAGTTATAATCAAGATTATGCTTTTTGATTATGGTAATCTAAGATGTGAGTTAAAGTACATTTCCCTCATTTCCTTTACTAAGGCTGCAATGCGGCCAGTGGCGAAGCTTGAATGCTTACATAGGGGGGTCCGAAGTCGCGAGGCTCGAAAATTTTCTCCTATCGCTAAGTTTTGGGTTATATGTACGGGTCGGGTATTCGGTACGGGTCGGGTATTCGGTACGGGTCGGGTCAAACAATAAAAACTCTAAATATCTATTTTTTATTCATTCATTCAAACAAAGTTTTCTTGTACAAAAAAAATGAACAATAATTTAACAAACACATGCATAAAATATGTTAGATAATGTGTGTCAATTAGAGGACAACTCTCAAAATAGTTGATTACTAAGGATGAAATTGAATCATGTCCCACATAGGTGTGGAGACAAAATTTACTCTAGCTTATATGTTTAATTCTCCAAGCCATATTAACTTCATGTGTTGTGTTTTACTCTGACATCTACCCGCGCGCAGGGGGGTGCAAAAAAATGGGTTGGATGTTTTTAGATGGGGCCCAATTCAATATATATAAAAATTTTACTGCTAAAATCAAATAATCGGTACTTCTCGCGAAAAAAACAGCAGGGGCCGGGGCCTCCCCCGGATAATGCTAAGCTGCACCTCTGAATGCGGCGGACTATTTTTTTCATGAAAAACGACAGGATTGCAGGTCAAAAGTATTGTTGTCTGGTCTATTTGTGGATCTTTGATCATTTGATTAACTTCATTCGCTGCAATATTTCTCTATAAAACCGGTTAGAACATTTGAGTTATTTATGTATGGTTTATGCCCTTGTAATTTTCTATGCTTCTAAGAAGTATTAAGTTGGTTTCTTGCGGATTTATAAATCAGAGTATATCGAGTTTATGCGAATGTGACTTTGGTAAATCTCAAATCATGAGTTTTAATAAATGTATCTGTCAATTTTCGGATCTTAAGTCAAGTATTATGAGTTGCATGGTACACTCATAGCTTATGACTTCCTCCATAGCATCTCTTGAGATCAAACTGTTGGAACTATTTGTTAAAATAACAAATAATTATTATTATTATGTGAAAAAACAAATATAAGAAATTGAATGTTGGTTGTTTCACATTGAATTCAAAAAAAATGTTACAACATTGAATTCATTTAGGTGTTTCAACTTTGTATTTAATGTGATGTTTCATCTTTTGAGTAAAGATGAACTTTGGCTCACTATAAATACTAGGGTGAACCTAGTTGTGAAATGGACTTGAACTCACTAAAAACATTCACTTGTTATCTCTCATTCTTCTAAAGTTCTTATTACCCTCTCTTCTTCTCAAAGTGCATTTTCGGGTGCTAGAGTCCTCCCCGGCTGTACATACAGCTTCGGCCGTTGTACCCTGGGAAACATTCGAGTTCTCTTGGGAGACTCGGAATTTGTTTTAAGGGACCCGTGTCAATACACGAAGCCTCGGTCACTTGTTCTTTTCTTCTTTTGTACTTGTTATTTCCTTTATTTCGGTTGTAATTATCGCATTGTAATTTACTGCTTTATTTGATTTTTGTATTGTAACTGAATCAATATAAGTATCTTTAATTTTTTATGCGAACGGTTCCTACAATCTTAAAACAGATTTTTTTTAAACACCGTTCGTATTTAAAAAAAAAAAAAAAGTCATTGTTCGTCTCTCAAAGTTGGACTTAGAGAACTTACACGTGACTTTTTTCTTATTATGATTTTTATTTTCAAATAAAGTGAATCATAATTTTCTTACCTTTTGTTGGTCTTGATCGAATGGTCATATAGCTTGAACTTAAAGTTGGGTCATATTAGTTATGACTAATAAAGTAAAGATTAAGTTAAGAAGTTTTGTCTTCTTTTGTGTGAATAAAATATGAACTTTAAGATTTATTATTATTAAGTTATATATATAGATCACACATTGGAAAAGAGAGGAAACGGTTTTTGCAATCGTTTATGTCGAGAATCAATTAGCAAATGTTTAGTTTATATAAACAAACAAAACATTAAAATGATTTGTATAATCATTTATGTCTAACAAATATGTTAGAAAATGTCTATATTATATATACATACAAAGCTTTATAATGATTTTTGTAATCATTTATGTCTAACAAATGTGTTAGAAACATGTTTATAATCAAACTAAATTTCATTAAGTATGAAATTAAATTAGAACTCATTAAGTATGAGTTTAACTTGGTGTTTATTTTATAAACACATAAGGCTTAAAAATGGTTTTGTAACCATTTCTATTTAACGATCGTGTTAGAATAATTTATTGTCTAACAATATGAAGCTCTAAACGCGATTTTAAGCAATCGCTTAATTCTAACAAGCATGTTAGACCCGATTTATTTTACATAAATCATTCGGTAGTTATCTAATAACTCGGAAATGTGGGGGGAGGTCACACATGCGGCCATTTATCTTTTAATAAGATACCTCACAAGAAAATGGATGAAAACCTTTACGAGATATGGATGGAAAGAAAAACCATCATATAAATACTTAAAAGTGTGGGGGTGTCTAGAAAAGATATTTATATCGGAGCCCAAGGTTCAAAAGATAGGACCTAAAAATTGTTACGTAAACACAATAAGGTACGACAAGTACTCTCAACGGGGTTATCAAAATTGACTATATGAAGTCAAAAGATAGCATTGTGAACCCACGTATAAAAGGCTTAAGCAGAGAGTTAGTACTCTAGTCGTCAATTGGTATGTGGCTAAAGCCCATGAGATAAGTGAATGCGAAGGAAAACCTAACCCATGTGACTGGAGATCCCAAGATCTAGGTTCAATAGGACAACCTAATTGCATAAACTACGGTCACTGTGGGGGTTCCCCGAACACAATAAAGGGAGTTAACCTTAAGACTTCCTAGCCCATTCCAATAATGACCAGTGACATGATGTGAGGATAAGCATAACAAATGGTTACTGATCTAGTGAAATCATTATAACCTTAATGCTTTTAATGATTTTGATAATCACCTATGTGAAAGAGAAGTGGGGTCGCTTCGAATGGATTTGTGGGGAGCGCAAATCCTAGAGCTCTCGCAGAACCAGGCTAGTGATCCACGACCATAATGGACACGACAATGAGGGGTTGATCAGACCAGGAATAGTATTGTGTAATGTGTATTGTCGTCTACATAAATGGTGGTTGGTTCAAAGACATCGCGTCTACCAAACCACTAGGAGGCTAAGTATGCATCACAACGGAAGGTTCAAAGCTAACCACTACCTATCCGGCAATATTAAACCGCTGAAATTGTATGTTGATATTAAGAGAATATGGATTGTTGGAGAAATATGTGAAAATGTGTTTTTCACATGAGCAAAATGAAATTTGTTTTTTCATGTGGGGGATTGTTGGAACTATTTGTTAAAATAACAAATAATTATTATTATTATGTGAAAAAACAAATATAAGAAATTGAATGTTGGTTGTTTCACATTGAATTCAAAAAAAATGTTACAACATTGAATTCATTTAGGTGTTTCAACTTTGTATTTAATGTGATGTTTCATCTTTTGAGTAAAGATGAACTTTGGCTCACTATAAATACTAGGGTGAACCTAGTTGTGAAATGGACTTGAACTCACTAAAAACATTCACTTGTTATCTCTCATTCTTCTAAAGTTCTTATTACCCTCTCTTCTTCTCAAAGTGCATTTTCGGGTGCTAGAGTCCTCCCCGGCTGTACATACAGCTTCGGCCGTTGTACCCTGGGAAACATTCGAGTTCTCTTGGGAGACTCGGAATTTGTTTTAAGGGACCCGTGTCAATACACGAAGCCTCGGTCACTTGTTCTTTTCTTCTTTTGTACTTGTTATTTCCTTTATTTCGGTTGTAATTATCGCATTGTAATTTACTGCTTTATTTGATTTTTGTATTGTAACTGAATCAATATAAGTATCTTTAATTTTTTATGCGAACGGTTCCTACACAAACCGTGTCACCCTTTGTCGCTAACGATTTCCCGAAGGTAAACAATTTTTCTAGTTCATAGTGCTGCTTTGTTCTTATCACCTGTGTCCTATGCTCGTATTTCTATGAATTTTTATTCTAAAGTCTTTTTGTTAATATGTATTGATGAAGAAAACACTTTATATGATTATAGTTTACTTAGTTCTTTTAATAATTGTTATTTTAAACGAAAAATCTAAGCAAAATAATGAAACAGCATGGCCATGTTTCATTCTCCTCAATCAAGTTACTTGATTATCTTTGAAATGAGATTACTCAATATTCTTTTGTTGAATAATTATTTAAACATTCTTGTGTTTTTTTCTCTTTTTAATGGTGTCTTCGTTGTTTGAATTGAATAACTGACATTTGGCTTTTAACTTGCCTTTGCTACAAGTTCATTTTTCAAGAAAGTTGGTGTAACAATCCCGGTCTTTAGACCCGGAAATTTTTTTTTAAAAACCCATTGGGCTTGACACAATCATTACTGGGCTTAGGTCCCACTTAAACTATTGGGCTTGGCCCAACCCTTATTGGGCTTAGGCCCAACTTAAATTATGGACTTGGCCCATGTAAATTTACGATAAGTACCGATGACGAAACCCGTCATATTAAATACCCGGATACGCGTAGAAACTTATTTTTACTACCATGAGTTAGATAGACCTTTCTCCACTAATATCTTTAGCATTACCAATTATTAGGATATATAATTTAAATTACGCTTATAACCTATACTAGGCAATAAAATAATAAAATACCAATGCTATGAACTTAATAACCACTAGACAACCTTGTATACACACACACACACATATATATATATATACATGCATACAAATGCATATATATATATGTGATCATACACAAAACTTATATAATTATAAAAACCAATAAAATCCTATACAAACACATAAATAAATACTTGCACCCTAGTCTCCAAACTTATAAAAACCAACACCCACATTATATAAAAATCAACCCTTTCAACATATATAACCACACATGCATACGTAAATATACATGCATACATGCATATATATATATATAGGGTAGGGTTCAAGAGAGAACTCATTTTAAGTTCAGAACTAGAGAACTACCAAAAATACAAGGGATGGAATTTTAAAGAGTAAGGGTAAAATTGGAACTTTAAATATATAAATCTTTAAACATTTCTATCTTTTGCATACGTTAATATTATTTTAAAAAATTTGCACCATTAGATCAAGAATTTCATTATCTTTCATTTGAGTATAAATAACGTCATAAAAAATATTTTTTTTCTCGTTTTTTTAAATTTAATACTACATATATGTAGTATTGCGATATTGTATTTGATTATATTTTTCTTTAAGCGTTACTAACTTTTTATACGTTATTTACATTAAACAATTTTAAAAATCACATTTTGGTTTTTTTGATACTACATATATGTAGTATCAATGTACTTGATGCATTTTTTAAGTGGTCAAATGACTCAAGAGTCTAATAATTATTTAGAGTGTACATATGATCTCAAATAACCAATAACAAAGTTCATAAGATTTCATATTAAAAAACTTATGGCAAATGAAAACAAAACCAATACTTATACTATGTCTAAACATAAAGATAATAATAAACTAATAAACCAATGATAAATATCATAAAAAAATAAAAAAAAACTTGAAATTCAAACTATAAGATAACAATGCATCAATATTGCATACTGTATATATGTAGTACTTTGATATTACATATATGTAGTATACGATACTACATATATGCAATACTATAAAATTTTAAAAGAGGATAATGAATATGGTGATGTTATGCACCTAAGTTACACGTAAAACCATTAAAATTACGCAACTTTGATAAATTAACTTAAAATTTTTTATTAGAAAACTTAACTCATTGATCTTATTCAATGTTAATGGACGACTCAGTCTTCTCCTCTTAGATCATAAATTTTCTCTTTCTCATTTACTCAATAATCGTCATTCATTTTAGTAAAATATTATCCGCCCTTTAAAAATCGATCGTAACTCAATTTGGCTTATCAATTTCAACTAACAGATTAATATAACATGACTCATATAATTGGTATTATGATATGCACATGCTGCACATATTCATACCACATCACATAACGTGAACCAAATTATTGCTAGCAATGTCAATACGATCATATGAGAAAATCCAAATTTGGAATTGAGGCATGATGATGTTGTTTTTTTATGATAACGTCATCGAAATCAATGCCCTTGAACTTTTGATATTTTATCAAAGTATGTAGTTTTGATTGTTTCTTGGGTAATTTAGGTTCATAACAACACCGTATTCATTTCCCCAATTTAAAAACATACGGTATCGTATATTACATATATGCAGTATTGAAAGTAAAAAAAAGAGAAAAAATTATTTTTTTTATAACGTTATTTATACTCAAATGAAAGATAATGAAATTCTTGATCTAATGGTACAAAAAAATTTAAAAAACTTAACGTATGCAAAAGATATAAATATTTAAAGATTTACATATTTAAAGTTCCAATTTTACCCCTCTTTTAAAAATTCCATCCATATATATATAGGGGAGGGTTCATTTGAGAAGAGCAAATATTGCGAGAAGTGAAAGAAATAACTAATTTCTTCATTTTTTTAACCAAAACAATTTTTAACATACAAAAAAATGATAGAAATGCAATATTTATTCATTAACTGATATGTTCAATTTGATCGATATTGCACAAATGATCAGAATGATTCGTACAAACAAAACAGTTCAATCAGCAACACAATTCATTACTAAATAATTCTCTTGTATTGATGATCAAAGCAAATATGCAGTACAAATGTAGGAGAATGTAATCACACACACTTAGTTCTCTCTCTAACGTGAATATGTGAATTAGACTCTCTCCTAAACATTCTCTCACTACATGCTTTATGCAACAATACATTTTAGGGAATTTAACAAAATAAACCCTAAACTATACAAAATGTATAAAACAAGTACAAAGTAAATCTTAAACTGGAAATAGCCCCAACAGTACTCCCCCTAAGATTTATCTTTGGACTTCAACAAAATCTTCAAACAGTTTTCATCTTTTTCAGCTTCAATCTCTCACCAATCTTCAGATTCTTCTTTAACATCCAGCAACTCTTTTCCTTTGTATTCTTCTTGTTCTTTTAACGCTTCCTCGATGCATGACTTGAACTTTTCTGCGATCTTTGCTTGTCTTGGCTTTGACTCGTTGGTAAGGATGTCACATGCATTCATGCGTCTCAGAGAATCAAGAGTCAAACCTGCAAAATCAATGTTAGCATAAAATTCATATGGCAATTCTCGCCCTTTGACTTGCACTTCCAGTGTACCCTTTGCAGTCACACCCATAAACTCTATCTCTGGTATATCAACCTTCACAAAGTTAGCATTGAGTAATGCCTTCCTTACACGTATCTTCTCTGACGCAGCTGCAATCACCTCAACCATTACCATAAACAATTTTCGATCCGCTTCAGCAACTTTATCTTTGCACTTCTCCATTTTGTAACTTCTCAAGTGATCGATGTAGGATGGATGTAACAAATTCAGCTCAAATGTACTGAATAAGGTAATCATGTCCTTATCCCAGTCATCCAGATTTCGTACCAATTTCAGCTCAAAAGTTTCCTGATTGTAGAAAAACTTAAGAATTGGTTTCGTTGCTTGAGTACCATCTATCACTTTCAACCCCGGATTAGTTACCTTATCAAAGTATTCATCAGAAAACTCTTCTAAGTACATGTCATCACTCACCACCAACTTCTTTTGTTTTCTTGTTTTCTTGGATTGAACATAAGCACTATCCTCCTGTTGTCCTCTAAACTCCAAATATTTTGGTAAACGACTTATTCCAGCATCAAGCAGCATCACACATTTGTCACCACGCTCAGCATGCGTGTGATTGATCAATCTCAGCTTGTGCAACTCCTTCAAATCTTGCACTTCTAACTTGAAAATACTAGAGTAATAATGGTAAACATCGCATAAACCATTAACTTTTTTGATCAAGAAAGCATCAAACACTTCGTCATATTTCCATGCAATGATTTTCACCTTTTTGGACTTTTCCGGTACGATCATCGAATCAAGCAGTTCAGCAACGGACTGTCCTTTGCTCAGCAGAGATCTAACCACATCTCCTGCTGTGGCAGATTTATGCCATGATTCTCGTACGTCCATAGGAATATTGTATGACTTTACTTCACTTGTAAACATATCAATCAACTCCTTTCTCTTTTTGTGCGCATTTTCTGGTAAAGCCATCACCATTATTTCTTTGGGTTCGAGCACTTTATATCTCTTCGTCAGCTCATAATATTGTGGGTTGTTGTAATCCAGATAAAACATGCGATTGTACATTTTCTCCGTCTTCATAAAACTTATAACAATCTTCTTTAGCGATTCATGCTTCAGTCTTTTCAAAGTTTTATATGGATAGTTCCTCGAACTCAACCATTCACGCATGTTTCTGGAAGACATTTCTTCTGGATTCTGATAATAAAGCTCTTGTGGAGGTAAATCATCGATATTCAGGCTCTCTTGTAACGGTGTCCACTCACCCATCTCAACAATAAATTCCTTTTCATCCGCAGTTGCCTTATCTTGTGCAGTCAAACATTTCTCATACTCTTCATTAATTTGACTCACTGACAGCCCATTCAGATATACTGGATTATACTTCATTCTTTCAAGATAAGCAAAACGTTCAGGCAAATCAGTTGGAATCTCATCATCAGGATTAGGTTCAGGTTCAGCCTCAGGTTCAGACTCTGTGAAATCAATATCGTCTAAATCATCTAGTGCCTCTATCATTGGTGCAGTTTCAGTTTGAACCGACTCAAACTGAAATGCTTCTTCAGTCACAGTTTCTGGCGCATTTTCAACCACTTCAACTACTTCAGGCACTTCAGTTTCCACTACAGATTCAGATTTAATCGGCTCAATCTGAACTGTTTCATCAATTTCAGCTTCTTTCACAGTTTCATCTACCTTTGCCATCTCTGCCACCTCAGTTTCAGTCATGGATTGAATCGGCTCAATCTGACTTTCTTCTATTCTTGCCTTTTTAGTGTCTCTTCACCAGTAATTTCCGGCACTGCATCTAACTTTCTTTTTCCCTCAGCCTTGTCAGGATTGACAGTATCAACAACTTCATCGGGAATAATAATTGGTGACTCAACCCTTATGCCCACATTCTTCGTACCACGTGCTCTAGTATAATAAACTTTGGCGTCTTGAGTATGCTCAGTCACTTCTATCACCTCATCCGAAAAATCCTTATCTAATGTAGAACCTGACTTCTTTGATCTGGTTTCTTCCAACCATTTTTCCAACATTTCCTTCTCAGCATCAAGAGTATTGCATTCTGCCTTCAACTCTTTATAGTCATACTTCAAGTTTTCATGTTCCTCCTTCAAAGTTTCATAATCAGACTTCAACATTCCATAATCATCCTTCATTTTTAAATAATCAGCATCCAATGCTTTGAATGTTTCAAGATTCTGATTATGAGTGGCCCAAAACTCTTCTAGTCTCTTCTTCTTTCGATCATTTGATGCCTTTAACTGTTCATTAGCATCCAAGAGTTTTGCTACCATCTCTTCTAACTCAGCAATTTTCTGTTTATCCTCATTAACATCAACACTTGACACAACTTTTGGTGAAGACTCCAAAGATTGTTCAATGTTTTCAGCAGCTGGAGATGATGTGGTGGGTATATCAACTGGACCAGAAACAGTAATGCCAGCATCAGTATCATCAACTACCTGTGCAGTAGTCTCTACTTCGGCCATTACTTCCTGTGCAATCTGAACAACATCTATCTGTTCAGGCTCATCAACACATTCTATCACACTTGGTTCCTCAACCAACACACGCTCAATCACAGACTTAGATCTTCGAGATCTAACGTACTGCATTGTGATATACTTAGGAACTTCAACTGCCATTTCTTCTGCAACACTAACAACCTCAACAGGTTCTTCAATCATAACTGGTTCAATAACTTCCACATTCTCTGTTTCAAATCCCACAGTTTCATCAACTTCCACATTCTCTGCCTCCTCATTATCTGATTCAGCATCATCATTCCCATCATTCCCACTATCATCATCACCATCATCACTTTCTTCACTTTCTTCTTCTTCTTCGTTCTCAGATCCATCTTCTTCTTTTGGATGTCGAGCAAAATACTCATCGTCATCCAACAGATTATCAGGCACCTCATCAACTAGGTCCTGTGGATTTACTATCTCTCCATGTGAAATATGATGATATACTACCTCAATATCTTCCTCATTATTTGCTATATCCCTCATATAGTCAAATAACTCAACACTTGGAACATTCCCGATACTCATCTTCCTATAAGATAGATCATTCATGTCCTCAGTATATAGTATCCCTCCAGCAACTCCTTCTTCTCTGATGATTGGATATGCAACATTAATCATCAGTTGCAAGAATCTCGGATACATGAGAAATTTGAACCTTTTACCCTTTACAAGATTGAACACAAACCCATTCATAATCCATTTCGACATGTTGAATGGTTTGTTCTCTGCAATAGCCACAATAGGGGATGCTATGTCAGAAGGAAAATTGTCAAACCCAGCACTCCTTCTTGACATACACTGCTGAACCACATAACACAGTAACTTCCACTTCTTCCCCAATCTTGCTCTAACAAATTGTGACTTTGGAAATACAGGAGGATGACCCATATTTACAAAACACGCTTGACATTCAGCAATTGTCAGCTCATCATTTGCACCTATCTCATCCTCATCAATCCTCAATGCTGTTCTGATAGCTTCTTCAGAAACAGCCAACACTAACTCTCTGGTGATGTTTCCTCTAACAACAGTCACCCTATCTTCACCAGTTACCACCTCAGCTGTTCTCCAGAAGCTTTTGATAAGTCTGGCATAGATCACTGGCTTTGCACACATGGCATAAACATATTTGGTTCTCTTGATAAATCTCATCATATCTCTATACCCCTCAGTCTCTGGAATAGACTCATCTAAACAAGCAACTAGATTGTGCTTTGGCTCAAACTTCAAATTCTCCATCTGTTTAAAAAAACAAACAAGACAAATGTGTTAGATTCTTCATTAATAAATTTCAAATTTGCATAAGTGTTTGAACAAAAAGTAAAACATTCACATAATCATTCTAACACCTAAATTGATCTAACAATCTGATTTTCATCATTTTGATCAAAACAACTTTGGATTTTAATGATCATTCAACATTTTACAATTAAACAGTTTAACACTTAAGAACACAAATTTGACATTTGTATGATGAAGTTGTTTCACATGTTAAGTTCAGTTTTAACAATGATTTGTCAATGTTTAACACACATTTTATCCTTTTGAAGTTAACACTTAAGAACATTCAACAGGTCATCAATGGCGGTTTAACAGTTATGAACAATTTTGGTTGATTCTGTTGATTTTAAGGAATTTTGATGCAAATTAATGATTGATTGTTGATAATCGACAGTTTTTACACATAAAACAACATTCGATTTCAGTTTTAACACGCAAAATCAAAATGTCGATTCAGTGATCAAGTACTGTTCATCATCATTTTTCGTTTTAACGATCGATTTGCAGGTTTATCAATGCTCGAACATGTAAATTATACCTGATTCAATCAATCAAACTTGTTACAGAACAATCGATTGAACAAAAGTATGAACGATTTTTGTGCAGAGGATTTGCTTGAAAACTTTGGTGAAAAATGATAAGTGTTAGTGAAGAGGCGGGTTTTATATGATTGAAAAATTTAGGTCAAACTTAAGGGACGGGTAAACGACTTAGACGGGTAAACATTTAAAAAGCCCAATAAGCCTTGACGGGTCATGCACTGTTGAGCCGTGTCATACACTGTTGGGACGGGTCAAGTACTTGAGACAAGTCACAACATGAGACGGGTCAACATAAAACATGTAAAAACACTTGACGTGTCAATCACTGTAGAGACGGGTAAACCACTGTAGAGACGGGTAAAGGTTAGGAACAACTACACCTGTTTGGTTTTTACTCATCACCCGGCAGCATAGTAGTCTTCATAACATCACCCGGCTTGCACAATGACATGTTTGTTCATTACCCGGCTGCATAGTGATACCTTCATCACCCGGCATGCTTTTCTTCATCACCCGGCAACACAATTGTAATACTTTTACCCGGCTACACAGTGTTATTCACTTACACGGCAAGATAACTTCTCTTTTACCCGGCTGTACAGTGATAACATTTCTTCACCCGACTGTATAGTAATACAACTTGTCACCCGGCAGATATTAATGACTCCTTCACCCGGCATAGATTTGACATGTTCATTGCCCGGCCATACAATAGTCATAATATCTTCACCCGGCTTCACTTCTTTTTCACAATCACCCGGCTCATATCAAACACAACATCTTTACCCGGCTAAATAGTATCTTCATTACCCGGCTAAATAGTGTTCTGATATCTTTGCCCGGCTACAACACTTGAGCAATTTTTCTCAATATTCTCGTCTGTTGACTTTTTCAACTGCATTTATTGCACCTGCAAACATTCTCGACATATTAATTAGACAAGACATCCTTATTAGGGTTTGTCACATTAAATATCAACAACATAAGACAAGTTAATAAAATTAATTCTTGATTAAAACCCTTTTTCTTTTCTTTTTCTTTGATTTTTCTCACAAAAATGTTTTTGCACAACCAAATTTTCTATATCCCGAAGCAATTTCTTAAAAAACATATTACAAGACCTTGGGTTTGTTTTTAACACATCCAATACCTTTGCTTTTCATACCACATAATCTTGTTCATTCAAAACACACTTATTCAAAATATTTTTGGATTTTTGCAAATATTTTTCTTCTTCAATTTATTCTCCCCCTAAACTAGAAATTTCTTGAAATTTTTAAGTTTAACAAGGATGTCGATGTGTCAATAATGAGTCCAAATGCCTGCACATACAAAGCACACACATTAAACTAAAGACATATGCAATGCAATGAATCAAAATATCACAGTGAGATCATACCACACATTATCTGAACATGTTTTGTAAGTTTTGAATAGACATTTGACTTATGTGTGATTGAGTGATGATATGAAAACATACCAATTAGCTCGAGTTGACACACTTACTTTTTCAGTATCATGATGAGATTACGGTTCGATTAAAATGACTTTTGTGACCCACATGTATACATATGTCAACATATTTCCTTATCAACCACTACCTGAATGCATATTGCACAGAACCTGGTTACTTACAATCATAAACAGTGTGGAATATGGGTTCTATTCGGATTTGGTCCACTTTGGGACTTCTTTTGATTCCATTTTGGAATTTAATTTCCTATCGTTCCCCTTGGGAATCTTCTGAATTCCTTTTTGGAATTTTTGTTTGGTGATGGTCCACATTTGGGACTCTTTTTGTTCCAACTTTGGGAATCTTTTGCTGCACCTTGAAGCTCAAAAGAGACTTCGTGTGAGACTTCAGGTCTGTGGATACCACAACAAAGAAGCTCACGATGCGGTTCATCACACTGAATAGACTGCATCGTTACCCGATCATGCACAACTATCATCACAAGTAAAGCATCAAAAGATATATATCTAGACATGTATAGCAATGGAACTTAACACAAAGATCATTGAATTTAGATTTGTCAACAATGAAACTTACTTTTTCAGTCTAATTGCCTGAGTTGTCTAGCACATCAATTAACATTCATCAGTCTTTATTGAAAATGATGTAACAAATAATGTCTAGTGTAACTATCATTTCTCACTTTTTGCAATATAGATTCTTATGACATGATATTTTCCTTTTCTTTTTGCTTTTATATTTTGTTTTTGATTTAATACTTTTTCATGCACACACACAATGCAAAACAATAAAACAAAGACAAAGGAATCAAAACTTGACATCGACTTATTATATTTTTGGCTTTTATATTTTCTGATTTTTGTTTGATTTTCAAAAATTAGAATCAATCATGATTGATTAATCCTATGGATTGAATTAAGAATTCAAACCGGCCTGACAAAAAAGATTTTGTGAAAAGATCTGCCAGTTGTTTGTCGGTATGAACTTTAATTAAAATTATTAAACCTTTTTCAGAGTTGTCTCTTAAAAAGTGATATTGAATTTCGATATGTTTGGTTTTTTAGTGTTGAACAGGATTAGCAGTAATGAACATAGCAGCAGTATTGTCTATGTAAATAGGAGTTTTGAGAAAGTTAAACCCGTAGTCAAGCAATTGGTTTTGTAACCACAAAACTTGAGAACATCCTGCAGATGCAGCGATATACTCTGCTTCAGCTGTGGATACAGAAACGTTGGTCTGCTTTTTGCATTGCCAAGAAACAAGTCTAGGACCCAGAAATTGACATCCACCCGTAGTCGATTTCCTGTCAAGAGCACACCCACCAAAGTCACTATCAGAATAACTATATAATTCAAATTGCCTTCATAAGGATACCATAACCCGAGATTCGGTTTTCCTTTAAGGTATCTGAAAATACGTTTAACAGCAACCAGGTGCGACTCTTTCGGATCAGACTGATATCTTGCGCACACACATACATCGTACATAATGTCTGGCCTTGATGCAGTAAGATACATCAGTGAACCAATCATTGATCTGTACAGTGTTTGATCAACGGATTTGCCTTTCGAATCCGGCTGTATCTTGCAATTCACATCGGATGGAGTTCGAATAGTCTGACAATCCTGCATCTTGAACTTCTTCAGCAACTTCTCAACAAACTTTGATTGGTTGATAAAAATTCCGTCTGCTGATTGTTTTACTTGCAATCCGAGAAAGAAATTAATCTCCCCCATCGAACTCATCTGAAATCTTGACTTCATGATTTCTTCAAACTCTTTGCACATGGACGCACTAGTTAATCCAAAGATGATATCATCCACATACACTTGAACACATAAAAGATCTTCATTTTCCCGCTTCATAAACAAAGTTGGATCAATCTGACCTCTTGTAAATCCATGTTCTAGCAAATGTTTAGATAACGTCTCGTACCAAATCCTTGGAGCTTGATGTAGACCATACAAAGCTTTGCTCAATTTGTACACACGATGAGGATAATCAGGATCTTCAAAACCCGGAGGTTGTCTGACATACACATCATCGGTAATTGGTCCATACAGAAAAGCGTCTTTCACGTCCATTTGAAACACTTTAAACTTCATGAAAGAGGCATACGCTAGAAAAACGCGAATAGCTTCAAGTCGAGCAACCGGAGCAAACACTTCTTCATAGTCAATACCTTCTTCTTGAGTGTAACCTTGTGCAATAAGTCTCGCTTTGTTTCTCACAACAATACCACGTTCATCTGGCTTGTTCTTGTACAACCATCTTGTACCAATCGCATTTTCTCCTTCAGGTAAGTCCACTAATTTCCAAACTTCCTGTTTGCGAAATTGAAGTAACTCCTCTTGCATGGCTTCAATCCAACTATTATCTTGCAACGCCTCTGAAATATTCTTTGGCACCACTTGAGAAAGAAAACATGAAGAAAGACAAACGTTTGCTTGCTCAGTTTGACTTCTTGTAGTTCTCTGATTCAACGGCCCGATAATCTGAGAGACAGGATGTTTCTTGTGAATTCGATGAGTTGGTATGACATCTCCTTGCACTTGACTCTCCAGATTAGACTGATTTAGATTCGGTAGATCTTGTAGAATGGTAGAAGTATGCGGAGTGAAATTAGGAACTTGATCCGGTGAATTGATGAAGTAGTCAAACGATTCTTGAATAACTTCAACATTCGGATCTGATGATGGTTGATTTTGAACAGATCCACCATCATTAGGAGAACTTTGCCGATTAACATCATTACAAAGAATATTTGATTCTTGATCTTCTTGAGAACCAGAAGGACCCGGAGCTTGACTAGATTTGACATGATCAGGATTATGAAATGACATGAACGGATATTCAGAATTGAGATTGCTATCATCGTCATTATCAGAATCATCGCTAAAGCATCCCAAGTCACCTGATTCTTTTCTCGCTTTTTCTGAAAAATCAAACAAGTTAGAATTGAAAGATTTTGATAACGAATCTAAATCAAACAACCATTTGGGACCATGCGCCACTGACGGAAACGAATTTTCTAGAAACTTTACGTTAATAGTTTCAATAACAGTATTTGTTTTGCTATTAAAAACTCGATAAGCTTTAGAAACAGACGAATAACCAAGGAAAAATCCATCGTCAGATTTTGACTCAAATTTCCCGAGATGATCACTTAAATTTAGAATCGATACAGGACAACCAAATGCTTTCAAGTATGAAATATTCGGTTTTCTTCCAAACAATAACTCATAAGATGTTTTATTTTTATCCTGAACCAATAATGTCCTGTTTTGTATAAAACACGCAGTAGCAATAGCTTCGTCCCAGAATGTGATAGGGATTTTGGCATCTGCGAGCTTGAATCTTGCTGCTTCAATCAGTGTCCGATTTTTCCGTTCCGCAACCCCATTTTGTTGAGGCGTTATTGGAGCACTAAATTGTCTAGCAATTCCTTTTTCTGCACAAAACAAATCAACATTAGCGTTCTTAAACTCTGTTCCATTATCACTTCTCAAGATTTTCACTTTACAATCCAACTGATTTTCAACTTTGACAATAAATTCTTTTAACAACTCAGCAGTTTCAGATTTAACATGCAAGAAATAAACCCAAGAAAATCTAGTGAAATCATCAATGATGACAAAACAGTAAGACTTCTTTCCGATGCTTTGAACATTTGTTGGTCCAAAAAGATCCATATGTAGCATCTGCAAGGGTTTTGAAATGGAGTGTTCTTGCTTGGACTTAAAAGACATTCTGTGCTGTTTTCCTTTCAAACATGCTGGACAAAGATCAGTTGTAGAGAACTTCTTCGATGGTATTCCTACAGCGTGATTTCCAGTCACCGGTCGGTTCATGTTTCTGAAGTTTGAATGGCCCAGCCGTCTATGCCAAAGCTGACTCTCATCATTTGAAGCATGCGCAATGAGACAAGTAGTTTCGGTTTCAGCATCAATCTGCGACATATCAAGCTTGTATACATCACGATCTCTTGGAGCTTTAACCACCACCCATTCATTGTCAATCTTGAAACCTGGTTTGAGTATATAACAGAAAGAATCATCAAATAAAGTTGAATAAGATTTGTCACAAATTTGAGATACACTTAGCAAATTAAAGTTCAACTGTGCACAGTAGTTGACTTTATAAAATGCAACATGTGTACCATTCTTCAGCTTAAAGTCTTGAAGCAAGGCATGGTTGCCTGCCATATGCTGGCTACACCCACTATCAACAAACCATGAATTGATAGGTCTTCGAGGGCGTACCTGCATTTCAACAATCACTTAGTTAGTTTGGTCAACCCAGGCCCACATGGTCTTGGGTTTTCCAAATCTATCTGCAACAGTAACTTGTTGATAATGAAGATTTTGAAAATTTGTTTCATTTGAGAGATTTGGCTGAAAACTGTTTCGCCCATTGGCTTGAATTGATTGCTTTCTTCTCAAAGCAATAAACCTTTCCTCTAACTTAGGATCAAGGTTATTTTCAAATTTCTGGTTTCTTACCATCAAAGCTCTCGGTTTAAAACTGTTAACCTGCACATTTCTTGATGAAAAATTATTAGAACCAGAATTGTTTCGATTGAAATTTCTCAAAACAGGAGAATGACTTTGATTAACATTTTGAAAACCAAAAGATTGATTTCTTTGAAAGTTTGAAAATGGAGTCATTTCTCTTGTTGAGGTCTTTCGAAAGAAACAATCCTTTGTGTCATGGTTTCTTCTTTCACAAATATCACAAAATTTGTTATAAAAACATTCCTCTGAAGAATGATTTCTTTTGTCACAGTAACTGCAGTACCTGTTAAAGAAACATTCAGCAGTAGCATGATTATAACGATCACATATCTCCCAATGTTTCTTGCTAATCCTAAAGAGCCGATTGTTAACTTTTGATGTTGAACCCACACGTGATTCATTATCAGTTTTGTTCGGTTTTAGATTAACTTGATTCTTTTGTGGAGATTTTGATTGTGATTTTGCTTGCTTGTGAACTTGGTTCAATTTTAACACATCTTGTTTGGTTACCTTCTTTGATTCAATTCTTTTATCATTGACAGCGGAAGACTTAGGACCTGAACCTGTTTTCAGACCAGAGTTAGATTTGATTGAAGAATTGATTGGTTTACCATAAGATCCGTTCAAATCAAACTTTCCTGCAGACACAAACTTAATTGTTTTACTTTTTGTCACTTTCTTCTTGACAGGTTTAACATTTTCAGATTTAACAGTTTGAGCTTTGGTGTTGTCATTCGATTTTATGACACTTTTACCTTTTGACTGTTTCGTTTCAGATTGATTAGTTGTTAATTTCGATTTCTGCTCCTTTCCTTTTGAAACTTCAGCCTGTTTTTCTTCTTTCTTCTTGATCAGTTGATCAGCAACTTTTGCCTTTTGTTCATTCTTCCATTTGATGTAATCTGGATCATTACATCCTGAAAATTCACCTTCATCCTTCACCTTTTCTTCTGGCTCGGGATTCAGTTTAGGATATTCAACGAGTTGAATTAGAACAGGCCCATATTCATCATCAGCTTCAGTCGTCACACCATCTTCTTCATCCAAACTTTCAATCAACACTTCGGATCCTTCGGATTCGGATTTACTTCTTTGAATTTCTTTGAATTTTTGTTCATTTTCAGGTGAATGATCAAATTCATTGAAGTTTTCAGGTAAAGTTTGTGTGATTGATTCAGGCATTGGTTCATGAGTGAAACCCAATCCTAATTTGGTTTTGTTACCTCTTTCTTTTATAAGTTGTTTAACCATAGTTTTACAACTTTTCACCTTTGTTAATTCCACTTGTGTGACAGCATGAGCAACTTTTTCTTGTTCAAAGTTCTTTGTCATTTCTTCAAGTTGTTTTGTTACCAGTTCCAAATCCTTTAAGGTTTTGTTCCATGATTCTTTAAGTGACAAAATCTTCTCATCAGAAATTTTGTGATCAATTTTAAGTTGTTCATGAATTTTCTCATGTTTGCTTAATTTATCACCAATTTTAAATGAATGAGTTCGATAATGTTCTACTTGTTGAATGCATTGTTCAGAACATAACCTTTCTTTCACATCAATAGGCAAAGGAACATAGTTAGGGGGTAAATCAGTACTAACCTTTGGTTGTTCAGTGGATGATGAAGACTCACTGGATGTAGCCATCAGCGCAATTTCTGATTCAGATTCTTCAACAGGATCTGACTTTGCACTCCAGTCATATTCTTCAGAATCTTCTGTCACACCCCCAAAATCCACTAACGGATTTTTACCGTTAAGTGTGTGACAAACCAGGATCTCAGTCATTAGTTACACCAAACGACACTATATGAATTTAAAATATACGTGTCTTATTAAATGAGAAAATTTAATACAGAGTTAACGTTTAATAATTTTGCGGAAGCGTAATCGAAATGTAATGTCAATAATATTAAATGAAACTAAATGCGCAAACACGCGCCCAACATAAGATACATAGTTTAAATATTTGTTAAAACCAAACATAGTTTTTAAATGCAAGAAAGTGTTTAAATGCAAAGTTGTGACTCCATGCCATGTCCTAAGTGCGTTGAACCTCAGTGACCTGTAAAAGTGAAAGACTAACAAGTGTCAACACGACGGTTGGTGAGTTCACATAGTAAGTATGAAATCAAGTATGTTCAGTTGCAAGCAAAAATATAAATTAAGTATGTCATTGTAGGTAGCTAATCTACAGCACATGTCCTCAGAGGCGTATGTATCTGACCGAAGCTGACGTATGTACACATTAAGTGCATTTTGCCCGTTCGTACATCCCAGCAGGATGCACTGTAAGTAGGTTAGGTCATTCAACACCCGTTCGACAGGTCCTTCTGTCGTGCTAGCGCGACTAGCCCGGGTGGGGTTTGTCAAACCCAGTAGTACTACTCAAAATTTCCCCGCTATTTCACAAATACTAACGGTCAACTAGGTATCCATGAGGTCTTTCATGAACAAAATAAAAGTTGCTCTAATCCAGACATGCGACATACAAAATTTGTAAATCCGTAAAAGTAATCGTCCGTGTTCAACCCATAAAAGGGTAGAATAGTAAAAGTGCGGTTTAGTGAACTCACCTTAGGTTGCACAGCAAATCAGTTTGAGAGTACACAATGTAATACAGCAACCTAAATAATAGTAGGTCTATTAATGTGTGTTCATGTAGGGTCATAGAACCCTATGCATCCAAATAGTCATACGGTTTGTGCGAGATTAGAAGAGTTTGACTCTTTGACCAAGTTTGACCAAAGTTGACTTTTGTTGACCCGAGTTGACCCACGACCCGTTGGTGATTTATTAAGTGCAAGTATGTTTCTTTTGAAGTATTTGTTCATATTAAGTTCACAATTCACATAACAAGGCACGTATTCAAAGAATTCAATTTCTATTTTCATTAAAGTTTCCTTTATAGGAAAGTGGAATTTTTAGAACATGTTTTCACAATTCAACATCCAAAAGATTTCCAAACCTCATTATGCACATCAACTACTACACACTAGTCATACCGTGATACACAACCCAATAGCACACGTCAAAACTTACGGTTTCCAATATAAGACAAAGTAGCATGTGTAATCATCTCAAGGCACATATCATTGTCCACTAGGGGTGTTCATTATTCGAATACCATTCGAATTATTCGAAATTCGATTCGAATCGAATTCGATTAAGGCCATTCGAAGTCGACTTTCAGTCATTCGAATTCGATTCGCATTCGATTCGAATAATTTTTTCGAATGTGGATCGAATACGAATATGATTTTCTGTATTCGCATTCGATTCGCCCAATTCGAATAAGAAATTTATATATTTTTTATATATTTTTAATATCTAATTAGTTATCTATATATGAATACGATTTAATGGGCTTGAAGTAAAGTTAAAAATACTCAAACTCAACCCATTACCCAATCTTAATTGTTGTTCTAAATATGAACATGATTTGGTGCTGTGACAGCTGCTTAATTGTTATTCTACAGGTTTTAAACTTGTTTATAGTCTTTTTTTGTGTTTGATTATGCAGTTTTAGACCTTTTGTTAACATGTTTTAGACTTATTGATGTGCTAGTATTTTGCATGTTGTTTGGGTGATGTTTTGTATATTGTTCGAGTGAAGTTGTAGACTTATGTTATGTTGGTGCTACATTTGTATTGTTACTTGATGTGTTTGTTTATTTATATTTTTTTTAAAGCGAATACATTCGAATCTATTCGAATTCGATTCGAATTCGAATAACTTAATCGAATCGAATACATAGATTTTTATTCGAATGTGGATCGAATACGAATACAGTTTTTAAAAGTCCCAATTCTACCAATTCGATTCGCCTAATTCGCCCAATTCGCATTCGATTCGAATGAACACCCCTATTGTCCACATGTCTTTATGTTTCAAATAACATAGCAACACTTTCATCATATCATCCTAGTCAACTAGAACACACATTCTAGATTCTCAACAATCAATTTCATACCAACGGGTTATTAACCAAACAACAATTTTACATACCGTTTCCATGTCAAGAGCTAGTTTACCATTTACAAAGTTGCCTACAATCTTCCCTATGTAATTCATTTATGTTTGTGTGTCCAAAACCACTAATCATGCACCCTAGTGAATGTTCATGACAAAAAGTTTCTACAATTAGAAAGTCATTCCAAATCAAGTCGGATTTCCACGTTCAAATAACCAAAATTCGTTTAATTCATCATACGAACATGCTAGTATCATCACAACAACTATTAGATGTCCACAACATGCATTTTTCACATGACCTAAATGAAAAAAGTTACTATTTTTAGTAATATGGCAAAACGAGCATGTAATTTCAAAACCAAATAATCATCCTTCATTCAAATCATCATCTAAACATATATTTCATCATATTTCATCATAATCATGCATTTTAGTTCATGTTCAAAAGACTTCCTATTAACCCTAATTTCTCAAAAATAATAATATGGATTCAATTCACTATTTGATCATCAAAACATCAAATAAACCTATAATCAATACCCAATTCCACAACAAAATCACCAATTGACAAATTTGGATGAACTAGGGTTTCATGTCTTACAATTTTCGAAACATATATGAAGTTTTTAGGAATGAAACTTACTTTTAATGTGTTTATAACTTAAATTAGCAAGCAACAACACCACCAAAGATCCAACACAACCGAACATAATCACTTGACGAACAAAGCAACCGGAATATTCAACTGGACATAACTTTTTCATCGCTACGAGTTAGAAGACGTATTTACTATCATTGAAACCGTCTCGTCGAGACGAAGATTTTGATATATAATAGGCCTCGTGACGACGTCGGAGCTGGCCGGAATCTGGCCGGAAAGGTGACGGCTGTTAGGAGGGATTTTTAGGGTTGGGTTTAAATTTTTGTTAAATGATTAAGTTAAGTTTAGGTTAAATTGAGTCTTGGGCCATCCATGGATCACATGGATGATCCATGGGCTACGTTTTGTTACGGTTTGTAAACACAATGAAGCTCTTTCTTAAACGTACCTTTCCCGTCTCCTAAAATCTACTGAATTTCATAAAAGGTTAAAACCAGTAAACTACGTAATTACTCGAAAGTTTAACAATTAAGCACACATGTTACTTAGGATATATATTTATTGTATTTGTATCAATTAAATTCACCAACGCCCGGGTATTAACTTGTGTGATCGTTTCGTGTGTACGTTTGTGTAATAGTTTGTACATTTAATTCACCAAATTAAATGAAAAGTATAATTGTGTTAACGTGATTAACATAGTTTAACTAACGAGGTTAACCTGAATTTGTCGGGTGTCACATCTTCACTCACATCTTCCGTCACTTTACCATCCCCTTCTTCAGACCAGTCTTCCTCAATTTCACAAACTAATGCCAGACTGGATGTAAGATCAGATGTAAACTGTTCTGCATAAGCACTCCAGTCGTATCCATCTTTTACACTAACCACCAGTGCTTTAGTTTGATCTTCTGGCTTCTTTCCTTCATCTTCCAGTTTTGGCATGGGAAGACTTTGATATGGTTTCTGAATGAAACGTTGATTTCTTTGTTGATAACTTGAAGACTGTTGCGAGCTTTGACCTTGACCTGATTCTGTCCACTTGAACTCACTTGATCATTGTAGTTCTGATTCTTAGGAGCTTTGCATTCCCTTGAAAAATGACCATAGCAGTTACAGTTGAAGCATCTGGCCTTTGATTTGTCAAAACCAACCGTCTTGTTTGCATGTGGTTTGAAACTTCGGTTAACATATGCATGCTTTTGTGTTCGATATGCAACCATCACCATCTGCCAATTCAAATCCATTTCCTCAACGTCATCAGGATCCATTTCAAAAAGATCTTGAAGAACGACATCCATTTGATTCAGATGACTTCCTTGATACGCTTGAAAGCTTGCCATGAATGCAGTAAAAGCATTCTTTGTTTCATCATCTTGTAACAAGATGTTTATCACATCTTTTACCTTGGCTTGAACAGTAGAACTTTGACTTTCAGATTGTGTTTGAACTTGAGCTCTTGGTGGAGATTGTGGTTGAGAATAAGTTGGCGAGCTTGGAAAGTATGATGAATCGGTATAAAAACTTGCGCCAACAAATAGATCACCCTCATCTTCAAACTTAGTTGCATCTTGTGCAAGAAAGGCATTCTCCACAATATTAGCAGGATTCACAATATATTTGTATTGTGCATGTGAACCAGTTCTATCAGTGTTTCTAGAACCTTCATCAATCTCTACTTCTTCAATCTTTGCAATGAGCAGATCCAAATCCATCGGAAACTTTTCAGTATGCTTCAGTAGTGTCACAGTCTGTTTCCAAGATGATGGAAGTGCACATAGTAATCTGTCATTCAGGTCTTGAAGATCTGTTTTTGCACCCACATTGGACATTTCAGTAGTCAGATGAACAAACCTATTCATCATCTGGTGCACAGATTCTCCAGCAATGTGTTCAAATAACTCCAATTGTCTCTTCAGTTTTTGTTTCTTGAGACTTCTGAGTTGTTCACCTCCTTCACATATCGACTTTAAGGCTTTGAACAGTGTATAACCTGTTTGATAAGTGTCCAACCTTGACAGTACTTGTAGTGACAATCCCTTACACATCAAAGAATAAGCTTTGCTATCATTCTTCACTTTCCTTAAATCTTCTGCTGACAAATTATCCTCTAGATAAGGTTCAGTAGAGTCCTTGGTGTAGGTACTAGCACTATCTGGAGCTGTCTGTGTGGGTATGTGAGGACCCTTGTCAATTAACTTCCAAAGATCATTGTCTATCGAACAAAGATGATGCTTCAGTCTAATCGTCCAATTCTTGAAATCTGCACGATTGACAAGTCTAGGAACACGGTTATCAGAATCATCATTAGGTGCCATTTTAACAATTTTTTAAAGAAAATATTTTTTTTTTTAATTTTTTTTTTAAAGAAATAATTTAACTACTAAAATAACGACAAGTAATTAATGACAAGATAAGAGAACAAGAATTAAAACAACTAAAAATGAGTCACACGGCTGAACAGTGAAAAATTCTTCTTCACCCGGCTGAACAGTAGCTTTTGTTCTTCACCTCTCTGAGAAAAGTCTTCACACGGCTAAACAGTTGACCCGGCTTAACAGTTGTAAGTCTTGTATTCTTTACCCGGCAGAACAGTTACCCGGCAGAATAGTATTAACTTCACACGGCAATAACTTGACCCGGCGTGGAATCTTGACACGGCAGAAAGGCTTTACCCGGCTGAACAGTTGATCACCCGACATAGTAAATGTTTACCCGGCTACACAGTTGTTGATCACCCGGCTGAATTTGTTAATCACCCGGCGTAACAGTGTATCACCCGGCACAACAGTACTTGATCCGGCTGAACAGTACACCTTTTTCTCGTCAAATTCTTTACCCGTCTAGCACAAAATCCTTTACATTGCTGCACAGGACCTAATTGTTCACAAATCTAAGTCCAAAGGAAATTGTCTAAGTCAATTTTATCACCCGGCTAGTTAATCTTCAACCAGTTCATACTGTTCATCATCTTCATCATGAGAATTTTTCTGGGTTTATCAAAAACTTGTCCAATTTCTTCAAAAATCACACACAATCAGTGAAATGGTCCGATTATCAATCCCTAATCTCAATCAATCCAAAACATGATCAAATTTTGATGAATTTGAGCAAAATTCGATCGAACAGTAACTTTTTCTATCTTCTTAATTCCTCAGATCTTATGGTAATCTGATGGAATTTGCACAATCGTTGTGAATTAGGAGTGATTGCGATGATAAATCACAACTAAAAACAACAACAATTCATTCAGATCATGATTTTTGAGCAATATTGTAGTGTTTTGCTTGATGAATAGCGAAGAACACAATACCAACAGCTCTGATACCAATTGATAGGTTCAATTGGATCGATATTGCACAAATGATCAGAATGATTCGTACAAACAAAACAGTTCAATCAGCAACACAATTCATTACTAAATAATTCTCTTGTATTGATGATCAAAGCAAATATGCAGTACAAATGTAGGAGAATGTAATCACACACACTTAGTTCTCTCTCTAACGTGAAATGTGAATTAGACTCTCTCCTAAACATTCTCTCACTACATGCTTTATGCAACAATACATTTTAGGGAAAATAACAAAATAAACCCTAAACTATACAAAATGTATAAAACAAGTACAAAGTAAATCTTAAACTGGAAATAGCCCTAACATTAACTTTGACAAACAAAAAATAAAATTGAATGAATTTCATTTATTTGTTAAACCTACACATGTGGAAGTCATGTGTAAGTTAGGTTACTTACACATGTGTAGGTAAACTTAAAACGCTAAAAATACATACGTAAAAAATATTTTAATGATTTTTTTTAGTTTATACATTACACATTTGGATTGTGGGAAGTGAATTTATTTAAAAAAACTAAACTATTGATAAGTTTTTTTAGTGATTTAGGTTTCTTCTTTTTCTTCTTGCAATATATGAGTCTTCTCAAATGAACCTCATCCTATATATATATATATATATATATATATATATATATATATATATATATATATATATATATATATAGGGATCCATTCAAATGAGAACACTTTTAACTTGAGAACAACTTAGGAACCGCTTTAACTGTTGTATTTTTTATAATATAAATTGACCAAAATGCTTATAATTAACCTAATTTTAACATCTATTTAAAAAATATATGATTTGTGAAGTCGTTTGTTAAAATGCATATATGCACCCACATTACTTGTACACAAACACACATTGTGGGTGCATATATGCATTCTAACAAACGACATCACGAATCATATTTTTTTTAAATAGATGTTAAAATTAGTTGAATTATAAGAATTTTGGTCAATTTATATTACAAAAAATTCAATAGTTTGACTCACTTTATGATTCGTTAAAGTTGTACTTTTTGTACTCAAGTTAAGAAGTGTTCTCATTTGAGTGTCCCTCTATATATATATATATATATATATATATATATATATATATATATATATATATATATATATATATATATATATATATATATATATATATATATATATATATATATATATATATATATATATATATATATATATATATATATATATATATGGGATGGCTAGAATGGAAACCCAAGTATATCAAGAAAACCCTGAAAACTTGTTTCTAGCCGTTGATGATAATAGATAAAGGGTTGAGAATGATTGAGTACAATGCCATTAATAACATGTACCATGCCTGATTTTTTAATAGTGGAAAAAGTAAAATAAGAGTATAATAGGAAAGTGAAAAAAGTACAATAAGTACATTATCTCTCCTACTTTTTCAATTTATTATAATTTCTCTCTCTTACTTTATAATTTCTCTCTCCAACTTTTTTTATTTCATTGACAATAACTGGTACGTTTATTACACCTTGTTACACTAGTTGATAGGTTTGTTACATAGTGTTACACAGTTTCAATCATGCTTCATACATGCTTCGTTTCTTGATAATCTCTTCATCTTTGATACAAAAGTTCCTTTAGCTACAAAAAAGAAAACTAGATGGAGTAAGTGCCAATCCGACAAGTTACATATGTTACATCGTGTTACATATTTTCTTACATCGTGTTACATATTTTCTTACAAGTTACATATTTTCTTACATCGTGTTACATATTTGGATCTATAAAAAATCAAAGTTACATATTGTTACATCGTATACATATTTGAATAAAAAAAATCAAAGTTACATATTGTTACATATTTAACTTAAATTTAAAAAAGCAATAAAGCAAAATCACATAAGTTACATATTGTTACATAAAAACTGTTACATATGTTACCTCGTGTTACATAAAAATTATATGCCCTTAATACATACATCACGATTTCAATTTATTACAAAGTTCTAAATATCAAAACTAGATGGATTAAAGTGTAAGTCTAGACATGTTACATCTTGTTACACCATTATACATAATTTTAAAAAAAACAAAACTGAATAGATTACGTTTGTTACATCGTGTTACATATTATATAAAAACAAAACTCCATTGATTACGTTTGTTATATTTTTTTTAAAACAGAACTTAATGGATTACGTTTGTTACATCTTGTTACATTTTTTTTTAAAAACAAAACTGAATGAATTACGTTCACTCCAGACATATTACATGTGTTACATCGTGTTACATATTTTATTAAATTGATAAAAAATACATGTGAGTTCATACATAGTGTTACATAATTTCAATAATGTTTCATACATGTTTTTGTTCTTGATAAAATCTGTAACACTACGTCTGAACTAACATGTAAATTTTTTTAGTTTTTAATAAAATATACAACACAATGTAACATATATAACATTACGTTTGAACAAACGTAATTTTTTTACCAGATTTAATAGAATGTGTAACATGATGTAACATGTCTGAATTGACACTTAACCCATCCAGTTTTCTTACATCGTATTACATAAGTTAAAACCTAACCACATAAAATTTACAATATAGAAAAAAAAACATTTCAAAACTATAACAATTTAAAAAAAACAAACATCAAAATCTGAATATTAAATCTAATTAATTTAGCACTTCTACGCTTATGTTACATATTTTATTGCACCGTGTTACATATTTGGATCAAAGAAAAAATCAAAGTTACATATTGTTATATATTTAACTGAAATTTTAAAAACCAATAAAACAAAGTTACATCATGTTACATACTAGGATTAAAAAATCAAATATCTATTAAGTAATAACATCATGAAGCATCATTTTCTAAAACTATATGCACTTTAAACCCAAAACAAGTTTGCTGTTGGAAAAGAATTACATGGACCGGATAGTAGTACAATTAAAGTACACTACAAACACTATACTTAATAAAACTCCAACATTTGTGAATTAAAATATCCAATCAAACTAAAAAAGTGAAATAATTCAATAGATGCTTTCTGTAATACAATTAAATAATTCAGTTGATGCTTTCTGTAATCAAATCAAATGAACTAAACTAAAAGCATAGAAACAATCTGGTTAAACAAACTAAACTAAAAGCAAACAAAATCAACCAATCTGATATAGAATATAGAACCAAATTATAACATTTTAATCACAAAATCATAAACTAACACTTCGATATGTTCTTGGACACATGTAAATAACGAATCTAAAAAAACTAAATAAGGGCTTTAAATCCTACTACTCACGGTCGTTCGACTAAGAACAAAACCTTAAGCTGACAAAGTGAGAACTAGTAATAGAACGGGGAAGAAGACCTTTGACGCAGTAGAGGAAATCAAGGGCTGAAAAATGAAAGAATCAAACCTTTACCAGATTTCGAGGCTTCATTTACGTCTTTGAACGGCTAAAAACGTTAAACCACTTGACGGGGAAGAAAAACGTTATTCCGGCGACGACTAAGAGCGAAAAACAGCGTTATTCCGGTGAGTTCGTGATTGATTGGTAATGTTGAAGATGATTATAAGAGAGAGAAAATGAGTTTGGAGTTTTTGAATCAAATAAAATTTGAAATTATGATATGATGGGGGAGATCATGAGGATATGAAATGGTGATTTGTAAGATGGAAAAAAATCTTTGGGCAAATGGACTTTTATGCCTTTAGAGGCAAGAAGACAAAAATAAAAGAAAGTGTGGATGTGGCTTGATTTCATCCACACATCAGAGTTTCGTGGGTTTTTCCAATAAAATCAGGTTTTTCTATTATACATCTCCTATATATATATATATATATATATATATATATATATATATATATATATATATATATATATATAGGAGTGAGATCCATTGAAAACAATGTTATAATTAAAAACATTGAAAACCAAACACAATGTCAGTTTGTAATATTTGGTAATTAAATTATTAATAATAGTAAATAGGGGCATAATAGGAAAACCTTATATTAGTTTGGGTAACCACTTCTTTAAAAGTCCCAAAAAAATCGATAATTATCAGTACTCTCTCTTTTTCATTTGAATTGTTTTATAATTAAAACAAAATAAATAATTATGGGTTGAATTAGTAGAAAAAGAAAAGAAGAGTTGCAGCAAGTTTTATTAGACTAGCACTCGTCACCTTAACTTGTTAATTTTTTAAGTCATACATGCGTCATACGTGTACGTATATGTAATTAACGTTCAATCGATAGCGAATTACATATACGTAACTCTCTATGTTACGTATGCGTATAGATATATAACTCGCTAAGTTACGTATATGCAACTCGCAAAGTAAGTATACGTAACTCCGTAAGTTACGTATACGTAACTCCGTAAGTTACGTATACGTAACTCCGTAAGTTACGTATACGTAACTCCGTACGTGTTAAAAATCACGTATTTGATTCATCAACATATATGTTAAATTCATATGTTAAATGAACGAAATACAAAGGCATGAAGATAGTAAAGCAAGATGAATTCTTACATAAATATCCCATCTAACAAGCTTAAAATAGTAATGGTTCATAAATATGATTCCTAAATAATCATTTACCACAAATTTGTACATTGTCTTTTTCAATTTTAGTTCTTTAATCGATCTCCGTGTATTCTTATAAACAAACAACAGGAGAATTGATCAAGATAATTCTTGCAACCATTCACTTGTCGATTTTTAGTTTCCTTGTTAAATGGTAAGAAGAGGGCGAGAGTAGATGAGGTCGCCAACAACGATAGAAGGGTACGGTGGTGCGCGTCAGTACGTGGTGACAAACAACCCAATGATGAAGACAAAGATCGATCTAGTGATTAAAGGTTGTTGTGACATGCATTTAGACGGCGGAATCGGGATCGTAGTATGATGGTGATGGTGGTTGGGACTTGGGATTGCATCAATTGAAGGCCGGCGATGATAGAGATTGACGATAGAAGATTAGGAAATATGAATCCGAAAGGATGGTGATGAAGATTATGCATTCTAATAAATAATGTGTATATGATATATCAATAATTATATGGTTATACAATTCTTGTATTTGAGAAAAATTAGGAAAAAAACGTGGGTTTGATGTTAATAGAGAAGAAATAGGGGTTTAGATTGATTGTAAAAATATGTTCCTATTTTACCCTTTTAAATTTTTTTTAAAACAAAATCTATGAAAAATAAGTTTTTTTGGTTTTCAATGTTTTTAATTATAAGAGTTGTTTTCATTTGAACCTAACTCTATATATATATATATATATATATATATATATATATATATTAACAAATCCATTAAATAAACACTTACACTTATATGCAATTACACATACAACCAACACACAATATTAATCACCTACAACCAATTATTTACACTACTAAATAAAAACACATATGCATGGATATATGCATACATTCATACGATCACACACACATATATACACACAACATATTTTATAAACTAAAACCCCAACTTACCATTAAAAATCACCAACTTAATAACACAAAATATATGTAAACTAATTAAAACACACAAAAATAATTAACAAATACTTGCAAGAAATGTCATAGCCACCTACCTAGCTATTATAACCTTGTCCCCTAACCACACTACTCACCTCTCATGCAACCAATACCCAAGATAACTTGAAATCCTCACCATAATCTCTTCACACCCAATGCAAGATCTCTTCTCTCCCCTCCCTCTTATTTGTTTCGGCCGAAACACAACAACACACACAATCTCATTTCACTAACACACAATCTCTCACAACTCACAAAAACACTCTTAAGCTTTTCTCTCAACAACCAAGTGTTCTTCATCTCAAAAACGTGTAACACAGCAGCAACAACACTCTAAGGTCGACCAACATCATCAAACGCAAGCCAAGAGGAGCCACAGGTCCAAAGAAACAACAATCGAGCAAACCGAAGCAAAAACCGTTCGACCCACGAAGGAGCACCGCGAGAGCAGCCCTGTTCCAGTCGAGTTCTAGCCTCCCTTGTGACTCTCATACCACCCCAAGTGCACACCCACTCACTCCCAACCTCAAGGTAACGGGAAAACACCCGAAAGTGCACTATACCTGCACAAAACGTTCGTTTTTACACACAACAAACACCAACACTTCCCATATATTTTTTAACACCTTGAAACACTCATTTTTCAGTAACAAAAGTATTAAAAACCATATAACCATTTTCTAAATAAAAATATACAAGTTTGACTAAAATAGTCAAACTATACACTTTATTTTGAGAAAAACAATAACACCCAACTAACAACCTTGAAAACATGATTTTATATTTTCTGGAGCTTCTTTATAATAAAATATGGTTACAAAATAAATTTCATGATTTTTGGAGTTGTAAATTATTTATTATGCATTTTTTAATATTAAAAATGGATAAATACACTAATATTTACAAAAACGTATGGGGAGTATAAAATACAAAAAATTGTTATCTTACTGTTATAAATATGTGTATAGGTAAATATGACTGAATATGATTGATTGTTGATGGGTGAACATAAAAATCGAACAATAACCGAAGCTAAAACGTACAAAACAACGAAAATACCAAAAATGTAAAAATACCAAATTTTTATTATCTCAGTAGCTTAAATATGTTAAAAATAAGTTAGAAAATAAATTTCATAATTTTTCTAAAACGAATGTAATTACTACGAATTTTTGAATGTTTAATAGGATTAAAATACAAAATTTGTATAAAATAAATAGGGACACTTAGGGCCAAAATTACAGAATAAAAACTCATATATGAGTATATAATAACTATTTTAAGACCTAAAATGTTACCAAGGACCCTCTAAGCATAAAACGTAATCTTAACCGAACAGAACGCGTTAAAAACACCAAACCCAACGAAAGAAGAAAAATCTGATATTTTATAATTCCAGAAGCTTTTATATATAAAAACTACGTATCCCAACAAGTTTCATAATTTTTATAAGCCTAACCTATTTATTAAAAAATTTTGAATATAAAAGACCAAGTAAATGGTAAAAAACACAAAAATTAGAAAAATACCTTTTAATCTGAAATACCACTTTTTATACAGTATATATAACCCAAGGAAGTATTTTAAAGAATAAAAAAGTTTAAAAGGATGATTTGTAAATAAATCGTTCATCGTCGGTTACACACGCATTAAAATACGAAAACGCCCAACGAACCATAAAACTCAACTTTTGGACTAAAAATCACTTAGTTACTGATTAAATAAGCTATAACCAAAATTTTAACAATTTAGGAAGTACCAATTATTTTATACAAATTATTTAAGTTTAAAAACCCGTAAACCGACAACTACTAAAATAATTTGTAGAAAATAATTGAAACACCTAAAAACCATGAAAAACCATATATTACATTAAATAAGACCCCTTTAACTTAATATAGGAGCCCAAGATCAAAATAAGCTCAAAAACCTAAATCATATATTGTTCAATGAGGTAGAAAACCGTTACGCCACATGTTCAATGATACGTTGGTGCTTAGCAGAGCACGTTAGCCCACTTTGGGTTAGGGGACTATTATTTATTGTATTCAGGTTGGGTATAATCCGAACAGGTTTGGCTACATATATTGTCGACCGTACACCATAAAATATATATTTTTTAAACAAATTACACCAAAAACGAGCATTTTTTCTCTTTAAAACGCGTATAATATTAATATATAAAAACTAACTTTTTTCACATTTTTAGCTCATTGTGTCTTCCGTCAGGTCATTGTGTGATTGTGTCATCCGTAGGGTTGTTGTGTCATTCATCGGGTCATTGTGTAATCTTATTTGACAAGTATTATAAAATGATCTAATAATAATTACACAATAACACAAAAAGTATTTCAAAGATCTTGCTCCCACATCATCCTCCTTCAAAAATAAATAAACAAAACTTAAAAAAACTATTATTTTCTCATTGTGTGTTTTTTCATTGTGTCTAATTAAAAAAAACGGTAATTTTTTTAAATTTTTTAAATTTTTCGTTTATTTATTTTTTGAAAGAGGAATACATGGAGAACAAGATCTCCGAACCACTTTTTTAAAATTTGATTTATAGTGTGAGTTAGAATTTTTTTTTTTAAATGTCATTGTGTCTTTGTTTACCATTATGTCATTCTCACACTTTGTAACAAAAAATGACTTTGTCTTTAAACATTTCTCAAACACATATTAACAATTTGTGACACGGTGATAATTTCTAAACACATAAGATGACACAACAAATATTTAAAATAAGATGATATTACATTATGTCTTAAGAATGAACCGATAAAAGTGATATATCACTAGTTATAATATAACACAATCACATGATATTACACAAGGACTAGACAAGTGCTGAAATTTTTTTTATTTTTTATATATCAATATTATACACGTTTTAAAGATAAAGAACGCTTTTTTTGGTGTAATTTTTTTAAAAAAATAATATCGTATCCAAAAGTTATGACCCGTTTTAAAAAAAGTGGAGGAATTGACATGTGTCTTGCATGTGGAGAGAGAAAGTCAACAAAAGTGGCTATGACTAATGTACCATTCCACCAAATTTTTTTCCTACAAATTGATCTCAACCATTAAAAGAGAGATCTAAATGTCATAAATCCTTGTTAGCATTTTTAGATTTCCAACCCTTTGTAGGATAACTCTCCCCTATATATATATATATATATATATAGGGGTGAGATATATTGAAAACAAAGTTATAATAAAAACATTGAAAACCAAATGAATCATTAGTTTTGATGATTACTTGCTAATTAATAATTTTTAACAATAAAGGTTATATTAGTCAATTAAAAAATCCATAACTTCTCACAAATTTCGTTTCTCTCTCCTCTATTTTCTCTCTCCTCTCATGTTTATTTTATTGTCTGTTATATTTTTAAAAATTGACTTTTTTCACAATGTTACGTATACGTAATCGAAGTTCAACTGGCTTGCAAACATGGTTACGTATACGTAACTTGCTAATTTACATATACTTAGCATTTAAAAACACCAAAATTGAAACATGAAATTCATTTTTTTAATTAGAACCATGACTTAAAATCATGTTACATTCATTCATTGCAAGTACACATATGATTATATTACATAAACAAACATTTGTAGTATCTGTAACATCATGGTTTCTAAATATGTATTTTTATAAGAAGCATGACATGAAAATGTCACCAAACATATACTAATATAATAAACAAACATTAGTACGTATGTGTAACCAAAAAGTTTACGTATAAGTATCACACGTTTTACGTATACGTAGCACCCGTTTTACGTATACGTAGCACCCGTGTTCAACATCATTATCATCTTTGAGTTCTATCTTCTTTGTCACATCGACATCATCATCAACATCTTTGAATTGATCAACCTCATCTTCACCATCTTTACTTTCTACTCACTGCAATAACGACAAACAACCCAAACTCATTATGAGCCAATATATAAAAAAACATGTATGGTAGCATATGTTAATAATTATATGGATTACCATACCACAAACATAACCTAAGAAGCTATTTTACTAGAAACTAATATACAGATTTCAAAAGCAAGTCACCAATCACACCAATCAGTTTGTAATAAACAACGAAACTTTAAAACAAAGGATTGAGATGTTGGTTTTCAAGTGTGTATAAGATAGATAGATAGATTAATAAAAAAATAATTTTTTCTCAAATATATATCTTTATTAAAAATATGGCTCCAGGTTTCTTCTTCCAAAACAAACCCTAGCCGCTAGAAGCTTTCATAACCTAACTTTTATTGCCAAGTTCCAAAAATAATTAGCAGTTCTAACAACAAATATAAATTTTAAGATTGTTACCTCGATTTAATAATAATATAACTATCGATCAGGTTTTTGCTATCGCGGTTGAACAACCAACATAAGACTTCACGACCCTTCTTCGATCGAAACTTGGTTCTGTGTTACCGAAACGATATTGCCACATAGATGCAGTAGCGTACGATTGATGGCCATTGGAGGAGGCGATGACAAACGGGTGGGGTTCTGGTATTCGCCGACGAGAAGATCAGAAAGGATATGATGGTATGAAGTTATGAACGTGGATGATGGTAAATATGATTTAAAAATATTATAAGCTCAAAAGTTAGAGGATTGAGATAATTATGGAGTTGGTTATCTAAAAGTAGTCTTTCAAATGACCCTTTTGTATTTTATAAAAGAAGAATTAAAAAAAAATTAGTTGTTTGGTTTTTAGTGTTTTTAGTTATAAAACTTGTTTTCATTTGAACCTAACTCTCTCTCTCTCTATATATATATATATATATATATAGAAATGGGATATTTTGAGAACACCCTCTAGTTTTGAGAACTCGTGAGAAACCTTACTTCCCGAGTTTTTTCATAGATTTTTTTTTGCTCAAATGTTGCGTATATTAAAAACTAAAACCTGAAAAAAAGGAAATTAAAAAAAAAACATTTCCGTCGTTAAAAAACGTATATGTAACTAAAAAATATTTACAGCGAAAAAACGCTGGTGTAACTTATTACACCAATGTAATATGACGTAAATATTTTTTACTAACATATACGTTTTTTGACGACGGAAATATTTTTTTTTTAAATTTTCTTTTTTCCAGGTTCTAGTTTTTAATATAAGCAACATTTGAGCCAAAAAAGTACTATGAAAAAACTCGGGAAGTAAGGTTCTCACGAGTTCTCACAACTAGAGGGTGTTCTCAAATTACCCTTCCCCTATATATATATATATATATATATATATATATATATATATATATATATATATATATATATATATATAGGGTGAGAATCATTACAGAACCACTTCTTATTTACAGAACTACAGAACCACTAATTTACATACATGTAAATTAAGCCTTGTGATATTTAGGTTGTTTTACATATGTGTATATTTGCCACAACAAAAAAATGGTTGTGTTTCTATATTAAAATACTGATGTCTAATTTACACATATGTAAAGACAACTTAATATCACCAGACTTAATTTACATGTATGTAAATCAGTGGTTCTGTAGTTCTGTAAATAAAAGTGGTTCTGTAAGGATCCTAACCCTATATATATATATATATATATATATATATATATATATATATATATATATATATATATATATATATATATACTAGTAAGGACCCGCGCGATGCAGCGGAGATGATATTGTTAATAGTATTCGTTTCTGGGTGTTTTAGTTGATTTCATTTTTTTTATTAAAGTGTATTATGTTTGTTTTTCTGAAACATTTTAGGTTAGCATTATGATAGTAGTGGACCTAGGTGATGGCCATTATTACACATGTCAAGTTACTAAAAATTCAATACCCAAACCAGAGACGATAATATTCAACTAAAAATTCAATACTCAAAACATAGAGACCAAAGCCTTACCACATGTTACATTTCTAACCCCATAACTTAATGGGGACTCTTTGAAATAAATACCAAAAACATAACAATCTTAACGATAATTCAAAAATACCAGAACAAATATGTACGCAAAACCAATCAAGTCAATTGCCGTTTCTTTAACATTAAGAATACTGAATAAAAAATACAATAACAGTGCATAAGGATCATAATGCCCCAAATATCTAAAGTTTACATACAAACGGGTAAAAATTTATTAACTTCTCAATTTCATACTCGTACGATCATAATAAACCCAATATCTAAATTTCATATACACCTATGTTAAAATTCATTGAGTTCTCAATATTTGAACCAATTTCCAATCTTTAGAAAAAAATGGATCAAATTACCATGCCTCAAAATTGCAATATTACTTTCTTCCACTCTATCATCTTGTCACTTGGTTAATCACTTTGATTTAGTAAAGAACCATATTTAGACAACCAAATCAATATATTCAAAACCATTAAGGAAAAATACCACCAACTAAAATTAATTGAATATAAATCAAACAAAACCAAAGAAATCATAAGAATTTTTAATAAATAAGAATTTTATATTTTATGGTTTATTTTTTTGTTATGTAGCTCTTCGATGGCCTTTTAAGCAACATCTTATTTCTAAATGCCACAAAAACAAGTTTCATCACTCTGCAAGTATTATCACACACAATAACACAAGTACACCATCATGACAACATATCATGAGTTCAAACATGAGTAATGCGACTTTATAACCTTAATATAAGCACACAACTTTATATTTAGCATGGGCTCTCAATTACTCATCTTGTTTCATTTCCATGTTGTTAAGTCCAAAATATCAAGTCCCATAAAAACTCTCAATTTCAATTATAACCACATAGTCGAGATAAAACACTTCTATTGTCTTTAAAGAGCTTACTTGCTGTAAAAAGTATTTTTAGCATGTTGTTGAGTTTGTAATAAAACATAATGTTGTTGATTATATTAGAGACCAAAAGGACCAAATAATAAGTAGACCCTCACAAAAGCATATTACCATAAGATGTTGTCATTTATCAACAGTACAATAGTGATCTGTATAATAAGAATTCAAACATCTTAAAATGATATAAGATCCGTGTTATGACAATAGCCATCTAAAGAACATTAAAATAAAACATTAATACTCAGTATTACTTGAAACGTCGATGGTTCTACTCCAATAAAGAATATTAAAATAAAACATTAACACTCGGTGATACTTGAGCATTCCATGATTTGTTCCAATGATAGTTCACTTCCAAGATCGCATATAGATGCCATCACCGTCATCCATTCCATAACTTACAGTGCTATCTCAAATGCCATTTTCTTCACACTCAAGCTCCAAGAGCAATACGTAGACCAGATCTTTACACTCGCCATTTAAACAAAAGCTTTGAAGCTTCATGTCCAATTCATCATATAGTATCACAACTATCTAATGATTGAAGAAACACACCTAATTATTGCAAACATATAAAGTTTGATCTTAAATCAAGATAACAACTTAAAACAGATACTTACGAAACAGTTATATCAAACAATCAACCTTTAGTTGATGATCAAGACTATCTTACCATAAATTCAATGAACTTCAGCCGTTTTGATTGCTTCAGATTGCATTATCCCGTACTTATCATCAAACTTGAATAGTAAATTCATTAACTTAAAGGAGCACTAATACATTTGTATTGCGGAAAACAACAGTTCTGCAGGTCCCATAATCAGCATACAAAACTTACGCGTGACCCATCAAAAGTGAAAACGAATTTCGCTGGCACAACACACACATGAGATCCTAATATGATACAACTATAAGCCCACAAAGATAAATGAGATAAATCATTTTAAATACAAGTTAAGACAACGTTACATTCTCTTCCAAATTCTCCACATATGAACTGCATTTAATCATCATGTATATGAATAAAAAACAACGCGTTAGGTTATTATTAAGAATGTCAAGTCACAATGGAGCATAATCTAGATATTAAACATGACATCATTACCAGTGTATCTGGTTCAGAGTCCTGGGTGAATTTAACTTGTTTAATCCAACTTGCTTAAATGTTGCAACCATAGAAATAATAAACATAACAATGTCAAGTGAAGCATTTTGTCTAGTATTGATGATATTGTAAGCATATGTGATGTTTTAAACTAACTTCACAACTAATAACATAAAATATGTTCACTCAACATGATTATATTGAAACTAAATCGTAGCTCAAATAGATTATAATCTGGATCGTGTACCTAAAACCATGTTGAATGAAAACTTCAATAAAAACCCTAGATCGTGTATGTCTAACACTATTAGTAAGGTATGTTGAAAGAACACTTCAATACTAAACAATTGAATGTAACAGAGCACAAGGTACCTTACAGAAGTACCTCCTTCTTGGTTCTAATTTCACCATCACTTCATCATGTATTGGCCCTGGATCATGCACCCAACACTGTTATTCTCCAGACAATTGCATTTTCTTCCCTCTCATACCACCCACCCTATTCATCTGTAGGCAAATAAAAATAATTAAAGTAATAACTGAACAAATTGGAAGATTCATTTAGATGAAAAAATCAATCGGTGTACAGACCTAAAGATGACTTATATCTATCAAGTACCAACAAAAGCATAATAAATTACAAACCATGAACTATACTATATATAACAATCTTTAGTTAGAAAGGTAACAAAATTGACAATTAACATACCTTAGCAAAATCAAAGAATTACAAAGCCACTAATGAAAATTTCAATTTGCGAATTCCACTTCCAATTGCCCGTTTATAAATTTTTTTGATTTTTCCATATACTGATTATTAAACAGCCAAAATCCATAACATACTTGAATAAAGGTTGCGATCTTCACCGCTTCCCTCTTAGAATGTGAAGCAAATTCAGATTTAGGGTACTCTACAACAAAAAGAAAAATACACACATGAGAGAGCCAAAGAAGTAAAATATTACCGAATACAAAAGCTTGCTTTTTGGCTGAAGTTAAACCTAACTCCCTTGTTGTGGCTATATCTTTTACCATATACAAAGATGAAAATAAAAATTTAGTAAAACAATTCATATGTTCAGTCTATTCGACTACGAATCTGAATCGAACCTGATATTACAGTATCCATTTGGCTCTCTCTAATTGGCTACGATCTCTGTTAACAAAAATGTCCAAGTAAATGCATAGTTATGTTCCCAGTTCAACTTAGAAAATGTTGTGGCATGTTTAATAAAATGTGCAGACGGATGGAAAAACTGACCAGGAAGACATAATGACGGGCTGATCCACAATGCTTTCACATCCATGAAAATACGATGCAATGAATCTAAGTCACAATCCACCTACAGTTAATGCAAAAAGTTAATTAACATCATAATGAAGCAAATTTGAAAATAAAGCAGCTAAAGAATAGAGTTTACCTAGATACTGACAACACCACCAAAACCAATCATTTGTTTCTTTGCAATTTCATGTTCAGGATGACTTTTCGAGCATGGATAATAGACATGTTTCACCTGTAAAATTAGCATAAAAATTTCTTATCAGTAGAAAACCTTGGAACAAATTAGCTTAAAAAAAATCAGGTCAAAACGATTTAACTGGTCAAAGGATTCCTAAAACATATTCTTGTTGAGGAACCAGTAAGACATTTTATTTTGTAGCTTCTGACTACTTTATTTAAAAGGTTTTTATAATCACATTGCATTTTGCCCCATGCCCACAGCACATATTGTATACTATAGCATATTGTTCACAAGGTATGGTAACTAAGTACACCTTAGGATGTGCCTCTAAAAGTTTGGCCATCCTTTGTGCAGTGGAATTCTGTTGTTGTACACGTAGCTTCAGCGTTTTCATGCTTCGAATGATCAGATATGCCTCATTCTGACATAAAAAAGGCACCATTAATAATGTCAATAAGATTAATGATAGAAAAACAGATACGTGGGATACTTACAGGATTGAGAGTGCCACCTAAAACATGATGCACATTACGAATTTGAGATATTATCTAAGTAGAAACGCTAACACAACCAGCAAGCACCTGAAAAAATTACAAAAAATGGATTCTATTAGAATATTCTTGATGCTAGTAATAATCAGATTAGTTCAAAGATAAATGCTTACATCAATGAGACCACCAATATATTTGGTTGCCGAGTGTAGAATAATGTCAGCACCAAGGGCATGCTTAAGTAAAAAATAGCAGGAAATATCCACCCTTAATCTTGAAATCAATTCAAACATAAAGAGCATGACCATCTATGACCCTAAACATATAAGTACACAAAAACATTCAATATGAAGTTACAAAACTATTACCATAGCAGAAGAATTAGATTGATATTATCCATCATATCAATCAAAACTATGAACTCATCTGAAGGCATGGTTGACTAATCGCATCCCAAAAAACTCAATATCAAGTTACAAATAAAAAAATATCGATCATCAACAGATAGTACTGTAGTTGATTTTAGATACCTGGGAATACGATCTAGAATCAAGATTAGCACGAAGAGCAGAGGCGACTATAGTTTTGTTCATATGAGTTTTACTCATGATCAAATCAATTAAGAAGAGTATAGGGAGGGTGAATCACAATTAACGAACTGATACGAATGCGTATAGGTCGATAGAAGAGGTGGTGATGCTGCGTATCGGTAAGCAAAGAAAGAAGAAATAGATGGAGATGTAGAGAGTTCAGCTCCTTTGAAAGTGGAGAACATAAAGGGAGTTAGGTTTCTTCTGCCGCACATGATGGAAATGTTTGACTTACGATTAGAGTTTAATTATTTTTTAGGTTTAAATTAAATCTTGTGTTAAAAGACCAAAATACCCCTAAAAATGTTTGTACAATGTGCATTATTTAGCGGTACGTGGTTGACATTATGGGCATCCTTCCAATCTGCATTATAGATAGTATAGATATATATATATATATATATATATATATATATATAGAGGCACACTCAAATGAGAACACCTCTTAACTTGAGTACAAAAAGTACAACTTTAACGAATCATATATGGAGTCAAACTGTTGAATTTTTTGTAATATAAATTGACCAAAATCCTTATAATTCAACTAATTTTAACATCTATTTAAAAAAAATATGATTCGTTATGTCGTTTGTTAGAATGCATATATGCACCCACAATATGTGTTTGTGTACAAGTGATTTAGGTGCATATATGCATTTTAACAAACGACTTCACAAATCATATATTTTTTAAATAGATGTTAAAATTAGGTTAATTATAAGCATTTTGATCAATTTATATTATAATAAATACAACAGTTAAAGCGGTTCCTAAGTTGTTCTCAAGTTAAAAGTGTTCTCATTTGAATGGATCCCTATATATATATATATATATATATTAGAAATCTAAGAAGGCTAAGAAGCAATAAGAGATTGACATGTGACATCTAGGAAAATTAGGAGAGGGGGTATTTTAGTCATGCCCACATTTTTAAATATTCTCTCTCCACATGCAAGTCACATGTCAATTCTCCCACTTTTTTTAAACGTTTATAACTTTCACATACGACATTATTTTTTTAAACAAATTATACCATAAAAAACGAGCATTTTTTTCTCTTTAAAACGTGTATAATACTGATATATAAAAAATGAACTTTTTTTTCACATTTTTTCAGCTCATTGTGTCTTCCGTCAGGTCATTGTGTCTTTCGTTAGGTCATTGTGTCTTTCGTCAGGTCATTGTGTGATTGTGTCATCCGTAGGGTTGTTGTGTTATTCATCGGGTCATTGTGTAATCTTATTTGACAAGCATTACACAATGATCTAATAATAATTACACAATAACACTAAAAGTATTTTAAAGATCTTGCTCCCATATCATCCTCCTTCAAAAATAAATAAACAAAACTTAAAAAAACTACTATTTTTTCATTGTGTCTTTTTTCATTGTGTCTAATTTAAAAAATAAAAAAAAAGGTAATTTTTTTTATTTTTTTTATTTTTCGTTTATTTATTTTTAAAAGAGTAATACATGGGGAACAAGGTCTCCGAACCACTTTTTTAAAATTTTATTTATATTGTGAGTTAGAATTTTTTTTAAAAGTGTAATTGTGTCTTTCTTTACCATTGTGTCATTCTCATACTTTGTAACAAAAAATGACTTTGTCTTTGAACATTTCTCAAACATATATTAACAATTTGTGACACGGTGATAATTTCTAAACACATAAGATGACACAACAAATATTGAAAATAAGATGATATTACATAATGACTTAAGAATGAACCGATAAAAGTGATATTTCACTAGTTATAATATAACACAATCACATGATATTACACAAGGACTAGACAAGTGCCGATTTTTTTTTATTTTTTATATATCAATATTATACGCGTTTTAAAGATAACAAAACGCTTGTTTTTTTGGTGTAATTTTTTTTAAAAAATAATATCGTATCCAAAAGTTATGAACGTTTTAAAAAAAGTTGGGGAATTGGCATGTGCCTTGCATGTGGAGAGAGAAAGTCAACAAAAGTAGTTATGACTAATGTACCCTTCCACCAATTTCTTTTCCTACAAATTGATCTTAACCATTAAAAAAGAGATCTAAAGGTCATAAATCCTTCTTAGCCTTCTTAGATTTCCAACACTATGTAGGATAACTCTCCTCCTCCCCTATATATAGGGGAGGGATAATTTGAGAACACCCTCTACTTGTGAGAACTTGTGAGAACCTTACTTCCCGAGTTTTTTCATAGTACTTTTTTGGCTCACATGTTGTGTATATTAAAAACTAGAACCTGGAAAAAGAAAATTTTAAAAAAAATATTTCCGTCGTCAAAAAACGTATATGTTAGTAAAAAAATATTTACATCATATTACATTGGTGTAATAAGTTACACCAGCGTTTTTTCGCTGTAAATATTTTTTAGTTACATATACGTTTTTTAACGACGAAAATGTTTTTTTTTATTTCCTTTTTTTCAGGTTTTATTTTTTAATATACGCAACATTTGAGCAAAAAAAACTCGGGAAGTAAGGTTTCTCACGAGTTCTCAAAATTAGAGGGTGTTCTCAAAATATCTCATTTATATATATATATATATATGTATATAGAGTGAGGTTCACCTACATAGTGTTATAAATCTAAGAAGGCTAAGAAGCAATAAGAGATTGACATGTGGCATCTAGGAAAATTAAGAGAGGGGGTATTTTAGTCATGCCCACTTTTTTAAATATTCTCTCTCCACATGCAAGTCACATGTCAATTCCCCCACTTTTTTAAAACGTTTATAACTTTTACATACGACATTATTTTTTTAAACAAATTACACCATAAAAACGAGAATTTTTTTCTCTTTAAAACGCGTATAATATTGATATATAAAAAACGAACTTTTTTTTCACAATTTTTCAGCTCATTGTGTCTAACGTCAGGTCATTGTGTCTTCCGTCAGGTCATTGTGTCTTTCATCAGGTCATTGTGTGATTGTGTCATCCGTAAGGTTGTTGTGTCATTCATCGGGTCATTGTGTAATCTTATTTGACAAGTATTACACAATGATCTAATAATAATTACACAATAACACAAAAAATATTTCAAAGATCTTGCTCTCACATCATCCTCCTTAAAAAATAAATAAACAAAACTTAAAAAAACTACTATTTTCTCATTGTGTCTTTTTTCATTGTGTCTAATTTAAAAAATAAAAAAAACTGTAATTCTTTTAATTTTTTTTAATTTTTCGTTTATTTAATTTCTAAAAGAGGAATACATGGGGAACAAGGTCTCCGAACCACTTTTTTCAAATTTGATTTATATTGTGAGTTATAATTTTTTTAAAAGTGTCATTGTGTCTTTGTTTACCATTGTGTCATTCTCACACTTTGTAACAAAAAATGACGTTGTCTTTGAACATTTCTCAAACACATATTAACAATTTGTGCCACGGTGATAATTTCTAAACACATAATATGACACAACAAATATTTATAATAAGATGATATTATATAATGACTTAAGAATGAACCGATAAAAATGATATTTCACTAGTTATAATATAACACAATCACATGATATTACACAAGGACTAGACAAGTGCCGAATTTTTTTTTTATTTTTTATATATCAATATTATACGCGTTTTAAAGATAACAAAACGTTTGTTTTTTTGGTGTAATTTTTTTTAAAAAATAATATCGTATCCAAAAGTTATGAAAGTTTTAAAAAAAGTGGGGGAATTGGCATGTGCCTTGCATGTGGAGAGAGAAAGTCAACAAAAGTGGCTATGACTAATGTACCCTTCCATCAATTTATTTTCCTACAAATTGATCTCAACCATTAAAAAAGAGATCTAAAGGTCATAAATCTTTCTTAGCCTTCTTAGATTTCCAACACTATGTAGGATAACTCTCCTCTGTATATATATATATATATATATATATATATATATATATATATATATATATATATATATATATAGAGGAGGGATTTTCTAAAAAGGCAAAAAACTCTAAAAAGCCTAAGAAGTAATCTGAGACGTCGGATTATGGTGTTTTACGGCCCAGATGGACGCGGTGGCATTTTTGTAATTATTTTGATGTTTTGGTAACGCGCGAGATGGATTTGAGGGTAGATTTGTCATTGTGCGTATTTAACACCACAATTCAAACGCCATGGTGTTTCTTAGATCCGTGCGTTTTTAACACAAAATTCAAACGTCATGGTGTTTCTTAGATCTGTGTATTCTGAATCATGGTGTTTTTTACATAGTTGACGTTTTTGGTGTTTTATTTCTCACACATTCTAATTTTTCCCATGGTGTTTCTTAGATCTGTGTCTTCTGAATCATGGTGTTTTTTATGTTTGAACTGATCACATTAAAAACAATTGACTTTTTTGGTGTTTTATTTCTCACACATTCTAACTTTTCTCATGATGTTTCTTAGCACTATCAATTGGATCTATGTCTTCTGAATCATGGTGTTTTTAACATTCGAACTGATCACTAAAAACACCATGATTCAGAATGTTAAAAACACAATGATTCAGAAGAACTGAACATTGATCGGACGTTCGTAATTAGTAAACGAAAACGTCAAAAATTAACAAACAAAAAACATCATCGCATTCAGTATTCGTCATAGATGAATGATTATGGATTCAAAATTAAAAACGAAAAACGTCAAAAACACGCCATACCTGAACAGATGTTCGTAATTAATAAACGTAAAAAAAACACCATAACTGAACATCGCGAGTGATACCAGGATTTCGAAGTCAGCATCGCGCGTATAAATCACGAAAATGCCCCTCCGTGTTTTTTTATCTCATGGCCACGTGCTTGTTATTGATTGCTTCCTACACTTCTTAGAGTTTTGAGCCTTTTTAGAAAATCTCCAATCTATATATATATATATATATATATATATATATATATATATATATATATATATATATATATATATATATATATATATATATATATATATATATATATATATAGAGAGAGAGAGAGAGAGAGAGAGTGAGGTTCACCTACATAGTGTTATAAATCTAAGAAGGCTAAGAAGCAATAAAAGATTGACATGTGGCATCTAGGAAAATTAGGAGAGGGGGTATTTTAGTCATGCCCACTTTTTTAAATATTCTCTCTCCACATGCAAGTCACATGTCAATTCCCCCACTTTTTTAGAACGTTTATAACTTTTACATACGACATTATTTTTTTAAACAAATTACACCATAAAAACGAGAATTTTTTTCTCTTTAAAACGCGTATAATATTGATATATAAAAAACGAACTTTTTTTTTCACAATTTTTCAGCTCATTGTGTCTAACGTCAGGTCATTGTGTCTTCCGTCAGGTTATTGTGTCTTTCATTAGGTCATTGTGTGATTGTGTCATCCGTAAGTTTGTTGTGTCATTCATCGGGTCATTGTGTAATCTTATTTGACAAGTATTACACAATAATCTAATAATAATTACACAATAACACAAAAAGTATTTCAAAGATCTTGCTCTCACATCATCCTCCTTAAAAAATAAATAAACAAAACTTAAAAAAACTACTATTTTCTCATTGTGTCTTTTTTCATTGTGTCTAATTTAAAAAATAAAAAAAACGGTAATTTTTTTTAATTTTTCGTTTATTTATTTTTTGAAAGAAGAATACATGGGGAACAAGGTCTCCGAACCACTTTTTTCAAATTTGATTTATATTGTGAGTTATAATTTTTTTAAAAGTGTCATTGTGTCTCTTGTTTACCATTGTCTCTTTGTTTACCATTGTGTCATTCTCACACTTTGTAACAAAAAATGACGTTGTCTTTGAACATTTCTCAAACACATATTAAAAATTTGTGACACGGTGATAATTTCTAAACACATAATATGACACAACAAATATTTATAATAAGATGATATTATATAATGACTTAAGAATGAACCGATAAAAGTGATATTTCACTAGTTATAATATAACACAATCACATGATATTACACAAGGACTAGACAAGTGCCGAAATTTTTTTTATTTTTTATATATCAATATTATACGCGTTTTAAAGATAACAAAACGCTTGTTTTTTTGGTGTAATTTTTAAAAAAAAATAATATCGTATCCAAAAGTTATGAAAGTTTTAAAAAAAGTGGGTGAATTGGCATGTGCCTTGCATGTGGAGAGAGAAAGTCAACAAAAGTGGCTATGACTAATGTACCATTCCACCAATTTTTTTTCCTACAAATTGATCTCAACCATTAAAAGAGAGATCTAAAGGTCATTTAGATCTAAGAAGGCTAAGAAAGATTTATGACCTTTAGATCTCTCTTTTAATGGTTGAGATCAATTTGTAGGAAAAAAAATTGGTGAAAGGGTACATTAGTCATAGCCACTTTTGTTGACTTTCTCTCTCCACATGCAAGGCACATGCCAATTCCCCCACTTTTTTTAAAACTTTCATAACTTTTGGATACGATATTATTTTTTTAAAAAAATTACACCAAAAAAACAAGCGTTTTGTTATCTTTAAAACGCGTATAATATTGATATATAAAAAATAAAAATTTTTTTCGGCACTTGTCTAGTCCTTGTGTAATATCATGTGATTGTGTTATATTATAACTAGTGAAATATCACTTTTATCGGTTCATTCTTAAGTCATTATATAATATCATCTTATTTTAAATATTTATTGTGTCATATTATGTGTTTAGAAATTATCACCGTGTCACAAATTGTTAATATGTGTTTGAGAAATGTTCAAAGACAACGTCATTTTTTGTTACAAAAATGTGAGAATGACACAATGGTAAACAAAGAGACAATGGTAAACAAAGACACAATGACACTTTTAAAAAAATTATAACTCACAATATAAATCAAATTTGAAAAAAGTGGTTCGGAGACCTTGTTCCCCATGTATTCCTCTTTCAGAAAATAAATAAACGAAAAATTAAAAAAAATTAAAAAAATTACCGTTTTTTTTATTTTTTAAATTAGACACAATGAAAAAAGACACAATGAGAAAATAGTAGTTTTTTAAGTTTTGTTTATTTATTTTTTAAGGAGATCGATGTGAGAACAAGATCTTTGAAATACTTTTTGTGTTATTGTGTAATTATTATTAGATCATTGTGTAATACTTGTCAAATAAGATTACACAATGACCCGATGAATGACACAACAACCTTACGGATGACACAATCACACAATGACGTGACAAAAGACACAATGACCTGACGGAAGACACAATGACCTGACGTTAGACACAATGAGCTGAAAAATTGTGAAAAAAAGTTCGTTTTTTATATATCAATATTATACGCGTTTTAAAGAGAAAAAAATTCTCGTTTTTATGGTGTAATTTGTTTAAAAAAATAATGTCGTATGTAAAAGTTATAAACGTTTTAAAAAAGTGGGGAAATTGACATGTAACTTGCATGTGGAGAGAGAATATTTAAAAAAGTGGGCATGACTAAAATACCACATCTCCTAATTTTCCTAGATGCCACATGTCAATCTCTTATTGTTTCTTAGCCTTCTTAGATTTATAACACTATGTAGGTGAACCTCACTCTATATATATATATATATATATATATATATATATATAGGGGACATGTATTTTGTAAACCAAGGCTTAAAGTGTTAACCATTAAACCATTTTACAACCATTGATCTTAGAGATCAATGGCTAAGATTGAATGTTGCATTTTAAGGTACAAATAAGGATTTTTTTTAGATTTTTTTAAAAATAAAAAGGGCAAACATGTCTTTTAACATTTTCAAGACTTTTTCAGAATATGTACTTTTTCAGAGTATGTACTTTCCTAAAGCACCTTTAATTCTCTCTCTTCCTTTTCTTTATGTCTTCCAATTACTTTTTTTGTGTTTTTTCTTAATTTTTGTTTTTTTTGTTTTCTCTGTCTTAGTTTCTCTTTTAGATTCAACTTATAACTGTACAAAAGTATAAAAATAGTGGTAGTAACCTGGTTATAGAATATACGAATGTGTAGAATTAAAAGAAACACATGTGTCAAGCCATTGAACACGTGTGTTTTCAACATGTTCTGAAGATAGAAACAAATATTTAACATAAAAGACTCGATATCCTTGTTAACAAGATGTGTATAAACTCATGTTACACATGTGTATATTAAAAAAGAAACCCAATAAAAAATGCAGTTTACATGCCCATGAATCATCATCGTCTTGAACGTTTACATACCCAGTAAAAAGTGTAATTTTTAAAACATATCTATGAAACACCGTCTTGTACCAAGATCTGGGTTTTGCATCGTCTTTGATTGTTCAACTAACAACTAACGTACATGTGTCATGCCATATAACACATGTGTTTTCAAAGGGAAAACAAGTGATAAGAAACTCTGTAAATATTTTATGGGTCATGCATAAAAAATTGTGGGAAAATAAGTTGTCAAAAGATTTCATAGTACAAATCTATAATTTTTTCTAGTAGACAATAAAAATATATGGTGTTTGGTACATTTACCAACACTCAAGGACAAGTACTTTTATACCATAATTGTCATAGTATAGTACCCATCACCTTTTGTACCATAAGGTCATAAATAAAAAAATATTTTCCTTGTTTTTTGCATTTGACTAATTGTACCAAGTGCATAACTAGTTGTACATTAACTGATGTTCAAATATACACATATAAATTGAAATAAAACAGTTATAAAATTAGAATAAATAATTGTATAAAAATATAAAAATTTAACATTAAGAGACACATGTGTCGTGATTAAGAACACATGTGTTTTCAAAGGATTAGAATTGTATAAAAAGACGTGTATAATCTATTATAAAAACCTGAGTAAAACTTAATTTACACATATGTATATTAAAAAATAAACTTAAGTGAAACTATTATGTACTTGGTACAGGCACTTAAAAGAAAAAACTAAACTATCACATGTGTACAAACTCAGTTACACATGTGTATATTCCAAAACCAATTTAACTATAACTTTCTATGCACTTGGTACAACCTCTCAAAACCAAATATAAATAAGAGATTGAAGCAGCACATCATACAAAATTTATTTTTTTTCTTATCTAGTTCAAATGTGTATATTCAAAAACAGTCTTACGTACAACTATTTATGCACTTTGTACAACCATTCAAAGGCAAAAACAATAGTAACACATGTGTATAACTCAGTTACACATGTGTATCTTCAAAAAAAAGTTTATATACAACTTTTTATATAATTAATATAAAAACTTAAAAGAAAACAAGACTAACATATGTGTACAACTCAACTCAGTTACACATGTGTTTAAATGGATCTACAAAATAATAACGATGATAAACTAATTTTTACAAAAAGCAACATAAGTTAAACAAAAAAACACTACAAATTACATCTTAGCCTATATTAAAAAAAAGAATAAAATCTTGGAAGAAATTGAAAACTCACCTCTCATTTGAATTTTTTTTAGAACAAACTATCCTAAACACATTTGAAAACTCCATGGATCAGAATGTTTATCATTCGTTCCACCTCGACTTCGTCTCTCGCATCTATCAGATCGCATCCGACACTCGCATCCACCTTCTCCCCCTACAGATCTAGGTTTTGTAAACATAAATAACAGATCTGGGTTGTGTCGAATGTGTTGGGGCCGTAGGGTGGCTTTGATTGGTGAAGATGGTGGCTCCAAGTGATGGTGGTTGTGTTCTTCCAAATCAGATCCGACACCGAAAAACTAACAATCAAAGTACGTAACCTTCTCTCTGCCGCTTACAAATACATGCTCACCGTGCATCTGCAACTTAATACCACAAGCTTTCTTCGCTTCAACTCATTTAATTTCTCAGACTTGAATGTGAATATTGAGGTTATATATATGCATTTGAGTCACAACATTTTGTGTTCACATAGATTGAAAGATGCATATATATATTGAGTTACTTTTCCAAATTGTTTGAATTTTGAAAAAGACCATCAAATATTTGATGGAGGGATTTTCAAAATTTTAAAGATTCTAGTTAATAAAAAAAATACAAAAAGTACAAAAAGTGAAATGACTCATTTACCCTTATAAATAAAAATAAATCATAAAGAGCTGAAAATAAATGAGTGGATGAGAATTGGTTTAATGCTTAACATTATAAGAGTGGTTTTACATTTGACATTGATTCTATATTTTTACTTTACCATTGTTATTGAAGCGATAAGTACATGTGTTATATGGTTCTCACTAGTTCTTTCCAATTATTTGGATCTCATTTAAAGGTTACACTATATATATATATATATATATATATATATGTACAAATATATAAAACCTACAACTCTACAATTTATAAAATAAACCAACATCTTATAAATCACCTACATAGAAGTGATACTTACACCCACATACAAACACATTGGCGAAGCTATATAGAGACGACGGAGAGTCACGGCCCCCACTCCCCCCCCCCCCTCCACTTTTTTGCGTCCGAAGTGTTGGTTTGTTGGTCGGTAGTTGATTTTTTATATATATATTGGGTTGGTCCCCCTGAAACATGGTGTTTTAAGATTTGGCCCCCCGAAACAAAACGTTTTAAGATTTGGCCCCCCTTACCTCCAAATCCTAGCTTCGCCAGTGCTGAGGTGGTTGCTAAAGTGATAACAAGCAAACAAGATGTTGTTGATTATCTAACATGGACGTTTATGTATCGTAGACTCACCCAGAACCCGAACTACTACAATCTGCAAGGTGTAAGTAAAAGTCATATATCAGGTTATCTATCCGAAGTTGTGGAGAACACGTTGAGTGATCTGGAGTCGAGTAAATGCGTTTCAGTCAATGATCTTGACCTTTCACCTATTAATATAGGTTTGATTGCTTCATATTACATCAGTTACACAACAATCAAACGGTTTAGTTCTTTAATTACCAGCAAGACAAAGTTTAAGGGTCTTTTGGAGATTTTAGCTGCAGCATCTGAGTATGACACGCTTCTTGTTCGACCTGGTGAAGAGGCTATAATTCGCAAGTTAATCAGCCATCAAAGGTTTTCATCCGAAAAACTGGAATATGGAGACCCACATGTAAAGGCTAATTTACTGCTACAAGTTCATTTTTCAAGACAGTTGGTGTAACAATCCCGGTCTTTGGGCCCGGAATTTTTTTTTAAAAACCCATTGGGCTTGACACAACCATTACTGGGCTTAGGTCCCACTTAAACTATTGGGCTTGGCCCAACCCTTATTGGGCTTAGGCCCAACTTAAATTATGGGCTTGGCCCATGTAAATTTACGATAAGTACCGATGACGAAACCCGTCATATTAAATACCCGGATACGCGTAGAAATTTATTTTTACTACCATGAGTTAGATAGACCTTTCCCCACTAATATCTTTAGCATTATCAATTATTAGGATATATAATTTAAATTACGCTTATAACGTATACTAGGCAATAAAATAATAAAATACCAATGCTATGAACTTAATAACCACTAGACAACCTTGTACACACACACATATATATATATACATGCATGCGTACAAATGCATATATATATATATGTGATCATACACAAAACTTATATAATTATCAAAACCAATAAAATCCCATACAAACACATAAATAAATACTTGCACCCTAGTCTCCAAACTTATAAAAACCAACACCCACATTATATAAAAATCAACCCTTTCAACATATATAACCACACATGCATACGTAAATATACATGCATACATGCATATATATATATATAGGATTAGGATCAAATGAGAAGACTCATATATTGCAAGAAGAAAAAGAAGAAACCTAAATCACTAAAAAAACTTATCCATGGTTTAGTTTTTTTTAAATAAATTCACTTCCTACATACAAATATGTAACGTATAAACTAAAAAAATCATTAAAATATTTTTTACGTATGTATTTTTAGCGTTTTAAATTTACCTACACATGTGTAAGTAACCTAACTTACACATGACTTCCACATGTGTAGGTTTAACAAATAAACGAAATTTATTCAATTTTATTTTTTGTATGTCAAAGTTAATGAATAAATATTGCATTTCTATCATTTTTTTGTATGTTAAAAACGTTTTTGGTTGAAAAAATGAAGAATTTAGCTATTTCTTTCACTTCTCAAATGAACCATCCCCTATATATATATATATATATATATATATATATATATTAACAAATCCATTAAATAAACACTTACACTTATATGCAATTACACATACAACCAACACACAATATTAATCACCTACAACCATTTATACACACTACTAAATAAAAACACATATGCATGGATATATGCATACATTCATACGATCACACACACATATATATATACACACAACATATTTTATAAACTAAAACCCCAACTTACCATTAAAAATCACCCACTTAATAACACAAAAAATATATAAACTAATTAAAACACACAAAAATAATTAACAAATACTTGCAAGAAATGTCATAGCCACCTACCTAGCTATTATAACCTTGTCCCCTAACTACACTACTCACCTCTCATGCAACCAATACCCAAGATAACTTGAACTCCTCACCATAATCTCTTCACACCCAATGCAAGATCTCTTCTCTCCCCTCCCTCTTATTTGTTTCGGCTGAAACACACCAACACACACACACACACAATCTCATTTCACTAACACACAATCTCTCACAACTCACAAAAACACTCTCAAGTTTTTCTCTCAACAACCAAGTGTTCTTCATCTCAAAAACGTGTAACACAGCAGCAACAACACTCTAAGGTCGACCAACATCATCAAACGCAAGCCAAGAGGAGCCACGGGTCCAAAGAAACAACAACCGAGCAAACCGAAGCAAAAACCGTTCGACCCACGAAGGAGCACCGCGAGACCAGCCCACAACCAGCCCTGTTCCAGTCGAGTTCTAACCTCCCTTGTGACTCTCATACCACCCCAAGTGCACCCCCACTCACTCCCAACCTCAAGGTAACGGGAAAACACCCGAAAGTGCACTATACGTGCACAAAACGTTCGTTTTTACACACAACAAACACCAACACTTCCCATATATTTTTGAACACCTTGAAACACTCATTTTTCAGTAACAAAAGTATTAAAAACCATAAAACCATTTTCTAAATAAAAATATACAAGTTTGACTAAAATAGTCAAACTATACACTTTATTTTAAGAAAAACAACAACACCCAACTAAGAACCTTGAAAACATGATTTTACATTTTCTGGAGATTCTTTATAATAAAATATGCTTATAAAATAAATTTCATGATTTTTGGAGTTGTACATTATTTATTATGCATTTTTGAATATCAAAAATGGATAAATACACTAATATTCACAAAAAAGTATGGGGAGTATAAAATATAAAAATTGTTATCTTACTGTTATAAATATGTGTATAGGTAAATATGACTGAATATGATTGATTGTTGATGGGTGAACATAAAAATCGAACAAAAAACCGAAGCTAAAACATACAAAACAACGGAAATACCAAAAATGTAATAATACCAAATTTTTATTATCTCAGTAGCTTAAATATGTTAAAAATAAGTTAGAAAATAAATTTCATAGTTTTTCTAAAACGAATGTAATTACTACAAATTTTTGAATGTTTAATAGGATTAAAATACAAAATTCGTATAAAATAAATATGGACACCTAGGGACAAAATTATAGAATAAAAACTCATATATGAATGTATAATAACTATTTCAAGACCTAAAATGTTACCAAGGACCCTCTAAGCATAAAACGTAATCTTAACCGAAACGAACACGTTAAAAACACGAAACCCAACGAAACAAGAAAAATCTGATATTTTATGATTCCAGAAGCTTTTATATATAAAAACTACGTATCCCAACAAGTTTCATAATTTTTATAAGCCTAACCTATTTATTAAAAAATTTTGAATATAAAAGACCAAGTAAATGGTAAAAAGCACAAAAATTAGAAAAATACCTTTTCATCTGAAATACCACTTTTTATACAGTATATATAACCCAAGGAAGTATTTTAAAGAATAAAAAAGTTTTAAAGGATGATTTGTAAATAAATCGTTCAGTGTCGGTTACACACGCGTTAAAATACGAAAACGACCAACGAACCATAAAACTCAACTTTTGGACTAAAAATCACTTATTTACTGATTAAATAAGCTATAACCAAAGTTTTAACAATTTAGGAAGTACCAATTATTTTATACAAATTATTTAAGTTTAAAAACCCGTAAACCGACAACTACTAAAATAATTTGTAGAAAATAATTGAAACACCTAAAAACCATGAAAAAACATATATTACAGTAAATAAGACCCCTTTAACTTAATATAGGAGCCCAAGATCAAAATAAGCTCAAAAACCTAAATCATAACCCGACACGTAGCGATTTACCACAACCGGAGAAACCGATAAACTCGAAATCTACCCCGAACTTGATAAACAATTTAAAACCAGTAGGTTAACCTTAAAATAGGTATAAAACTAGTAGGTTAACCTTAAAATAGGTATAAAACCAATACACAACACTAACACACCTAGAAATGAGAAGTTATAACCAAAAACCTAACTTTAGGGTTAAAAGTGTCAATATAGCAAAGTTGAGGGACTAAAATTGACAACACTCAAACTTTCTGATTTTTATGAGAAATAAGTTAAATACTTAACTAAGTAAACCAAAACAATATGGATTTAAGTGTTAGAACGAGAACGAACCAACGAGAACACTAAAACGGCTATACAACCGAAAGACAAAACGCACTCGTTATGGAACATACGTAGACTTATATATTTTAGAATCTAACTTGATTAAACTAAACATAGGAAGTCCGCTAGAAGGTAGGACTCTCACGCAAACCATTATCTAGGAAGTTCTTGAGCAAGCTACAGGTGAGTTCATGAACCCCCTTTTTACGTAATACTTTTGGGGTTGATACATACCTACTAAACTTGTTTATATAAACTGATTTTCATGGTGTAACACATCTGCTACTTGTCCCCGAACATTGGTACAACTTTCGGTAGCCATTAACTTCTTGAAGGAGCCCTTTGATATGTGAATAGTACTATTTGGGAATCCCCCGCGTACAGTGGCATACCCCCACTGAGGTTGAAAACCGTTACGCCACATGTTCAATGATACGTTGGTGCTTAGCAGAGCACGTTAGCCCACTTTGGGTTAGGGGACTATTATTTATTGTATTCGGGTTGGGTATAACCCGAACAGGTTTGGCTACATATATTGTCGACCGTACACCATAAAATATATTTTTTAAAACAAATTACACCATAAAAACGAGCATTTTTTTCTCTTTAAAACGCGTATAATATTGATATATAAAAAAAGAACTTTTTTTCACATTTATTTAGCTCATTGTGTCTTCCGTCAGGTCATTGTGTCTTCCGTCAGGTCATTGTGTGATTTTGTCATCCATAGGGTTGTTGTGTCATTTATCGGGTCATTGTGTAATCTTATTTGACAAGTATTATACAATGATCTAATAATAATTACACAATAACACAAAAATTATTTCAAAGATCTTGCTCCCACATCATCCTCCTTCAAAAATAAATAAACAAAACTTAAAAAAACAATTATTTTCTCATTGTGTCTAATTTAAAAAAAACGGAATTTTTTTAAATTTTTCGTTTATTTATTTTTTGAAAGAGGAATACATGGAGAACAAGGTCTCCGAACCACTTTTTTAAAATTTGATTTATAGTGTGAGTTAGAATTTTTTTTAAAAGTGTCATTGTGTCTTTGTTTACCATTGTGTCATTCTCACACTTTGTAAAAAAATGACTTTGTCTTTAAACATTTCTCAAACACATATTAACAATTTGTGATGTAACATCCCACATCGGTTGGGAGGGAGAACAAAACCCGCCTTATAAGGGGGTGGAAACCTTCCCCACCATGACGCGTTTTAAAACCGTGAGGGGCGGCGCCTGAGGGCGTTTCGACCGCCAAAGCGGACAATATCATGGTGCGGTTTCGCTGGGCTGTTACAGATGGTATCAGAGCTAGGGACCGGACCGATGTGCCAGCGGGGACGCTGGCCTCCTTAAGGGGGTGGAATGTAACATCCCGCATCGGTTGGGAGGGAGAACAAAACCCGCCTTATAAGGGGGTGGAAACCTTCCCCACCATGACACGTTTTAAAACCGTGAGGGGCGGCGCCTGAGGGCGTTTCGACCGCCAAAGCGGACAATATCATGGTGCGGTTTCGCTGGGCTGTTACATGTGACACGGTGATAATTTCTAAACACATAAGATGACACAACAAATATTTAAAATAAGATGATATTACATTATGACTTAAGAATGAACCGATAAAAGTGATATATCACTAGTTATAATATAACACAATCACATGATATTACACAAGGACTAGACAAGTGCTGAAAATTTTTTTATTTTTTATATATCAATATTACTAGGTTAGAACCCGTGGATACCCACGGGGTTTAACGATATAATTTATTTATATATTTAATATATAAAATATAATAAAGATACATAATTTGACGTATATTATAGGAATAAAAAAAGAATTTAACAAAAATATATTAACATGAAAAAATTGACAATGATGAAAATATACTCATAATTTAAAGTATGGTTACATTAAAAACGTTAAACTACATGTTTCCAAAAATTTCCATGTTTTCAAAAATGAGGATGAATGTGATGGTGACAAGTGGCTTAATGTGAGGAGTTGGGTTAGCAATTTATTATAAGAGAGATACGCGTTTTAAAGATAAAAAATGCTTTTTTTGGTGTAATTTTTTTTAAAAAATAATATCGTATCCAAAAGTTATGACCCGTTTTAAAAAAAGTAGAGGAATTGACATGTGTCTTGCATGTGGAGAGAAAAAGTCAACAAAAGTGGCTATGACTAATGTACCCTTCCACCAAATTCTTTTTCTACAAATTGATCTCAACCATTAAAAGAGAGATCTAAAGGTCATAAATACTTCTTAGCCTTTTAAGAATTCAATCCTTTGTAGGATAACTCTCCCCTATATATATATATATATATATATATATATATATATATATATATATATATATATATATATATATATATATATATATATATATATATATATATATATATATATATATATATATATATATATATATAGGGGAGGGATTTTCTAAAAAGGCTAAAAACTCTAAAAACACTAAGAAGGATTCTGGGACGTTGGATCTGGTAGTTTACGGCCCAGATTAACGCGGTGGCGTTTTTGTAAATATTATGAAGTTTTTGCTGACGCGCGCGATAGAACCAGGGGTAGATTTGTCATTGCGCGTTTCCAACACCATGTATATAAAAAAACACCATGCTTAAGACTGACTCTGTAAAAATAACACCACGCATATGAAAATATTAATTAATAAAAACGTCATAACTTACCTGCTACAAAGTAACACCAGAATCAAATTGAAAACGTCATAACAATGATTAACACACCTGTAGATTTGTCAATGTGTGTTTTAAACACCATGTATATAAAAACACCATGATACGACTGAGTTACCTAGAATAAAAAATTATAAAAACACCATGATACGAGTGAGTTACCTGGAATAAAAAAACGTCATAAGTTACCTGGAATAAATTAAAACCAAAGTCGATATGAAAAACGTCATCACAATGATTAATGCGTCAAAAACACGAAAACGTCATGAAACAAACAAAAACATTATCGTTGAATGATTTTGGGTAACAAGATCGGAGTTTCGATCGAAAAACGTCAAAAACAAAAAAAAAACACCATCGTTTTCTTCTGTATATCGTGCAGATTACAGGGATTTCAAATCAACACCATACGTATAGAAAGACGAAGATGCCCCTCCATGTTTTTTCCCCCTCATGGACACGTGTTTGTTTGTTAATGCTTCCTACACTTCCTAGAGTTTTGAGCCTTTTTAGAAAATCCTCAATCTATATATATATATATATATATATATATATATATATATATATATATATATATATATATATATATATATATATATATATATATATATATATAGAAATGGGATATTTTGAGAACACCCTCTAGTTTTGAGAACTTGTGAGAACCTTACTTCCCGAGTTTTTTTATAGAATTTTTTTGGCTTAAATGTTGCGTATATTAAAAACTAGTAACCAGGAAAAAAGAAAATTAAAAAAAAAGTTTTCGTCGTTAAAAAACATATATGTAACTAAAAAATATTTACAGCGAAAAAACGCTGGTGTAACTTATTACACCCATGTAATATGACGTAAATATTTTTTACTAACATATACGTTTTTTAACGATGGAAATATTTTTTTTTAAATTTTCTTTTTTTCAGGTTCTAGTTTTTAATATACGCAACATTTGAGCCAAAAAAATACTATGAAAAAACTCGGGAAGTAAGGTTCTCACGAGTTCTCACAACTAGAGGGTGTTCTTAAATTACCCCTTCCCTATATATATATATATATATATATATATATATATATATATATATATATATATATATATATATATATATATATATATATATATATATATATATATAACTTACAACTCTACAATTTATAAAATAAACCAACATCTTATAAATCAACTACATAGAAGTGATACTTACACCCACATACAAACACATTGGCGAAGCTATATAGAGACGGCGGAGGGTCACGGCCCCTACTCCCCCCACTTTTTTGCGTCTGAAGTGTTGGTTTGTTGGTCGGTAGTTGATTTTTAATATATATTGGGTTTGGCCCCCCTGAAACATAGCGTTTTAAGATTTGGCCCCCCGAAACAAAACGTTATAAGATTTGGACCCCCTAGCCTCCAAATCCTGGCTTCGCCAGTGCTGAGGTGGTTGCTATAGTGATAACAAGCAGACAAGATGCTGTTGATTATCTAACATGGACGTTTATGTATCGTAGACTCACCCAGAACCCGAACTACTACAATCTGCAAGGTGTAAGTACAAGGCATATATCAGATTATCTATCCGAAGTTGTGGAGAACACGTTGAGTGATCTGGAGTCGAGTAAATGCGTTTCAGACAATGATCTTGACCTTTCACCTATTAATATAGGTTTGATTGCTTCATATTATTACATCAGTTACACAACAATCAAACGGCTTAGTTCTTTAATTACCAGCAAGACAAAGTTGAAGGGTCTTTTGGAGATTTTAGCTGCAGCATCTTAGTATGACATGCTTCTTGTTCGACCTGGTGAAGAGGCTATAATTCGCAAGTTAATCAGCCATCAAAGGTTTTCATCCGAGAACCTGGAATATGGAGACCCACATGTAAAGGCTAATGTACTCCTACAAGTTCATTTTTCAAGACAGTTGGTGGTTGGGGATCTTCGTTTTGATCAGCAAGAAGTAGTTGTATCTGCTGGCATGTTGCTTCAAGCTATGGTTGATGTTATTTCAAGCAACGGGTGGCTTAGTTTAGCTCTTCTTGCAATGGAAGTTAGCCAAATGCTGACACAAGGAATGTGTGACACCCCGCCCGGCGGCGGAAACACCGGGCTGTCATTGGAATTGGATATCAATAGTAAACAAAGCACATAGTATTTGTTTATTAAGTCTAATAATGATATAATTACATTGGGACATGAGTCTTAATTGGAAACGACAAAAGTAATAAAAACCGAAATAGTAAATGCAAAGTCTTTATTATTATTCTTGGTCCAAGACAATCCTATGTCTTGGCAAAAGCAGCAAAACAATCATAAGTGACACCTGAAATATGTGAAAATAAAGTTAGCTATTTAAAGCTAGTGAGTAAACCACAGTTGATAAATAATAGAATAGAAAAGCCGAGATCATCATAATATGTTGCGCAATCTTACATGCATAGCTATTTCATATCATTCTCAACCATGACCCCTTGCACACATTGAACACACATTGAACACCATCATTGTATAGCAACTTGTAATCATTTGTCATGAGGAACCAACTCATGTTGTAAATTAAAGATAACATTTTTAGCAACCGTCACGTAACCGTCTCGATATAGGTTATTAATAATTGTTTAAGCATCTAGGGGACGTAGCAACATAGCATAGCCACCAGTATCATCGCATAGCAACTTGTAACATTGAATAGTAACTAGAAACATTGTATGGCCGGGTTTAAATCACCTATCGTTGTTGTACATGTAGGTGGGTTTGTCAAACCATTAGCGCAAACATTATACCGGTGGGATTTCAAAGTAACAATACTACTTTAAACTACCACATAAGAATTGCATCTTGCTGCAGACAAGACTAACACATTTTATGATCTCTTTTGAAAACAAAATAGAAAATAGAAAACATTGTATATTAATTGAACACATTTCAGCCCCAAAAAGTAAAAGTAAAAAAGGGAGTGAATTTACTCACATTGAACTCGGGCACGAAACAAATAGTAAGCAATTTAATTAGAACCGAGGATCGTCCAAATATTAGAATCACCTAATTAAATTACAATCCTAACTTAGTAAAACATATTGTATAGAAAACTAGAATTGAAACAATAGAAGTCAAAGGAAATTGGAATTCTAAGGTTTCGAATTGGGGATTAAGGGTTTTTGGTAAACGACTTGAAAAATATATAATTTTATTTAATCATTACGACGGAAAATAATAATAATAATAATAGCATTTTTTGATAAATGATAGCATTTCAAATAATATATTTTAACGATAAAAAAATGTCAAAGGACAATTTATATATTTTGGAAACACTTCATAATTCTTACCATAATTTGTAAAAAGTACAAACGTTCATAAAAGTCTCATTTGTACAACCTATTATTTATATAATTTTGTATGAGTTTTATAAATAATAAAATACAAAAAGTATTAACATGTTTGTAAGTTAATTAATTTTATAAAATAAAGTTGTATAAAATAATGTTTTGAATATATTTTATAAGATTTTGTCATATGTTTTTGTTACAGGAATTAGTTTGTAGGTTATAGAACTTAACTAAAAAGAGTAAAAATGTAATTAAAATACATTATAGAAAGAATGTTGTTCTCTAATTTCGAACCAAGGACCTCATGTTAGCTAGTCCACAAGTTAAACCAGCAGACCCGGTCCAATTAATGCTTATATTTTGAAATAAAAATCTTTAACCGGTTTTCAACTAAAACCCCATTTGTGCACAAACCCTAGAACACCATTTCACGAAATAGAACACGAAATCGATCATGATACAGAAATTAGAAATAGGGCTTTTGTTCATGGCATGGTAAGGATCATTTTCATATAAACAACTTACTTGATTAATGACAACTGGATCGACTGAGACGAAGAACAGGGTCGGTTGTGGTGAAATCACGAAAGGATTTTTGGATGTTTAAACAAGAAATTGATGTTACAGGGAGCAGGAACGAGCAAAGATAAATTTGCAGGTCGATTGAATTGGGTTTTTGTGACCAATAGCAGTACATACGGGTTCGAGTTAATTGTCGAGTTAAATGAATTGATTGGGTGTTCAATTCGGTGATTATAGCTCGATTAGTTGTTACAAACAGATTCAATACGTTGAGATATACGTTTTGGTTGAATCTATTTACTGATTTAATGCGTTTTGAGTTGATTGGAGTTTTGGGTTTTGATTACGGTTTTGAAACGAAAATTAAAGGACCAAAGGACGATTTATAAGAGATTAAAGGTTCGAGACGTGTTAGAAATAATGTTAGGACGGTTTTGTATTAGTTAGATTTAGTTAAAAGTGGTTAAAACCCGGTTTTTGTGCTCGCCGGAGTTGCCACCGGAAACGCGGGCAGAAGAAAAAGGGGCGAGGGGGTGGTTTGGGAATTTTGAAATTTACAGTTAAGGTCCTTTATCTTTCAATTGTTTGTTAGTATTAATTTAAAACTTTATAATAAGTTTTAAAGTTTACATAAATGGCCCAAAGGTTATTTAATATATATTTTAACTAACCAATCTAACCGAGTTGAGACGTAATGATTATATAAGTAACCGCGGGGTGTCAGCCCAGCGGCCAGCCTCACCCATTCCAAACGGGAGGACGTGGGTTCGAGTCTTGCTCAGCCCAAAAAATCCTGCTGGGTAGTAACCGCCAGGCAGCTATGGGGCTAAGCTAGCTTGGGAAGGGAGAACCCTTCCGCGGTCAGGGGTACCGTGCAATTACCCTTTTTTTTTTTTTTTAATGATTATATAAGTGACGTTTTTACGTTTTTCCTTTGTTCTTGACGTTAATGGTTATTTCAAAACTTTGATAGTATTTATTTCAAATAATCTTTATTAAAATCACAATTTATATACTTTTGAGATTCTAATTATTGTATCAAGTAAACGTTAGATAATACCTCCGTTGAATTATTAAAAACGATATAACAATGAACGAAGGATATTAATTAGCTCAATTCCTTTAAACTTTTGAGATTCTAATCCTGCGGTTACCAGACAATGCCATGGGAGAAGTATCAATACAGTTTTTGATTTGGTTGAAATGGAAGACGCTGAAAGGCGAAAGTTGTTAAAGATGTCAGATCCTCAGTTGGACATTGCAAAGTTTTGGAACCATTATCCAAATATTGATCTGTCATATGATGTATTGGATAGTGATAACGTTACAGCTGGGGAGGATTTTACTTTGGTGGTGTCACTTGAACGCGATCTTGAGGGTATGACCCATATGGAACCTGTCAATGCCCCGAGATACCCAAAAGCTAAAGAAGAGTGTAGGTGGCTTGTTGTTGGGGATCCAGAAAACGACCAACTGCTTGCAAATAAGAAGGTTATCTTGCAGAGCAAGTCAAAGGTGAAACTTGAGAATATTAGCGCTCCAAATGAACCGGGGGAGAAAAGGCTCACATTGTATCTCATGTGTGATTCTTACATGGGATGTGACCAGGAGTATAGCTTCACTGTTGATGTTAAACCAGCATCTCCTAATGGCGCAGGCGTAAGAGAATGACCAGATCTGTAAGTACTACGCTTTTGCAGTTTAATTACAAACATTCCATGTTCAGTTAAAAATTTTCGTTCTTGGTTTTTATGAAGACGTATTGATTTTTTTTTCCAATACCGATGATTTCTAAACATGGAGGAAAGGCAAGTGACTCTTATGGTTTGTTATTTTACCTTTACTAGACTTTGGTTTGTTCTAATTGGTTTATGATTTACAACTCAACATCTGGTTTATTGTAAATGTGTATGACTAACAGTCTCCATTACTTTTATATTTAAGTTGGTTTTTGGTTACTAACTTAGTATCTTTAACACTCATGTTTATGTTGAATTTGCAACTGTTTATGTTACTCTGATTTTTTATATGATTTACATACAAATTAATGATATGCAAATATATGCACAGTTATGTTTATCAAAAACTAATAATTGATTTGAAAGTAATGTCTTCATTTTGTAAAGAAATAATTAAGAGATTAATAAAGTTATTTCCTTTTAATAGGATTATATGTTATCCTGTTCAACAATTCTACTTCTTTGATTGTTAGAAAAACATATTCAGTTAGTGCAAAGTTTCTCTGATATTAAACATTCACAACAACCTTTAAATCTTTTGCGAGGAAAAGAAAAAGTGCCTTAAGACATTTTTATGGTAGCTTGCTACCGCATGTGGAAAGTTAGGTACAATGCTATCTTCAACATTATCCCGCTCGATGTCCCGCTCAATCCACTCTCATAGGTTTGACATGAAGAAATTGGTATAGCATAAACTTGTATGTTTATTTTTGTTTTGTAGTCATTTTCTTTTTATGGTTGTAACCGATTTTAGGGCTGCCATATCCTTTGGGGCCCTATTTGTTGATTTGAAATATACCATTAAACTAAAGAACTTAGTTCAAGGTAATTGTTTTTGAAAATCGAACTTTAATTCGCTTTTTTAAATGAATTTTAATGCAGACACCCTCATTTATATTGTATTTTGACAAGTATGTATTGACTCCATGGTCTAAGCATTTTGACTGCAATCTGGTCATAAGTCAGTTGATATTCTCATTACATATTGGTAAAAAACGCCTTTGGATTTCTGTTTTCTTCTTAAGTATCTAAATAAATTAGTTGCAGACTTGCGGGTAATGATAGTTCTATTATTTTTCAAAATGTGAATAATATGTCATCCACATAACTATTTTAAGATTCTTTAAATATTAGTTCTAATTTTTAATTTATATATTTTAAATTTAGTCCGTGTGTATACACGGGTGTTAAACCTAGTATATAAATATAACTAGTTTATATGCCCGTGTTATACACGGGCGGTGAAGAAAAACATTATACTAAAACATGTGAATAAGAGTACCAAAAGTTAAATTAAAAAGATTATAAATGTAATCGGTTATAATAGATGATACACCAAAGAGTGAAATGATATAATTTATAAAAAAAAATCTTTAAAAACTTCTTTGTATAAAAAATTTGATGTTCATTACAATTACCAAACATACACGGCAAACTCGATTTCCTCAAGTTTGTGAAAGCATAGCATACATTTGATTCCCTCAATTTGGGTGCATCACCATTGTGTACAATCCTATAGAACTCGGTAACAAAAGCATAAATCAATTGTTAAAACCCCAATTAAAATTTATAATTAGTATTAAAGGAATTTCTAACAAACCAAGTCAAAATATAAAATTTTCTTGACAATTTTGGTGCATTAGATTCAATTTAACACGAGTTATTTCTCAAGACGTCAATTTATACACATTAGTAGGATATAATCACGTTTACAAAAAAAAGTATAAATTTTACATATTTGTTTTCAATCAAACTACAAATACATGTTGACATGTTACCTCACCCACATGCTACACTGCAATTTTAATGCTACCGTGTTTTCCGACATGAAGGTTATAAGTTTATTAAGATTTTGGCATTGTTTGGAAATAAAACAAAATATTATTAAGCCAAATGTTTATAATTTATAATCACCTCATTTTCTAACTTGTACCTATAAAATTAATCCCACATCCACATCAAGCTTTTCCCCACAAAATTTAAACATTTATGTGTGTTAAAAACATGGTGTATGCACAACAAATATGAAACCAAAACACCCACAAAACATATTACAAACTAAATCAGAAGAAAAAAAAAAGTTCATTTTGACTTTTTGATGTAAACCATATGCTTTAAAGTTTAAATTCAAATATTATACCAAACTCTTGTTGTTTTCTTAATGTAATTTTCATATCCGTAAGTGACATCAACTTTTCTTGACATAAAGCATAACTCTTGCATATTTCAATTATTATCTATGATGATCGAAACATAAACAGGTCAAAGATTCATAAAAGTCCATATTAAGAACATACAAAAACCATGAAATTAAACAAAAACAGAGATAAAATTGTAAACTAAACCTATATGAACCTATTGAAATCAGTTTTTGAATGCTAGTTGCTTCAAATTGGTCATCCTACAAACACACACCTTATATCAAAATTCTTGTAACAGAGTTCAACTTAAAGAATCTAACTGTTGAGAACCTTTTTTGGCTTTCCAAGCAGGTTTAAGAACATGCTTTCATTTTCAAATATATTTTCAACAAATCTATGCTGAAATTCTTAGCTAAACAAATATATTTTCAAATAGCAGATTTAGAACATATTAAAAAAACAACAATAACTTAAATTTTAAATCCATTTAGAGCATATGGTGAGTAAAAACTTTAATCAAGAGCATCATTAACCATTTCTTGTTTGACTTATACTATTTGGTGAAAAGGGTTTGAAAAAAACTTTACTTTTTGTCTTGTAACGACTAATTTGAAAATATATTTTAAAAAGATAACTATACCTCAATTGTTGTGCATGATAACTGACACTTTTGTGTGTAAGGTAAAAGTGCTTTCCATTTAGTTGTATCATTTTCAAGTAAAAAATATCATTTCATTAAAGAACCATAAAACATCTTTTGTTTTACAAAAACCAAAAAAGACGTGAGTTTTATGAGGTATGGTTTTGTATTGTAGAAAGGACAGAGACTTTTACAAACATAAACTCGTTACTTCTGTGAAAATGGTTTTGTTTTATAAGTTCACTCGAACCATGAAATTTTTGCATATATATGATAAATATATTTTGTGTATTATGTTTTAAGAATAAATACAATTACTCATAAAATTACTCAGATGTAATATCAAAAAGTTCTGAAAAGTTGATGTTGTATATATTAGCATAGGTATGCTATGTCTATGTAAGTAAATATTAAAAAAAAATAAGCAACAATATTATAGAATGTTTATTCTTAAAATTTATTAATTTGCTATTTGAATTTGAATTTGTAAAAATAAAAATAAAATAATAATTTATATTTATACCTATAGGCTATTTATTTATATATTGAGCTATTGAAGTACAACATTATGAAAGATTTATAAATATTGAATCAAAATGAGTCAAATGAATTAAATTAAAATGTTAGAAGAGTAATATTACCAAATGTGAAGAAACGTTTTTGTTAAAAAAAAAAAGAAGTGGAATATTGTTGAACATCATCTTAAAAAATGGGGGAATATTGGTGATCATCGTCTACAACAGAATCTTCATCTTCTAAGTGAAGGATTGGTTATCTTCAAAAGATGAACTCATGCTGCCAAAAGAAACATCTAAAATTAACTAAACCAAAATTGCAATGTTTATAAACTTTAAGATCAAAATATAAAAAATGACTTATCTTAGACAAACAACAACCACAGAGATATAACATACCCATGTCATGAATCTACAGGTTTGCTCGAAAGCTTCTGATACGAACGGGTTGAGACCAACTATGCTTCCATGAAGGTGGTCAGTTACCAGATCCGACGAAGAAGTAGCGGTGATAAAACGGTCGGTGACGCCAACTGTGAATATGATGAGATCTCAGAATGGCAATGTAAAATAAGGAGCAGAAAGGAGTGGTTGGTGAGGGAGAAATTGAGAGTGAATCAAAGGTTTGTAAAGATGCAGAATTCAAATTTGGGATTAGATTTGAGTATATGATGATGAGAAATTATTAAAAGAGTCATGGTTCTTGGAAGATAGAAGAGATGAAAATAGAGAAAACAAATGAGAGAGAAAAGAGCTTGAAGATAGAAATGAAAAATGAAGATAGGATAGATGTACTTTTGTTTAAATTTTGAATACTTTAGATCACAAATGAACACGTGCTTGTTTGTAAGGAAGCCACGTACTTGCTTCTCAAGAAGCCACGATGATGGCCTAATATCACCTTAAATTGTTCTTTTATTATATATATAGATTAAGTAGTTGTAATAATCATATGCGTTAGAATTCAAACAAGTTTTAGGAGAACTTTAAGACCTAAAACAAGGTTCTTACAAGTGTTAGATGCTAGTTTTGAAGATTAAAGATGACACCATCATAGTTTCAATAATGACACCATGAAAACAACAGCTCCTATAGAGGCGGCTCCTACACAGTAGTACTTGAACCAACGGTCCAAAGTGTTCCCTCGTGCTATCTTTCTTTGCAAATCAGAATTCTTCGTCGCATTTGATGCGTCCAACAGGGCCTTTGCGACGGATAGTTCCTGTTACAACAGATAATTAATTGTAATAAATGCTTTAGAATTTAAATAATTTCACGATCTGGCAGGGCCCATTTTGACACTGCTTTTCTAATAGTACTAGAGTTCTTCACAAACCATTAAAAGTTTAAAACAGACTCGAACCATCCAAACCAAGTCAAAGTGGTTGGTTCAGCTGGGTTAGTAGTATTACAGTTCGGTTCACAGTTTAAAAACCGGAAAAACCGAGGGCTATGTTGATATCCTTGAAGCAATTTCAATAGTTCCAAAATATATATCCCCCAATATTTTTTATGTTGGCTGCTAATGGCTTCGATTACTTTTACACAGTATGGAAACTAAAATACAAAAAAAAACAGACGAAACGGACAACCCGTTTAAACAGAACCATTTTGACCACCAAACCATCAAAACCAAACCACAACTTAATGTTTATCCAAACAAAACCCGTCAAAACAGGCCAAACACCGTGAACATCCCTGTAAGATGCAACTTATGAAAAACTTACCCGTTTAAGCTCGTAATAAGAAATGTTGGTTATAGCAGCAGATTGATTTGTAAGGAGCCTTTCAAGTAACATCTCGGTTTCCACTTCTAGTGCTTCAGTTTTCTTTTCTACTTCATTTTGAAGCTTAACCATTTCCGCTTCTAGCATTAGAAACTGTTTCCTCTGCACCGTTTCATTAATACAAATTTGATATTGATGGTCTACATATAACTAATTTACTGATAGATCAGTAGGTCAAAAAGACATGTCAATTGGAAAGATGCAGAAAAGGTAGAACCCAACTAATTCTAATTCCTAATGAATTGAGGGGAGGGCAGGGTTTTATCATTTGCACGCGCACGCAATCAAAGGTAAGTGTCAACATAAAGCGTACATCAAAGTATTAGTGTGCACTTCTTATGTGTTATGTGTAAATGTATAAAGTTCACTATGAAATCTATAATGACTTAATGAGCATCCAAAGGGTTATAAGTAAAAGAAGTAAGGTTGTATCATGAGATTAAGGACTACGTGATTAATGACAATAATAGGTCGTAAAGAAGATTGCTAGAAGCCAATGGGTTGCATAAAACAGCTGTTACTAACGTGATATATCAAGTTTTGTATATGTTTGAGTATCACAAAATGTCCCGCAAATAGTGTGTCATACGCCCACCAACATACCATCCAATTTTCTGCTAGAGAAAAAGCCAATATCTACAGCCCTAGGCTACACAACCAGATAAGCCGAATGAACTATAATGTGTTGGGGCCCCTGGACTGTTAATCAAAAAACTCATGTCTCAGGATTAGTTCCAACTTCAAATCTTTAGAGTTGTCGTTTTGTAAAGTGTTAATTACTTAATTGCAGTTAAATGTCATCTCTATATATTGTATGTATGTATGTATGTATCATTTCCATATTATTCAATGAAAACTAAATATACCTTCAATTATAAAAAGTAGTAAAATATGGTACCTGCAAGTCTTTAATTTCAGATTTAATGTCGTCTGCTTGCTTAGTAGTGAAGCCCACAGCCTCCAAGCTTCTTACCTACAAACAACAACAACAACAAACAAACAAACATACATACATCAATGGTTGTGGTTGTGATCGTCAAATGCAAATAAACTCAAAACAAAAGTTACAACAGATGAGGTGTGAATGAAGGTTGTTCGTTTCGAATATGGCCTTATCAAAGATGATTTGTTGTTGATGCTGAACCCTAATCGCTTCACCAAAGGCCTCATTTCACTTCAATTCTAACAACACGCTTCGATTTCTATTTCTATAATAGAGAAGAAAAGGGGAAATTAGAAACCCTGGTTTTTGTTTTTGTAGCGATATCAATGAATGATAGATTATGATGGTACCCTTGCGATTTTGACATCTGTCACGCACACGCATAAAGGGTGTTTAACGTTTTATTAACTGCATCTAATTGGACATTTGTCTAAATGAATTGAATTCAACTAATTAAGTCGTTTATTCGATTCGGTTATTATTCGGATAATTGAAATGAATAAGTCATATATTGTGTAACCGTTAACCGAATTCATTTTTTGTTTTAGTTTTTTCAAATATAGATAAGGTTGAATGTTTTTGCTTTTTGTTTTTTAACACCCGTAGGACACATAGGGAAAATTTTACGATGTAGCATCACATTCACCTATAATTTAAAAGTGTCACACCCCGACCGATGGCGGAATCATCGAGGCGGACGAAAGTGAGTGATTGCTCATAGCTCATGGTACTTAAAAATGATTAAAATATATTAACATCATTTTCATAATTCCACATAACAAGTTTTACATCATTTCAACCACAAACAAACAAATATAACTCAGTGAAGGCTCGTTTAATTAACTAGGTCCAAGATCCTACATGTGAAGGCATCTCAAAATCCTCCTAAGCTGCACTTCCTGAAATCATGTGAAAATAATATTTGTTCAGCTAACGAATTAGCTGGTGAGTAAACATAGGTTTGTATATATATATATATATATATATATATATAGATAATGATTAAAAGATTTGAAATGATTAAAATGAATAGATGAATTCAATGCTCATGTTATGTAAAAACTATAAATGCAAGGTGTAGCACTGAAGGTAAACATATAGCACAATCAATCGTTACGACTAGCATCCACTTAATCACACAGACTAAGTGACGTTGATAAAAATGATCAAATTGAAAAGCCAATTTAATCATCCTCGGATAAAATATCGGATAATTAAACTAAATGTTGTTACCATCACCCTCGGATAACGTATCAGGTGATTTAGTTAAAATGTAGTTAAAATCACCATCGGATAAAGTATTAGGTGATTAAGTTGAATGAAATAAATAAACGGTTACAATTACCATCGGTTAACATATCAGGCAATTAAACCAAATAAATGAAAACAGGTTACAATCACCGTCGATTAAAGTATCAGGTGATAAAATAAAATGAATAAAAGTAACAAGATGATAAACATGATTTCACCCCAAAACATAAAACGTAAAAAGAGGCTATGAATACTCACATGATAATTCTTGATCGACTGAAAATGAATAAAACTTGAAAACGTCACCGGATATTCCTTAAGGATCACATAAGGATTTTATCCTGTGTTAGAATGATAACTAACTTGAGGTCTAGGGTTCTAATTTGGAATTTGGGTTTAAGTAATTAATTGTTATAATTTGTAAATATATAATACGCAATATTAATAGATGTATTTTTTTTAACTTTGATTCAAAATGAAATATTGTGATTAAATTGTACATAAACCTTATCTCTTTACGAAAGCGATTTAAAATAGATGCTCCGTGAAATGACACGACCGGTTTTGATAAAAAGTGACTAATTAACTTATAAAAATATAATTACCATAGTTTTGAGTAAATAATCATGATTAAAGTGAATCTCGAGAATAAAATCCATAAGCAATTTGTTTATTTAACTTTTATAAAATCCATGCGTATCATAGGTTTTAAACGTTTAAGACTCGAAACTCCGGTAAAAGAAGTTTATAAACGTCACCGATAAAAATAAATCTTACCTTGTATTTTTTTTTTATTGTAGAAAATATACATATTTTTCTTTACTTGTAAAATCTTTAATCCTTTTTTATTAGTTATAACATAAGATGATTTTAGAAGTTTAGTGTTAAAACGTAAGAGTTTAAGCCAAAAAGAATAATAATTAAAAGGATGGCACAGTCAAAGGTCGAACCCTTGAACTCTTGCAGACAACAAAGCCGCCCGACCAGATCTATTATTGTTAGTATATTTGAAAACAATTACTTATAACCCGTTTCATTCTTAAACCCATTCAACATAAACCCTAGTTCCAAATCACAACAAATCGAACACCGAATTGAATCTGTAAATGAAATGGAATAAAACTAAAATGATCAGTGCATGAAAACGATCCGAATGATACCTTTAATTACTTGAATTGATTAAGGATCGACGAAAAGGGAAGAAAAGTTGAAGAACACAGATCCAGATCAAATTGAAGCTGCAATTGTTCGAGATAATGAAATTAAACACACAGATTTACTTAATGATAGATAAGGAACAAAAGCCCTATGAATTTGAAACCTGAAATAGACCGGAAGTGTACCGTCGATTAGGAGCAGAACCGCGAAGAACACCGGATTTATTCGACTGTTGTGTGTGTTTAAAGTGAATTGGTTGTTGCAGAAAGGTTATGCGAAGTCGAAAGAGTGTTTAGGGCTGTATATATAGAACTGGAATGGGTCTAAGAGATCGAATTGAAGTCAAGTGGGTTTTGGATAAAGTTAAGCTTAATTCGAACGATTTGATATGATAATTGTTAATTAAACTTGTTCATATCCTTCTAATCGAATGTGGCAGTGTTTTAGATTAACTTAATTAGATCTTTATCGTTTGATTTTGTTGAATTGGATCCGAAATCGGCCGGAAAATGTGGGTTTTGGTTTGGGTCAAAGATAACAGTCAATAACTCGATTAAATGGTGATTTTAGGTTCGAAACTAGGTGATAAGTTGATAAGGCTGGTTTAAGCGATTCAAAAACGTGTGGATTTGATCGAGTTAGACGTTGCCGGAGTCGCCGGAGCTTTGCCGGAAATGGTGACCGGATTTATGGGTCGGGGGTTGGTTTTAATTTAATTTTTCAGTTTAGCCCCCTGCACTTTCAAGTTTGTTAATTTTTGTTTAAAGGTTTATATTGTGTATTATGAATTACCCATTCAACCCTTAACTTTAACTTTAACTAACCAACTAACAATTTATATAAATTATTTCTTGTTAGTTTAAGTACATTTTATAAACATTCATTTTATAATATTTATTTGGTATTTAAATGATTAACATAAAGAAATTATAATAATGTAAACCTTTATTTCAAAAGAAAAACCATAATATTACAATATAATTTGACGGTTCGGTTTACATAACGAAAGAAAAGAACACGAATCGGGACGATGTCACAAAAAGGCACACGGATCTTTCAGTCGGATCAAATCACGAAGTCTTTTGATCAAATGGTTTAGGGAATGAAAATAGTTTATGTAACCGTGTTTGGTGCACAACAAAAACTTTTATCAATGAGGAATCTTTTTTTTATGTTATATGAGCTTAATTATATATGGTTGCTTGTCTTTTTTTTTTTACCATAGGTTGTAGTTGTTTCACATGTGATGATGAATGAAGCAATTTCAATAGTTCCAAAATACATATTCCCCAAATGTTTTTTTATGTTGGCTGTGCTAATTGCTTCGATTACTTGCAAAAAATACGGAAACTAAAATACGAAAAAAAACAGACCAAACTGCCAATGTTTCTAAATGTTTCATAATTTTTTAGAAAATGTATTTCAAATATATAGCTTTGAAACATTAAAGTAAATTTAAGTTATATAAATGAAACAAAACAAAGTTTGAGTGACTTAATTAAAACAAAATACAGTTTGAATGATTTAATTGAAACAAAACTTAAAGATAAGTTACCTAATTAAACAAAACAAAGTTTTAGTAACTTAATTGTAACAAAATCAAAACTTTATAAGTTCCATTATATTTTACGAGTTCGATTGTATTTAAAGAGTATCTTTTTCACGCATATTTGTTGGTCCCAATATCATATTTGAATCAGTAATTTTGTGAAGATATGGATCAAATGACATAAAATAAGATGAACAAATGATGAACAATGAAGAACACTCATAAAAACCTCACTTTGATCTCTTTGATTTGCATCAGATTTACAATAAGTGATAAGACCCCAAATCTAGCTCATACAAGCTTAATGAAACCCTAATTGTCATTTACTATTTATAGCCTAATGACACTTTGGACTAATGACAATTAGGACCCTAAACTTAGACTAAAACATGACAAATAGAAATAATACAAATAAAAGGCTAAAACATGTCTAAAACTAGATTAAATATATTTTGTTGACACAAAATATATTTATTACATTAACGATCCTAGACATAAAACAGCTTCAACGTCTTGACTCGGTTCTTCGTCTCCAACGCGCCATTTGACTGTTTACGTTGACTTTGACCGGATGTTGACTTTTGTTGACTTTGACTGTGTTGATAATATTAGACTACAATTCAGGTCCAACAATATTAATTGTGTGTGCGACTTTATATAGTAAAAATCATAGGCGGAGGTAAATAATAAATATTAACTAAAAATGGTTAACAAGCAAAAACACTTGTATATGACAAGTATGTGTTTCTATTTTAACAAACATTTGTTTCATTTAAATTAAAATTATTTTCTATTTTAACAAACATTTGTTTTATTTAAATTAAAATTATAACTTTCTTTTAAATGTACGTTTTGTAAAACTTAAGATTATTTATTATTATTCATGATTCCGTCTGTATAACATAGGAGATTTAAATTAGTATGATAATACGTATAAACTATAACCTATCTATAATAAAAACAATAAGTACTAACAAATAATATCTTTTAGTTATAATAAAATACTCAAACTAATATGCATTATCCATGATAATTTAGTGGCGAAACTAAAATTTTTAGCAAGGGGCCCAAAGTTTTAACGTTTTATTTCGGGGGACCAAACTCAATATATATATAAAAAATCAACTACCGACCAACAAATTAACACTTCGGACGAAAAAAAGTGTAGGATTCTGCTTTGAAGGATAGATGTTATCTTAATCAGGCTCATCTATCCGTTTCCCAGTCGGAATCGCACCCTTAACCCCCACATGAGGAAACCCACATTTTATGATAAAACTTCCTGGCACAACCTAGAAGCTCCATCAAAGGATTTTTGGTGGAGTAGTAAGTTGTTACTTGATGTACCTTAAGGTCTCAAGTTCAATTCTCACAAGCCCCATTTTCTAGCGATACATGTCAATGATCCAGTTAATGCTGGTGAGACAAACAGGTTTTACCCACGAGCGATGGTTCAATCCTCTATAATGGTTGCTACGCCAGCCTCTGTGGGGTTTTCCCTGTGAGCGCTATGCCAAGTTAGATGCACCACGCGGGCCCGGTTAAGACAACGTATGTGGTTGCCTGACTTGGTTTAGGGACCCCCCATGTGACGGGGGGTTGCGTCCGTCACAATTCATGAAAGTCGCCGTTCAAAAAAAAACAACCTAGAAGCTCCTCTTTTTTTTCTAATTGGAAATTGAACCCAAGACTTTTCTACTTTTATAAGTACTGGATACCTCACCTTAACCACTTGAGCTAAAATTTATTGGCTGATTATATTTAACGTAGTTTTTTTTTGAACAGCAACACCTTGATTTTCAAGGAGAAATACACCACAGCCCGTAGTCAGCAGGATTAAAACCCCTGACCTAGTGCTCCTAATACAATTATGTTACCAATCCCATTGGCATTTAACGTAGTTATACGTATTTAACGCATAGGAAAATAAGAAGAAAGTGCTGGCATAAAAAGCATAAACATTATGACATGTCACAAAAGCCCATCACAAAAAGCACACACATTCTGAACTTCATATTTCCCTTTTGACCGTCGATTATCCCAACGATCGGGTTTTGTCGCTAATACTGCTCCAACGGCCCCATTTTTGTCTTTGCATGATTGGTTTTTGTCATTCACATTTCACAAAACCACCATTATGACATGAATTATGTTACATGATTTGGAATTTTTAAAATGAAAACTATGAAGTATGTTAAATGATTGGTTACAATAATAATCAAATGCACAAAATTAAGTAACATTTTTCTTCTAAGTTTAAACTTATAAAAAATTCTTCATAAATTTTTATGGTTTGTATTGGTTAAATCCAAAATGAAAGTATTAATAATATGTGTATATAAAAAATGTTTGATATAGTATTCAACGGTTTAGTTAACGGGTTTGTTCGGTTGTAACCTAACCGTATTCAACCGCTTTAGTATGTTTATTCAGTTATGGAATTTTTTTTAACTAACCAAACTGAATTCAACCACCTTAGTAGATTTATTCGATCAGGTTATCCGATTAAACTAATTATTATACGGTTTATTCAGATAACCAAACTCAATAAACCATATTTTTTATAATCGACAACAAAATTCACAGTTCAAATACAGTTAGTAACCGAACCAAAAACCAAATATTCAGTTCGGTTACAGTTATAATTTATTCCGATTCCTTTTGATTTTTCGGTTTATTTGAACAATCCTAGTTGATACCACCAACTAAATACAATAGTTTAATATAATTAGAATGTTAATATAATTTTATAAAAATGTTAAAATTATATCTTATTTTACAAAAATCTTAGAAATATGCCGGGTGTAACAAGAAAACAAATTTAAGAAGGGATATGCATAATCATTTTGTTTCATAATCATTTTGTTTCAATGTGTCGATCTCTAGAACTGACTCAACGCAACGCAACACGTCTCTTTTTATACTTACCGCAACGCACGTTACAAAATTTACAACGAGTCACGTCTTAAATTAAAGGGTTATTGAATTTAATCACCTCCAATTATTGGTTATTGACCGCTGTCACACTCAAATATCACTTTGGCCAATATAACTTCAAACTAAACACTTTAGTGTCCGTATCACCAAAAGTTAACCAAAAGTGACTTGAATTAGTTAACTTTTGGTGATACGGTGTCCGTATCACTAAAAGTTAACTAAAAGTGACTTTAATTGGTTAACTTTTGGTGATGCGGACACCAAAATGTTTAGTTGGGAGTTACATTGGCCAAAGTGATATTTGAAGGTGACAGCGACCAATAACCAATAATTAAAGATGATTATGTCCGTATCACCAAAAGTTAATTAAAAGTGACTTTAATTGGTTAACTTTTGGTGACACGGACACCAAAGTGTTTAACTGGAAGTTACATTGGCCAAAGTGATATTTAAATGTGACAGCAACCAATAACAATAGTTAAATTAAAAATGATTATATCCAATAACCCTAAATTAAATGTTAAATTTGTAATTGTTAGTTAAGACATAAAAAAAATCATGGTAGAGCGTGCAAAGTTGACCAAAAGTCAACCTACCTATTTATGCTACTCATATGCTCCCATTATATATCTCCCAAGTTCACAACAATTTTTTGATTATACCATCCAAAACCACATCTTCTTTCTTATTAGTTAACTGTTTTATCAAATTAAAAAATGTGGATACTTTCATGGAAGGGACCAACTGGATTTTCAGCTTCATCTACTGCTGAAGAAGTCACTAGAGGAATTGAAGCTTATGGCCTCACTGCCATTATTACAGGTACGGAGGTACCTACCTTTCTTCTCCATGCAACAAAACCGTCAGTGCTGCTCCTAGCACTGGAGTAGGATTGACGGTTTTAATTATGCAACTAAAATTATTATTATTGGTCTTGCTCCTATTTCTGGAGCGGTGATTTTATTGCATGTGTGGAATATTTAGTTGAATTTGTTTAGGGGTTAGGGTTTAGGGTTTTATTTGATGATTTTAGGCCCGACTAGTGGAATTGGATTGGAAACCGCTCGGATTCTGGCGTTGCGTGGCGTACATGTAGTGATGGCGGTAAGAAACACGACCGCTGGTGAGAAAATCAAGCAAGAATTGATCAACCAAATCCCTAAAGCCAAAATTGATGTTATGGAGCTTGATGTTGCTTCACTTAAATCTGTTAATAAATTTGTGACGGACTTTAAAGCGTCCGGTTTACCCCTTAATATCCTCATGTAAGTATGTATAATACTTTCTTTCAACTTCACTACTGCTAATACTTAAAAGCTAAAATGATAATAAAGCATTTTTTTATTAACCAACTAACAAAATGTAAATAGGTATGGGACCGGTATTATCTTGCTACCGGTACCAAAAACATCGATACCAAAATTTAACAAATTTTTTTATTGGTAACCGGTACCAAACGCTTTATGCTGATTTTAAATCGTTTCGCCTATTTAGTGCGAATGCTGGGATGATGGCACCACCCTTCAGCCTCTCAGAGGACAACATAGAGCTACAATTAGCGACGAACCACATTGGTCACTTCCATATGATAAACGGTTTATTAGATACTATGAAAAACACTGCACAAAAGTCAGGTGTCCAGGGTAGAATAGTCATTTTGTCGTCAGAGCTTCATAAAATGAGTTACAAAGAAGGGGTCAGATTCGATAAAATTAACGACGAAAAGAGGTATGCAATTTAGTTACCACAGTTTGTTTTCCGACACTAGTCAGCCGTCGCTAATTATCCAAAACGTTTAAATATGACAGTTACAATGCTTTACTAGCGTATGGACAATCTAAGCTGGCTAATGCTTTGCACGCGAAGGAACTTGCAAGGCGACTCAAGGTGAGTTTCGGTTTCATATTTGTGAACAATTTAGCAAAACTAATACCGAATTTAGTTGTTTACAATTGCCTTGTTAATCTACAGGAAGAAGGTGTGAATATAACTGTAAATTCACTTCATCCGGGAGTTATTGCGACGAATCTTGCACGCCACACGGCTTGGATGAGAGGTACAAAACTCGTTGTATATAGGTCCAGTAGCATTTTAGAGAGTTTTTCCGTCGCTAAATCTGTCGCAAAATTCATTTATGTCACTAAGTGACACAATTTTATACTGATAGACCCAAAAAATTCATAACCAAATAAAACAAGCTATTGAACACACTAATATCATTCACAGTGGCATTCACGACCATTTTGAGTGTTTTACCTGTCGCTAATACCAGTATTTCCTTGCTTTTACACAGTTGTCTTCGGATACATCGTACGCCTATTCCTAAAGAATGTGGAACAGGTTAGTTTTGTTGATGGTGAACGTGTTTGTTTTATCCAGCGGTCGTAATGTTGTCACTAAAAGGTTTCTTTCGAATTTGTGTGTTCAGGGGGCGTCAACAACATGCTATCTAGCACTGCACCCAGGTGCGAAGGGCATTAGTGGCGAGTATTGGGCTGATAATAACATATCAAGTGCAAGTGGGTTTGTTAATGATCCTGAATTTGTGAAGAAATTTTGGGATTTTAGTGTTGAGTTGGTTGATCGGGCGCTAACTTCATCGTCACTATAAGTTATTCCCTTTTTTAGCAATGGTATAATGTAAACTGTTGTTGTCTGATACACCCTGGTTTGTATGTCGTCCTAATAAAAGTGACCTTATTCTCTATATATCTCTCTTTAACGGCAAATCAGACTCAGCGACATGTCTCTTTATACCCTATATGAATCCCTCTGACCCGACAACTCACGCACTGCGAGCATAGGTGGGCAACAAGGATACAATCGACAAAAAACTAGTTGCATACATCATAAAAAAGTAAAAAAATAAAATAATAAATACAACTAATTAATATCACTACTGTAACAAGTAACAACGTACATACATTATTACTACCTTGTATCATTATTTTCACAAACAAAACAGTCCATGAAGTTCACAACCAGATACATTACTTGGATTCAATTAACTTCACGCTGAAATCGCACAGTTTTTTTGCTGATTCCGGGTCAATTCCCTACCCGCTTTCTTTGCTGTCAACCCATTTATTGATTGAATAAGTTCAAAATTTACCTATTTTCATCATTGATTTTATCACACATAATTCCTTCTATGTATGTCACTCTATGAACTTCAGAGCCAAATAAACAAAGAGGCAAAATAACAAATCAATAAGAGAATTGAAAAAAATCACTAAAAACTAGTTGCATTCATCACAAAAAGAAAAAAAAAAAAAACTGTAACATCAAGTATTGAGAACTGTTCTTTAAACCACTATCATTACTATAACAACATACATTACTATATTTTGCTACAATAATTTTACAAAAACAACAGTTCATGAAAACCACCACCACATAGATTATTTCGATTCGGTTATCTTCACACTAAAATCCCACAATTTCTTTGCTAGTTCTTGGTCAAGTCCATACCCTTTCGCTTTATCCAAGTTGTTGTCGACAAAATACTGCCCGCTAATGCCCTTAACTTGCGGGTGCAATGCTACATAGCATGTAGTTGCAGCTCCCTAAGGTCACAGAAACCATCATCATTAGTTTTGAACTATGTTCCGCTAAAAAATAAAATATAAAAAACAAAGAAATGAAGAGTTATCGAACCTGTGAGACGTTCTTCAAGAAAAACTGGATCGCGTTAACGAATCCGGCTGTGTCAACAGAAGTTCAACAACATCAGCATAGGAAAAAAGATGATTAACTTTTTGCCATAAAAATAACATTTTGATAAAGTTCTAAATTCAAGTTAACATCAAAAGGGATGAGCCATACAGAATAAACCGCCGTTACGTGATAGGTTTGTTCTAATAAGTCCAGGATGTAACGAATTGGCAGTTATATTCACTCCCTCTTCCTGCAAGATACAACAATCATGATGAAGTTAATTTCAACTCAAAAAGATAAATTTATTTTTTACATGAAGTGAGTAGCATTTCACTATGGGTTATTTTTAGAAGATTGATTAATTAGTAATTAGTTACCTTTAAGCGTCTTGAGAGCTCGCTTGCGTGCAATACATTAGCAAGCTTTGATTGCCCATAAGCATACCATGGGTTATAGCTGAAAACAATATCAAAGAAGATCATATTAGGCAGATGATCCCAAACTAGCAACTTTTATACTGATGACCCATTTTGACCCGTCTAACAATTTGAGCAGGACCCAAATGAACCCATAATCAAATATTTTTTTTCCAAAATCAACATTTATTGATTGAATAAGTTGAAAATTTACCTCTTTTCATCATTGATTTTATCAAACACAATGCCTCCTTTGTATGTTATTCTATGAAACTCAGAGGCAAGAAGCACAATCCTTCCTTCGATCCCACTTTCTCTCGCGGTTTTTTTCATGGTATCCAACAACAAGTTTGTTAAAAGAAAGTTACCTAACAAAAGAAAGCAATTTTTTTTCTGTTAGCGCGTTCTTCCCAAGTGAACAAAACATTAAATCTTGGTAAAAAACACATACCAACATGGTTGGTTGCAAACTGCAGTTCAATGTTGTCTTTGCTAAGGGTGAATGGAGGAGCCATAATCCCTGCATTAAGACTTTCGACACAAAACGTTCATCATATTAGTCCCTTTGAACAATATTCAGGCGTAAAAATCATGAACAATCAAATTAGTTTTTCTTACATCAAAATGTTCAATGGAAGTCCCTTTGAACAATATTCTGCTGCGAATTTTCTAACAGATTCCATTGAACTAACATCCAATTCCATCACGTCAAGTTTCGCATTCGGGACCTTTTCACCAATGCTTTCTTTTACTTTTTCACCGGACTCAAGATTTCTGACTGGCATAACGACATGAACACCGCGTAAAGCAAGCACACGCGCTGTTTCTAAGCCGATACCACTTGTAGCTCCTGAAAGTTATGTAGTAACAACAACACCTTCTAAGCATGTACTAAGTAATTATTCAGTTTATTACATGGTAGATGTAAAACATATGTGTAATTGTGTTAAGAGAATAACACACTATGACAACACTTAACAATAATATTTACAATAAAGTGACAGGCACAAAAATAAACGAACAAATCATACAATGTTTGTTTATATCAAATCTAAATCATGAAAATAACAATCGATGAAACGTTGAATTATTTGAACCAATTGTTTCATATGTTCCTACTTCCTGATCAATCAATGCAAAATCTTGACATTTCAACAACACCAGAGCAAAATCTTGAACCAAAAACAAAGCATACGAAGCAAGCAATAGACTAAAATAGAAGTAATATTTTACCAGTAACAATGGCGGTGAGTCCGGTTCCGTCGATTCCTTTAGTAACATCTTCAGCTGTAGATGATGCAGCAAATCCAGATTTGCCTTTGAAGATTGATATCCAAGTCATGTTTTACAACTTTTTTATTTTTTGGATTGAAAAAACACTTGTTGCTGATTATATTTGTGATGAAGTTGGATCAAATAACAAGGATATATATATATATCTAAAGTTGCATATATTATTGATCATTCAATTCAACAAATTTATGACGAATATAATAATTGAGCAAACGACTGAAACACATACACGATCTTTCACACTTTAAAGTAATAAGTTTGAAATTAAAAGGATAAATAAATTATTATTAAAAAAAATGTGAACGTGGTTTTCAACATCTAGAAGAATGAATTATTTTGTTTTTGTCTATCAACTTTAACATATTATCACTTTAATCCCTAGCCTTTGTAACGCCACTTTTTTGTGGTTGCAGTTTATATATTGACTCGGGGACTCGAGGTTTTTGAATGTTAAGAGTAGTGAGGATAGCTATATGATTATTTGTTACCGTGTAAGTTGTAACTCCATGAGATCGATCAGTCTGTCTTTTGTTGTTATCATTTTGAAATGTAACATTTATTATACGTTAAGAGTCTTGTATTGCTTTGCAGAATAGTCATTTTGATGATAATCGTGCTAAAGGAGGTTCTAACTGTAACGTGTTTGAAACGGACATCTTTGAATAAGTTTCAGGATAGTATGAATCATTTCAATACAAGTATGGAGTTTAATTCTTAGAGGTAAACCAGTCTAAAATGAATATTAAGGGGCTAAATGTGTACACCAAGGCAATCAGCTGCACACGTCATGGATGAGTCAGCATACACCTGAATTGAAAGTCAACATCATACAAGCATTCATTCCTCACTTTTTATTTAATTTAACGTTGCATATACGTATTTTCAAATACTCAAAATAATTTTTGTTACCTAAACGGCAATTTTTTTAAATAAAACAAATCGACCACTAGCAAGACATTAAGACTAGAATAAACATCAATATTGATAAAATACATCTATATAGTTACAACGATACTTCACCCATAAGCACAAATTCACTTTAATTTTCTCCGAACACCATGGGAGCAATATTGTGGCATTGAATATGAACTTATTTCTCGCAATCCAAACATACTACATCGGCCTCCATAATAAACAACAAGGTTATCTTTCTCTTCTCTTTGCACCAGTGGTGTTTCATATATAGTATAAGAAAAACACGCACATGACTTAGGCCATGAAATACTAATAGGCCACCAAATCCTAAAGACAAATACCTCATAAATTAAAAACGTTATATCAATTGAAAATTTTGGTTTGAATAATTGATCAAACGATTTAGATTACATGAAATGAGTCGGACAAAAAAGGAACGAGAAGCGTTAATTAATGTGGATTTCGAGAAGGCGTATCACTTGTATCGACTTTCTACGGCTTAAATTGAACCGGTTTTAACTCAAATCAGTTTGTGCAACGTTACAAATCAATAATAGGATCAACAAAAACTTAGTTGCATTCATCAAAAATATTAAAACCGATTACATAGACTAATAACAACTGTTACCCGGCCAATATCAATACTATAACAGCTAGCATACAATAATATTATTTTGTTTCATTAACTTTACAAACAAAACAGTCCAAGAAGTTCACCACCAGACCATTACTTTGATTCAGTTAACTTCACACTGAAGTCCCACAATTTTCTTGCTAATTCCGGGTCATGTCCGTACCCGCTTGGTTTTTTCAAGTTGCTGTCGGCAAAATATTGCCCACTAACACCCTTAAGTTGCGGGTGCATTGCTACATAGCACGTAGTAGCAGCTCCCTAACGTCACACAAACAATGATCATTAGTCTTAAATGCATGATCTTCAACTAAAAATTAAAATATGATAAACAACAAAACGATGAATTATCGAACCTGTGGGATGTTCTTCAAGAAAAGTTGGAGCACGTTCGTGAATATAGCTGTGTCAACATAAGTTCAAGATCATTAGCATATATAGGAAAAAAATGATTAAATTATTATTGTCACAAAAAAGTTTGTTTTGCATATAATATGAAAGGGATGAGCCACATACAAAATATACCACCATGGCGTGCTAGGTTCGTTTTAATAAGTCCAGGATGCAGCGCGTTGGCAGTTATATTCACTCCCTCTTCCTGCAAGATATAACATTCATTCGTGAAGTTAATTAAGATGATCCTTTTTTCATGAATCGAGTAGTACGTATTTCACTATGTGTTAGTTTTAGAAGATGGAGTGATATATATAGTTAGTTACCTGTAAGCGTCTTGAGAGCTCGTATGCGTGCAATACATTAGCAAGCTTTGATTGCCCATAAGCGTATGTCGCGCTATAGCTGAAAATAATATCACAAAAGTCATAATCATTAATCACCCATTTTGACCCATCATACAAACAAATTAACTCAAACAAATCTTTTTTGAGTGAATAACTTCAAAGGTTACCTATTTTCATCATTAATTTTATCAAACACAATTCCTTCTCTGTATGTTATTCTATGAGCTTCAGATGAAAGAATCACTATCCTTCCTTCTTTCCCACTTTCTCTCGCGGTTTTTTTCATCGTATCCAACAACAAATTTGTTAAAAGAAAGTGACCTAACAAAAGAAAGCAAATGTTTTTTTTCTGTTCCCGGCCACATGAAAGAAAACATAAAATCTCAGTAAACAACGTACACATACCAACATGGTTAGTAGCAAACTGCATTTCAATATTGTCTTTGCTAAGAGAGAACGGAGGCGTCATAATCCCTGCATTAAGACTTTTGACGCAAAATATCGATAATATTAACTATTAATTAACCCTTTCTTGCAGAATAATTATTGATGATTAAATCATTAATTTTGTCTTACATTAAGATGTTTAATGGAAGTCCCTTTGAACAATATTGTGATGCAAATTTTCTAACAGATTCAAGTGAACTAACATCCAACTCCATCACGTCAAGTTTCGCGTTGGGAATTTTTTCAGCAATGTTTTCTTTAACTTTTTTACCAGCTTCTACATTTCTGACTGGCATAACAACATGAACCCCGCGTAAAGCAAGCACACGCGCAGTTTCTAAGCCGATACCACTTGTAGCTCCTGAGAGTTATACCATATTATACTTGGTTACTAATGTGTCCAGTTTATTAAGAATTGGACATAGATGGTGTTAAACATATGTGCAATTTAATTGTGTAAATGTTGGTCTTAATTGTTTGACCAAGTTTGATATACATGGAGACAGAATATCACGAGTCACAAGTGTCATTATGTCTACTATGACTAAAAATATGATAATATGATCATTTGTTAATAAAACTTGATTAATGTATTTTTAAACATGCATTTTGTATTGAAATCTATCAAAGAATAATAACATTTTTTCAAATCATATTGTAAAGTAGTTTTTTAACGTTTATACAAGAAATCAGTATATGTATAGTAATAGTTAATTAAAATTATAGTTTCAATCATTTAGAAATTAACAAAACAAAAATTAAAACAAATACATGATTATTATGATTTATTCTGTACATAAATAATTTTCATAATTATTGTAGTAAGATGCATGACCCAGTTGAATAGCAAGCATCATATTAAAGATCATAATATATTTTCCCCCTCTTAAGCGGGGAACACACAATCTTTTTTCATTTCTTCAAAGTAGTGAAACACGAAATAAACTTATATTTATTCTCTTTCCCGGCCTCTTTTTCTTTATAGTTCTACATTTCATTTCCATTATTTTCTCTCTTTTTTTACGTCCCATGAACTATGCGTAGATCGGTATGAGTATGCATATATATATTACTACAGACATATAAGAGCCAGAACTACAAGACGTCACAAAGCATATATATATACGAAGGAAGAAACAATAGACGCGTAATAGTTGTAAGATTACCAGTAACAACAGCGGTGAGACCGGTTCCATCGACTCCTTTAGTAACATCTTCAGCCGTAGATGATGCAGCAAATCCAGATTTACCCGTGAAGATTGAGATCCAAGTCATGTTAATTTGTGTTTGGATTGGATTGGATTAATGAAACAAAACTTGCAAATTAAGATGATTTTAGAATATGAGTCAAGTTGTGATTAACACAAATGAAACATCAATTATATATAAACTTGTAGAGAGTGATCACTTAACGAATAGTACAATAATAATAATAATAATTGGGTAAACGATTGAATAAACTATAAACTATAAAGTAAAGAAATGTAAAAAAAAACATTAAAAGACGTGAACGGAGACTTTAATAGTTTGAAAGTCTAGAAGAGTGAACATATATAGTTTAGGTCTATGATCTTTTACATATGATCACTTTCATCCCTACACTTTTGTAGAGTTTCTTGTAGGATGTTTCTTCGAATCAAGTTCGACTTATGTGGATTAATCGAAATTGAATTTTCAAAACTGAATTCCTATTCGATTCAATTTCAAATAATAACGAGGTTATTCGATTCGAATAAGCTTATTCAAATCAAATTCGAATAAAAAAACTATAAAAGAAATTTAAAAATTAAGAAAAATAGAGAATCTTCACTTTTTAAAAAATTTTATAATATGACTCATATATTATTGAAAATAAAGATAAAAATTAGGAAACTAACCAAACACTATCTAAATAATTTCAACTTTACACATAACCTAACATTTTAAAACAATAAACTCATATATGATATATATAAAAAACTAAAATATATATACATATAATCCTTACTAGATTAGTACCCGTGTACTACACGGATTTTAGTTTTATAGGTTTTAACTCAATTTACATATCAAATTTATTTTTAACATATCTCTTATTAAATCGATTTGGATATTTACAAATATATTCATATAAAAATCATATGTTACAATAAAGGATATGATTTATAATAGTTTGTAAATTTTTATTGGAACATATCGGGTTAGAAGATAATTCATGATAATTGTTAATTTTTTTATTTGAACATATTGAGTTATGAGATAATTAATGATAATTGGTAAAACTTTAACTTGAACATATCAGGTTAGGATAAATCATAATAATTGAAAAGTTTTTTTTTGAACATATCAGGTTAGGAGATAATTCATGATACTTGGTACATATCGGGTTAAGATATAGATCATAATAATTGGAAAATTTTGTATTTGAACATATCGGGTTAGGAGATAATTGATGATAATTTGTGAATTTTTAATTTAAACATATCGGGTTATTTCGAATATGGAGCATACCAGGACCCGTCTAAAAATTATCCATCAAATTATTTTAGAACATGACACCTAAGCAAAATCCTATGTGGAGTAGTTAAAATGGTGACATGTGGATGAGTTACTCAATTATTAGAATAGGTAGATTCGAATCGAATTCGAACAAAGAAAATCAAATCGAACAGGATTCACATTCGAATCAAATAAGATTCGATGGAACAAAAGTTTAAATTTTACTTAGCAAAGTTGATTTGAATCAAATTTCAAATTGTTGAAATAAAATTCAAATAATGAGCAGCACAGTTTCTTGTAATTACGATTAATATCTTGTTGACTCGAAAAGAGGAAACCAACATTGCATTGCCACCAAGGTCGATTTGAATCAAATCTGACTTCTTGGAGCATTTCTACCCGTTTATTTTGTTTAATTTTGTAGCAGTAAAGGCGTTTAAAAGTCATACGTAACCACATAAATATATATGTCCTTACTTCTTGTTAAGTTTACAAGCTAAGTGGTTAAATATCACTTAGTTGAAAACCAGAAGTTGAAAGCAAGAAGTTAGAAGACGTATCATTGTTGCAACGCAAAGACGCCACCAACTAGTTATTAACACGAACTACTTTAAATTCGATAAAATTGGTCCGCGTTAATACGATGAAGATACATTACACAAATATGTGGAGTTTGTTTTCTTTAGGGGCCAACCAGGCCACAATAATATGTTAGGGGTTAAATGTGTAACTTCACGCATTTGACGCAACGTCATTTTCAACATACTAATACTAAAATAGTGTCCCATTATTCCATTATCGTGGCTGATAACACTAAATATTTTAATTATTAAACCATTTGTCGTCATCAAGAAAAAACATTTGTTTACCGAACGCTCAATTGTCCTTATTATATTGATTTTAAAAAAAAGTAACTTCACTTTTGATTTCTGTATTTTAATATTATTAATAGTTTTAGTCTTATCTTAATAATTTTGATTCTTATAATTTTATTTGCTAACAGAAATGGTCTTTTAAACACTAACTTCATCTAGTTTTTCATTAAATTTTTCGCACACGCCCCGCATCTGAGGGGTAAAAATGTCATTTCTCCTTGTTTTTTCATCATGTAAGCTAACACTTTGATTCAGGTGCATGTCAAAAAAAAGTGGGAGAAACAACGTTTTTACTTCGCATGTGAGAGACTTAACGGAAAATTAGATTAAGTTAATGTTCGGGACCATTTTTGTTAGAAAATAAAATCACAAGGACCAAAACCGTTAAAGTGAGACTGAAAGTATTAATGGTATCAAAACACATTAATCAAAACTACAGTTTACTCTTTATTTAGCTCAAATGGTTAAAATACCTTACTCTAAGACTTTATTAAAATAGTCTTTCATTCAAATCTCACTTATAACAAGATATGATTTTAGGTCGGAATAAAGGGTTTGTGACCAGAATTAGATAAAAACTATGCCTGTTTTTATAATAAGATTATTAACTTTAGGGTAACAAATTTCACACCTCTATTGTATATTTTAAATAGTCAGAAAATGGATTGAAATGGACAGGAAATTAGTTTATTCTCGCGAGAGAAACGTATTTAGAAAAATATTAAAGATGGTCCAATGAATTTTGAACAAAAAGTCACTTGCAAACAACAATCCAAATGTATATGTCAGTTGAAAGTAGTTTTAATCAACTTTAAAAGCTACAACATTTTTAGCTGTTTTAATAGAAAATTTGGTTTTAAAAATCTGAAATTTGATTTTGTGAGACTTAGTGGCAGACGAATGTTCTTACTTAGCAAATTCTTGACAGAGATTTAAGTTTTTAACTAGTTTTCACTAGAGGTCATCTGTTAACTTTTTTAACCCCATTAATCTTTTGATGACGTGATCGGAAGGAAAGGTTGTAGTGATGGCAGTTAGGTGGATAGATGGTGTGGACGATAGTTGTGGTGTGTGGTGGTCGCCGATCACCCGGCGGTAACCACTTTAGAAGTACCAAATCGACGTTAACTTTTTAGGATGGGGTTAAAATATATATAACAGATGATCAATTCGGTTCTCGGTCCTTAACCGTTAATCAAGTCGGATTTTATCCAAACTAGTTATGTTTGAAACCTAACTAATTTTAACATGGTAAGGATCCGGTTTGAAATAGGGTATTAAGTTTAGTGTGATTTGAGCCTTTCAAGTCATAACGTTAAGAACCAACTCCAATCTTAGAGTCCAGTCTAGTACGGGTTTAAACTGATTTCAAAATCAAGTTCTAACACTTGATTCGGGTTCAAACCCCTATTTATTACTCAACCCCTATTTATTACTCCCTCCGTCCCATTAAAAGTGTCCATATTACCTTTTTTAGTTGTCCCATTTAAAGTGTCAACTTTTCAAATTTATTGGTAAACTTCCAAATTTGCCCTTAATAACATACACAAACAATATGATGGACCCACAATAATATTTATTGTCAAGGGTATTATTGTCAAATGACAAGCAAAAATACTCATCATTTAATGTGCCTAAAACTTTGTGTTTTTCAAACTAGGACACTTCTAATGGAACGGAGGGAGTACTTCCTATTCGTATTAAATTCTTTTAAGGATACCTCCTAATAAATAATCCCAAGCCCCACTATATTAGCCATCACATTAGAATTTAAAAAGCTACTTAATATTCAAAGTCTAAACTAGTTAAGACCAAATGTACTTAGTGGATGAAACCTCGATGGGTATGTGACGTCCTAATCAGCGTGAGAGTCTATTTAAAATAGTGACCGGGTCGCGTAATACGATGATTCGGTCTTACATTTGTGACTTTCTTACATGCGCTAGAGTGATTATATTATGATTTTAACAAGTCTCGTGTTTGTGACTTTGTTAAACGTATCATATCACAGTAATGACACTTAAACTTACCAATAGACTAATGAAGCTCTTTTGAGATAAATGTTCGAGCAAATTGTATTTATCATGAATCAAAAGTTGTATTTTTAGTATAAAATACATAATAATATTCAAATTTTTTAGGGTATAAAACAAAATTTGAAAATTGAAAATTTTCCTATGTTAGACATTGGAAATTTTTCCTTTGTGATTTGTTTGAGGATGGACCCCATTGGACTCGTTGTATACCTTCATCTTAAAAATGTGACTCATTAAATTAAAGTGGATAATACATTAATACCTCTCTCTATCTTTGAAACGAATGTTTTTTTAGTTAGACTTGACCTTTAAAATGTTTTTTTATACTGTTTTATGGGTTGAAATGAATATAAAGGTTGAATTATGTCATAAATAGTTTAAATATAAAAAATACATTAAATATACATAACTCCCGGATTAGACATGATCAATGTCCTATTTAATACATAAAACATACATAACTGACTGGTCATGCGGTTCATTATCCGGTTTGATTTCAAAACACTACTTAAAAGTCAAGTTGAACTTGAATATCTATCTAATAAATTAGAGTTTTTAGGGGGTAATTTTTGGGAGGAAAACATAATTTGTTTTATAAAAAGAAGGTTGAGAGGGAAAATTAAGTAGGAAAGTTAATAAAGACAAAATTTTGTGATTAATAATAATTTACAAGATTATTTATAAATTTTAAAATATAATAGTTATAATTTTTTAAAATATTTTTAGTCAACCCGTGTGTAACACACGGGTGTTAAACCTAGTATACTCATATAGAACAGAATATCACTGGTCCTTGTGTTCACATAGTATTTTATTATCGTGTTATTTGTATTCATAATAATGTTATTTCACCTATATAAATTTCAGATTTTGTCATTTGTCTTAGTTCTGATTATTATATTTTAACACTAGTTTGTTCTAGAATAAACAAATCATTTTAAAAGGGGGAAACTTCTTAACAAGGTGTAAAAATAACATGTTAATTACAAGTTGAGACAAAAAGTTTGAGAGATTTAATTGAGACACTCATAAAAGTTAGTTACCTTTTAATTATTAAAAGTTTTTCGGTTTAAAAACCTATTAATTCAAGATAAATGATATTTAGACTTATTTCTTTATGGGCCAGGATATTTGTGGGCTTGTTAAGGCCCAACAGACTATGTTGGGCTTCACAAGGCTCAAATAGTTTTATTTTTAAAGGAATTAAGACTAATGAAGTGAAACAAAACAAGCAAACTAGATCCGAATCCAAAACTAATTTCTAAACCGATCCGAAACTGATAAAAAAACCAACTTGAGTAAAACCGATAAAAATGTTTAAGACTTTGAGACCGATCCGGTCTAATCCTATTGGTATGGTTGTTCACTTGTTCTTTCCAAACAACCGATAAACCGCTAGTTTCATCATACATAGAATTCCAGTTTGAAACTGACCCGTAGGTATGGTTTACCTTTTCGGCTTTTCCAAACGAAACACATTTTGTACATACGGTAACTTGATCCAAAACATTTTTTAATCCGGTTCGATTTGTAGCAAAACTGCTTTTGTGCAACTCTAAATTTACACCTTAAAACTCAATGGAAAATGTGACCACAAGACACTTCTTTTTAAAAAAACATAAACATATGGTCAATACAACTCGGGGGTAGATGGATAATTTACACACATTCATCAACCAAAAGCTACAAATAAAAAAGCACTAAATCCACATTTTGGTACAAAGCAACAACAATCCATAACAGATAACAACAAATCAAAGAAACACAAATACTCTCTTAAGATCGGCTCTTGAACGGAATGGCTCTGATGACAATCTGGTGGTACAACGCCGCGAGTGCAGCCCCGATGAATGGACCGACCCAGAAAATCCACTGCAAAAACGATCAAAAAACAAAATTACCTTTTTGACCCTATGGTTTGATACATAAAATCTTGACCACTATTTTGAAACTTGTAATCAAATAAATGACTTACATGGTCATCCCAAGCATGGTCCTTGTTGTAAATGATTGCTGCACCAAGACTTCTTGCAGGGTTGATACCGGTTCCGGTGATTGGGATGGTGGCTAAATGGACCAAGAAAACAGCGAACCCGATCGGGAGTGGTGCCAAAATCTGCATTTTTGAAACTAAAGATGGTCAAACAAAAGGTGAATAGAATGTGCAACTTTAACTTTTACCGCATGGTACCATTACTAGTTCCAAAGCTCTGATTTTGAAAGTGTTTACTTTAGAATGAATGAACAACTCTAGTGGAAGTACAACTTTCAAAAAGTTATGACTTGGAATGGTTTCCCTAATAACATTTGATTTGGAAATGAGAAAATCACAAACTTAACCTTATTTAACTAATAAAATTGTTAAAATAAACAATTACTTCATTTAAATGGTGTGTCTCACAACTAAAATCTTGTAGCATGGATTGTATCTATGTTGTCAAGAAATGACACCTTGCACCAAGACAATTGTATTCAAATTTAAAATTAAATAACTAATCTACTTCATTTTTTATATGTTAGAACAACTCCTAATCTACTTCAGTTTCGTGATTGAACCCTCGGCTTCTATAACTAAAGTAATAGACGTTACAACGGTATTTTCCCCATGGTGGGGACAATCACATTCAATTGCATATGCACCATACAAGAGAAGAGACAAGAATTTAACCTACTACTCTTCCATCATTCCCCACATTTAATTTAATTATTTAATTCATCTCCTATTTGTCTACCATTCATATTTAAAATGATAACCCCCCTAATTGTTTGTCCTTTTAAGTCATAAAAAAAACTCTTGCATGTTTTAACAATAAATAACATAAGTAATAAATAGAACAAGATAAAGAGTACACATACAGGAACATGTGAGTCTCTGGCACTTCTTTTGGCATCCGTAGCAGAGAAAACAGTGTACACAAGAACAAAGGTCCCAACAATCTCAGCACCAAGACCATCACCTTTGGTGTAACCATGTGCCACAACATTAGCTCCACCGCCTAGAGTGGTGTACTGGTGCTTACCCTGGAACCCCTTCACCACACCTGCACCACATATGGCTCCTAGACACTGCATCACCATGTAGAACAATGCCCTTGTTAAAGACAGTTTTCTAGCTAGTAACAAACCAAAGGTCACTGCTGGGTTGATGTGTCCTCCTGTTTTACACCAAATTTAAAGTATGTTTAGCAACAACAACAACAACAGAAAAACAAGATTTTTGATGAACCCATTTTCATTTAAAGATAATCTGGAAAAACCAATGTCATTTGTGGTCATATTTTAGGTAAAAATGGAAACTTTAATGTAAAAACACAGAAATTTCTAACTCAAGATTGAGATTTTAGCATATTTTATGATTAGGGTTTGGAAATTCTTGAACTTAAAGACAATATTTTTTATCAAGTATTAACTGAAAATTAAGTAATTAAGTATAATAATATTACTACAAAACCCAAACCAAAGTCCAAAAGGACATTTATTTTAGGTCAAGATGCAAACTTTATGGTAAAAACTAAAAAGATAGTGATATTTTTGCCTCAAGATTGAGATTTTAACATAAAAATGAAGCAGGGTTTGTGAATCTTGAAGTTAAAGATAATGTTTATACCAAGTACAAACTGAAATTTAAGCATAATACTACTAGTAGGTTTTGAGCATAATTTGAAGAAAGATATATAGGTACCTGAGATACCAGCAGTACAGTAGACAAGTGCAAAGATCATACCACCAAAAGCCCAAGCAATTCCTTGAATACCAACAGTACCACACTTTGTGGGTGATTTAACGACACCCATAACAGTCAAGACAGAGATGTACAAGAACAAGAAAGTGGCTATGAACTCTGCAATCCCAGCTCTGTAAAATGACCATGATGATAACTCACCTGGCTCAAACAAGGGTGCAGGTGGTGGTTCTTTATAGTCTTTGTCTGTTTGAGCTGATGTCCCAATTGGTTGCCTTTCAGAGAACTTGTTAGCTCCTAACTTAACATCTTCTTCTTTGCCCTCCATTGCTATGAGACCACCTTTTTTTCTTATCTAGTTTTAGGTGTGAGTTTTGTGTTGTGACTTGTGAGGTGAATGGATAGGCTTTGTGGGATTTTATAATGGAGAAGAAGAAAGCATTTAGTTCATAAATAAACTTTAATAAATAAATAAATGTGTCATTACTTTGTTCTTTATTTCATGATTGAGTTCATAGTAGTGGGTCCTTGTAATTTTACCGTTTGAGAGGCTTCAAGACAACGGTGATAAAAACAAGTTAAACATGACATGATACATCACAATTAATAAGTGTGAAACATAAATACGAAACGAAAAGCTAGTTGTGATGTTTTTTTTAAATACGAGCGCTAACAAGCATGTTACATGACTTATTATGACATGATTAATATCATATGTTTAGTGAATTAGTGACATGACATGGTACGGTATAATTAGCACGGTTAACAGATAACAAAGTTAAGTAAAGGTTATTAAAAAATTATGATTCATGCATGATAATAATATTTTTCAATGGTTAACATGTTTGAAACAAATACATGCATGTAAAAATGTGTTACGAACATGTTAATATAACTTTTATTTTGTTTAGACTTGAATTTAATCATGTCTAAATGTATCAACTTGTTTAAGACATAAACAAATTAATGTCAAAACCAAACATATTTAACTTCGGGGCTGTTTGGCAACATCTGAATCATTAAGTGCTGAATGGTTAAGAGGTCTGAACCATTAAGAGGCTCTATCAATGAGAAATATATTGATGTAAAACTTCAGGTGATGGTTAGTTTGATATATGTTCCATTCAGCTCCATTCAGCATCTTTCAATCTCTTAACCATTTAGCACTTAACTGAACCATTCAGATGCTATTTTTTTATGAAACAAACGCTCTGAATGCTGAATCTGAATCATTAAACACTGAACTGGACCATTAAGAGGTGAAACAAACAGCGCCTTCGTGTGTCGTAATAGTTAATCCGTGTTAAAAACTAACAACCCTACTTCAACATCGACTTATAAAGATAAATTCATACAATTTTGAAGTTTTGTTTGTGTTTCCTATCGATTATATTTTTTATTTAATCAAATCAATATTAAAAAAAATGGATAACAAAAAAATACAATATTAATATTTCAATACTGAATTTGTGGCTGTAGAGAAATGGACGGTACTTTTGCATTTTATTCTGACCGTTATAGTAATCAACCGCCGCCATCGGTTCGAACGTTACCTTCAACGTCCAAGATTAATTTTTAATACTTAGTACCTTATTTTTTTAATATTAAATAAATATTTTTTATGCTAATGAGTTAATATGCATGTAAGTAGTAGTTAAAATGACGTAACATGTTACCATTAATAAATTAAGTTAAATTAAAATATTAATGGATGAAAGTTGAAACTTCTCCACTAACATGCACAATGATGCCTTTTGGTATGATTTGTAATTTCATTTCATTGTTCATGTTTGGTATAAGAGGGCCCAACGTGTCATAACAATCATTAAAATTTATAACAAAGAACAGAATAAAAAAGAGATACAGAAAGATACCCCCTCTATGAAAATAGACAAATATGCATTTTATAATTTAAGAAAGTAAAAAAACTTGTAACAATTGTAAAAGTATTTTCTCTAAATTAATTTAAAATGTGTGTTGGGCAATGGCTATGATAACATATGAATAAAAAAATGAATGTTAGTGTATCATTGTCCATTTGTCTTCAATTATGTATGAAATGGTTATATTAGCATGTATCATAAGGTTACAACTAGTATAACCCCTAAAATTAAAAGAAAATTTTAAAAAGAGTAAATTACGGTTTTCATCCTTGTGGTTTAGGCTTTGTAACGGTTTTCATCCAAAACTTAAAAAATGCTTAATTTAACCATTGTGGTTCCAGATTTGTCCCAATTAGATCCAAACCTCTAACACCGTTAAGTTTAACCGTTACTCAGCCCTCACTTGCATCTCACGTGAGGGGCATTTTTGTCATTTAACTCCATCGTTTGCATATATCAACCAAGAAACCTATGCAAATGGTGGGGTTAAATGACAAAAATGCCCTCACGTGAGGGGCAAGTGAGGGCTAAGTAACGTTTAAACTTGACGGTGTTAGAGGTTTGGATCTAATTGGGACAAATCTGAAACCACAATGGTTATATTGAGCATTTTTTAAGTTTTGGATGAAAACCGTTACAAAGCCCAAACCACAGGGACGAAAACCGAAATTTACTCTTTTAAAAATTATGATTTTAAATTGGTTAAATAAATATATAGCATTTTAAATCATTAAAATTTGGAGTGACCTATATAATGCTATACAACTCATACTCAAAGGATGCTCTTCTGGTATTGACCTACCTCATCACATGCACTCTTTCCTGCCCAAGTCATCCTTACTTTTTTCTTTGGCTTTTTTTTAAACAAATAGCAACCATTTTATTTAAAAATAATAACCTTTTTAAATGCATTTTAATGTAACACCTTAATTAAATCCCGCATCATTCGTAAATATAAAAGATGTTGGATTCATAAGAAATATCATATCTTGACTATTACTAACGTGTTTCGAACGCATTCATTGTGGGTTAGATGAGAGCTCAACGATCTAAATATGAATGACATGTCGAAAAGTTTTTACTAGAACAACCTAAAAGAAGCCATGTGGTTTTTTAATTTTAAAAAATGGGATTTTCTAATATGTGCCCTAAGGGCACAAATAACAAACTTTTAATATGGTAAGTATTCTTACTAATTACATTAATATTCTACTACTTACCATATTTACCAACAAAAACTAAATATAAAAACATGATTTTGTTGGTAATTATGGTAAATAGTAGAATATTTATCTAATTAATAAGAATACTTACCATAATAAAAATATGTTATATGTGCCCTTAGGGCACATATTAGAAAACCCCTTAAAAAATTAGTAGACGTGAATATTACACTCAAATAATAATTTATTTCTAGAAATTTTAATCCTTTTTTTTAATCTTTTTAAATGATGCGGTGGGCATGCTGCCAGCTGTTAAATTAGTCACAATTTTTTATTTATGGACGTATAACGGTTTGATGGCTTTATTGAAACTTGTAAGTTCATAAAAAGGATCATTTGCATTAGCCTTATAGTTGAGGGTTCAATTTGAAAATTTTGTTTTTTTAATAATGAAATGAAATTTAAAACGAAAGGTGTTTATCCAAACACGTAACTCCAACCGTCCAAGCCGACAACCATTCATCAACGTGGCATTCATCTAACACCACACTTTCTAAATATTCATTATTTATTTATTTATTTCAATCCTACAAAAAGTTCATCAATGAAAAATAATCCTCTAGACGTTAACTCATGATTTGATTAAACTCATGAGTAAAAGAGTTGTAGGATGAGACCGACTCTATTTAATTTTATGGTCAACTTTTTAAGCTAACAGACTTTAAATTTAAATCAGTTTGAACTTGATGCCTTAAAGAATTCCAAGTAACAGTTAATCATAACCTTTAAAACAACCAAAACCCAACGCCTCTTTTTTTAAGGCAAAATAAAAATTCTATTGATCAGAAGTTATTAACAAGAAGTTAAAATAAAACGAACACAAACACATAAAAAACCAAATTCTTTTGAGATCAATCGTTATAAAAATTTTGTTATATAATAAAATTTATATATTCAAATAAAAGTTATTTACATCGAAATTAAAAACATACGAACAAACAAACAAGCATTCTAAAATATAAATATTCATGTTCTAAAATATAATTATTCATGTTTTTCGTATCAAGATTTAATTATTTGGATTAGGAACTAATGATAGTATAGTATAATTGATTTGATTTTGATTATTAAGAATTCACGGATTGATTGTCAGATCCTTTATTGATAATATAAATTAATCACGTCTCTATATTTTAATCTAATCCTTATCATTTAAAGTATAAAAATTAACCAAAAATATTATTAAACTAGGTTAAAGACCCGTGTTTAACACGGGATTTGATAAGAATAAAAATCATTAACAATTAATATCATATTTGTTGATAAGATATACAAAAAAACTCATGAAGAATAACAATGGATTAAACAAAAATTTGTAAAACAAAGATTGATGAAACATAAAATAATTTACATTAGGTTAACAGATAAACAATCGGTTTTTATCTATACCTGATGATATGTCACAGGTTACAAAACGAGTCTTTAATTGACTTATGCACTTGTTAATGTGACATGTCAAGAATAACAATTAAAAAATCATGACTTGTACCAGGTAAGAATGCTGCAATTAGTACCAACGCAATAACATTAGTGCCAACAAAAGATCTTGAAACATAAATGAAATATATAGAAAATTTACTTATTAGTCAAAACCCACATTTCAATCTTCTAATTCATGCTCCACATAAGGTGTCATACACGGGTCAATTTTAGAATAAGTTGTCAATGAAAATAAATTGCTTGTAATTACATAATAAAAGTAAAAAAGGATAACTTAAAGAATGCCATTAATGTGTGTAATTAAGAGGTAGGCTTGCTAAAAAATTGACATGTGAATAGTGATGGGTTAAAAGAATGTCATGTGTGCAATTAAGAGGTAGGCTTACTAAAAAATTAACACTTGGCAAGAATAGGTTTGGTTTATTATATATTTTATAAATTAAACCCGACAAAAATGGATGTTTTTATCATTCAATTCAAAGTCAATACATCATGTGAATATGATATGAGACAAAATGTAAACTGTAACAGTGAATCAACTCGGTAACCAAGTGAGTACATTCAAGGTCATTCATTGAGTCAGCTCAGTATAGTCCTTACTGTGTCAACACAGCGGTCAAAAGGACGCGAGTTCGAGTTCGAGGTCTTTCACTGAGTCAACTTAGTGAGTGAGTAATTAACTTCCATTACACTAACCTAAACTGAGTTGACTCAAATAAAAGAGAAATTAATAGATCATAAATAACTATCATATTGACAACATTTTTTGATTCACTAAAGTTGGGCTCAATAAACCACCCTAACTTTTCTGCCAAATCATCATCCAACTAATTAACAAGCCATGATCTTCACTTCACCATGGGCACTTGTTTTACAACATAGATGAACCATTTACACTAAAACAACAACTATTCATCCGGTGCGTGAGTTTGCCCAAGTCGAACATGTGGACATTCCCTTTCGGGTTGACCACTTGTCCACAAAATACCGAGATCCCCTCTCTTCTTTCCCAGTGACAAAAAGGTCCCTGCATCATTTCAGCCCGACCCGTTAACAAAAAGGTCCCTGCATCAAGTTAAGTTATAGTCCAACATTACCTAGAGTAAAGGGAACAATGTATAGCAATGCCGGTTGACCGTGACCATCCATCAGATTCAAAGCTATGTAAGTTATAAGGAGACCTGTTGTATAATTTCATAGGATTCCCATTAGAACATGTAAACCGATCAATATGAAAATCCGGTCAAAAACAGTGAAAAGCTTTGTTATAGATCTTTATTACCTAACCCGTAAGCAAACATTGCCCACAAGAAATATCCAGATCGAATGTTCTTTTTTGCCAACCAATCATACCTGCACCGAGTTTTTTGTTAAAAGCAAACTAAGCATTTAACAACAAATGGTAGGAACCGGTCTACGATAGTAAAGATCCAATCTTTAAATTCTAAAGCCGGCAAAACAGGCAGATAAGATAACGGGCCAAAATGGGTTCAGGTTGAACAGATAAATTTTGGTGACTTTAACGTGTTTGATCCATTTCGCCCATTTATTTTTGAATATATGTTTTTAGTTATACCCATTTGACCCCTTAGCAATATAACATAACAGAAAGCGAAATAATTTCAAATGAATAAGCTGAAATTAGAAAGATGAAGGATGCGAAAGAAACCTTAGGGAAAATGTGATTAATAAACCAGGTAAAAGAATGTCACCAAAGCCAATAATACTAAATCCGCCCCATGGGTCAAACATACGTGGTATCTTAAGCAGCATTGGGATACCATCCTCCCCACTTTTGTCACCACGAGCCACCTATAAACAAGCAAGTATCCCATAATATTCATTTAGATTGATTATCTGTTACAATCTACCAATAATAGAAATAGAAAAAATACGAGACCCATTACCTAATGGGCCTAACTACTATATTTTAACACTCTTCAAGTTGGAGTGTATATATCCAAAGCTCCAAGCTTCTTACATATATAATTATACATTCATCCTAAGAACTTTGAAGAGACTTTGGTGGATCTTAGACTTGACAAAAGTGGCCACAAACTCACAATCTCATTAATAAGCTTTTCTTTGACGTAATGATGATGAATTTTAATGTGCTTGGTGATAGTAGGGGGCTCAGAAGGATTGAATGTCCTCTCTATGAATTAAAAAACAAACATTTTACAGAAGAAGAAGGCTTCCAGAACTGACTCACGGGGGGAGGAAGGAGGCTGCTGGATTTGATCCATAGGGGCGGAACTGTCAGAATTGATGCATGTCAACAGAATAAGGCAGCCGGAAGTTACACGATGACGGAAGGAGGCTGCTGAAGTTGATACGCGTCGCAGAAGGAGTGCCACAATTGAAACGAGATGGCGGAAGGAGGCTGCAGAAGTTGATATGTGGCATCGAAAGGAGGATGCTGGATTTGATATGAGATGGCAGAAGGAGGCTGCCTGAATTATCACGGGAACAAGGGCGTACAAGTGCAGTTTCGGTTTATGAGAAACTTGAGTGAGAAAAAACATGGTATCATAGCCAGGTTCCTCATAAATCGAAGCTACACTTACACACCCTAGCCTTCACGCATCAACTCTGACAGCCACCTTCAGTCATCGCGTGCCAACTTCGACAACCACCTCACGTTGTGGCGTATTAACTCCAACAATCACCATCCACCATCCGACGACACGTATCACGTCCGACACATACTTCAACGGTCGTGCATCAATACCAGATGCCTCATTTCCTCCCCACTCCCCATGTATTAAATCCAGTGGCCTACATTCCACCAGTGTGTATCAATACCATCAACCTCCGTGCGCCCCAGTGTATCAATTCTGTGAACCTCCTTCTACCCCCATGTTTTAATTTAGGCAGCCTCTTTCCGACGATGATGACAAATTAAAGACAAATTAGGAACAAGGTTGACTTACCACAATCATCACGCTTTCGTGGAACAATTTCTTCGAAACAAAAACCCAGAAAATGTCATACAAGAAAGCACAGCCTAGTAGAACCGTCCCAACCTGAGCCACAAAACACAAATTTCATTACCTTGAAACCTCGTTGCTTGAACATGATTTGTCAAATGCCTACGATATCCTTCAATTTCAATAATTTTACCTTGAGATTAGGCACGTGCACAATCTGAAGTACTGTAATTATCAGCGCAATGCCCTGAACGAATTAAAAAAAAAATCATCAATAAAACTTTATTAATGTTTAAAATGATCCATACATGAAGCTAATAGGAATTAGGTAACAATTAAATTGTATTAAACCGTGCTTCTCAATGAAATATATTTGAAAATTTTGGTATGTAAAGTTGACTTACTAGTATATCTTGAGCAATCCAAGCAAACTTGGATTCCCGATACACGGCCCAAAGAACAGCAAAGACTATGCAGAATGGCAAAACCGCCAAAGTAAGGTATGAAACAGCTCCAAAAAACGGTACTTTGATATATGATTGAGCAGCATGTTTGAACCACCTATAAAAATTCAGGTAGATATTTTTCAATAACAAATTAACTTTATAGTATGATGATCAAAGAAAACAATTAAGAAAAGATATATTGCACCTTGAGAGCAAAGCAACTATGCATGTTTGCAATCCCTGCAAGTAAAAAAACGTCTTTAAATGGACAAAACGTATTCATAATCATACATTTCAGACTCAATTCAGAGGACACATACCTCTACACCTCCTATGCAGAAAATGACCACCAAAAGTTCAATGAACCATTCAGACATTAACTTGTAAAGGAGAACCAAGAAGCAAGATGCAACAACAACAAACAAGACCGCTGACTTTGTGTTGACTTCCACAACCCCACTTGTGCCAACAACTTTTGTGTTTGAAAGGTCCTCTGAAAAATCCTACAAGAATTAGACACATCTTATGTCAGTGGGCGTCATGTCAGCGCCAAGTAGGACAGTCAAGCTTCAAAAAGGAAACAATAATGCTTTAACCTGTAGTAATTTATCATGTTCTATAGCTGCTTCATTGGCACTCCATGCAGACCAATACGAGGCGCATAAAATGGTCCCAACTGCCATTAGCCATAGAAATACTTCGGCTATGTCTACGACTGGTCTTCTTGGTGAGTATAGCTGCACAGAAACTAGAGTGTGGTTGAAAACCTTCAGAATAAGGTAGCATGATGATGCCAACGATGCTCTTGAAAACCAGATTACAACACAAAAAGGACTAGCGGTATCAACTTCAAATGAAATTGGGTCGATTCGTTATTTTAATCTCTAAAGGGTCAAAGGTAAGTGATTAATCTCTTATATAACTGTATTTGAAAAAAAAAACAGAATTTTAATGAAATATTGTTAATTTTGTAATAATATTTTACCACTAATTATCTTAAAAAGTTTCATGTTTTGACCGGTTACCAACCTGGCCCGTATTGCCACCTGTGAAAAGAACTTACTTGATGAATGATTCAATAACAGTCTCTCTAACTTCACACCAGCATCCTGTGGAAGCATGACCGTTGGTATGTGTATGTCTAGATCAGTTTCATCAGGCTCACAAACCATCTTGTAGAGTTCTGAAATATTTCAAAAAAGAAGGAAAAAACATGTTGACATGATTGAAGATTTGTAAAAAAAAAATTAGAAAATACTGTGTGACAAAGCTGACTAAAAAAGCCTGTCTGCTTGTGGAAACAAGTCACTAAGATAAAGGTAATTGCATGTGTGTCAACTAGATATGTTACTGTTACTCTTATTCTTGCAATAATCACTTTGAAAACGCATATTCAAGCACCTGTAAATTTGTTTCCAATAACAATGGGCACATATGTAGTTCGAAATGAAATCTTTTTCAAAGAGGAATGTTGCATCTTCAAATACAATCATCTGTTGTTTACCTCTTTGGTTATTAATAATAAGTACTGCTGAAGCACCAGCAGCTTGTGCAATGTTTGCCTTTGTTGTGAATTTGCAATGACCTCGGCTCACCATGATAACATCACCAGTAAGCTGCCATAATACAAAGATAACTAAGTTAGTACTCACAAGTCATAACTAATGAGCTATTTGTAAGAACCGAGATTCATCTGTCAACATGAGACCTTTTTCTTTGGTGGACTGCAACAATCACGAGGATCCGATTGAGTAAGGTGAGTTTGGTTAGCATTTTTCTCCTTAGATACAATCGTTGTTCCGAATCTAGCCCCAACACCAACAAACTCAGCACCTTCTACACCATCAACCCAAGTTTGAACCTTTACCTATCAACATCAAAATTTAAAAGGAACAAAATAACAGGTCAACTTTCTCGCTTTTGAAATGTAGATTAAATTCCAGCTTCAAACCGAAAATTCGAGCAAAACGCGTTCAAAAACCAATCAAAATGACATCCAATTCCAGTTTCATATATAGTTGTAAGTGAAATCACTTTGAATATCACAAAATATCATACAATTAAGTTATAATCTCACTTTAAATATCTACTTATAGTACACAACTAACCTATACCATACTTCATATCATTAAACATAAACACTACTGAGCTATAATCTCACTACAAAGCTATCAATCTGATATGCAATGAAGCTATAATACACTTGAAGTTTAGATACACAACATGCACTCTACCTATGATCTTGGATCAAAGAAACAAAAAGCAAAAACCACAAGTTGAGTGAAATAGGGGTTTTACCAGCACAAAGTCATTTTCACAACCCGGCTTCTTGGGAGCAAATTTGTCATCATGAACAATGTCTCCTGCTGTCACTTGACTAGGGTTACTGAAGAAAACAATGATCAACAATATAAAGAAGCAGCTTCTCAAAAACCCCATGGAAAATTAGGTGAATCTTGGTGGTTTTCACTGCATCAGAGTGTAAAGATGTTATCTTTTGAAAGCAAGATGCAAAATTGATAGCTGTAGATGGCAGAAGAGGAGATGGGCAAGGAAGATCTCGTGTATGGGGAAGATCCTTGGCATTATTATCTTTGAAGTCGACACCTTCTTTCAGGTATGTCGAATGAAAGGACATTTATTATCCGAGTTAATTAAACTTCTAATGTTATTGGTAACTAAGGTATCAAACAAACATCGAATGTCATTACTTTAAGGTATCGTTTGGTATGCAGGAATGATGGATGGAATGGAATGGGTCATTACGACGGAATGCAAAAGAGTGTGTTTGGTTGATGAGTGTAATGGAATAAACCATTACAAAGGAATGAAAAATAGCTCATTTTCATTCCATCCACACCCCTTGTTTTTTTTCATTCCTTCAAGGAATGAAATAATTTTTTAAATTTATGACTAGAATTAAGACTTGGCCTATGCCCCAAACCTTGACCCGGCTCAAGATCCCATGAACCAACCTATGTCCTAACCCACGTCTCGAGCCATGACCCGACCCATGAACCGACTCACGGTCTGAGCCATGAATTGACTGATAGTTCGAGCCATGAATCGACCATGATCCAACCCATGACCAAAACTATGATTCGACATATGACCTGACACATTCCTCGAACCAAGACCCAACTCATGAACCGAACCATGACTTTACTCATGAAAAGAATCATGACCCAACCCATGAACAAATACTTTAACTGACTCATGACCCGATCTATAATTTGACCCATGACCTGAACCATGAACCAAATCACGACCCGAGCCATGAACCAACCTGTGACTCGACCCATTCCTCGAATCATGACTCAGCCCATGGCTTGACCCATAACCCGAACCATGATCTGATTTATGACCTCACTCATGTATTGACCATGTCTCGAACCATGACCGACACATGACCCGAACCAAGACCCGACTCATAGCCATAAAAATATACTTTTGTAATTTTTAGTGAACAATATTTCATTAATTTGTCTTTTCTTTCGTACCAAACAAAACAATAAATGATTCATTTCACTTATGTAAAGCAACCAAACAAGGTAATGGAATTGAATGATCCTTTTCATTCATTTGTCCATTCCTTTCCTTCGTTCATTCCATTCCCTACCAGGTGTATTAGACCCTTGTCACAATTGTTTAGCGAATTATTATTTCTTGTTTTATCGTATCAGCCTTTCACAAACAAAAATGTAACATAATATAAAAAAAATCAAATACAAAACACAACACAAAAAAAGTAATAAAAAACAACAAAAAACAAACACATACATAACATCAAACAATAGCAACACAACACCTCAAATCACACACGAAACATCATTTCATGACATCAATCAATAGCAGCGTTACAACACTTTAAACTATCAATCAATAGCAACACAACACCTCAAGCCACATACAAAACATCAATCAATAACAACATAACACCTCAAACCATCAGCCAATAGCATCACAACACCTCAAATCACACACAAAACACTATTTCATGACATCAATCAATAGCAACGTCACAACACTTTAAACTATCAACCAATAGCAACACAACATCTCAAGTCACATACAAAACATCAACCAATAACAACACAACACTTTTCAATATGAAAAAAAAATAATAAACAAAAAACGACCGATAACTAAAAACAATTCAAAACACCCACCAATTGCAACACCATAACTCATCTAGCACTCAAAACACCCAATAACTAAAAACCAACTCAACACACCTCATGCTTACATAAGGCTTTTAAAGACTGTTAAATCATAAGCAATATGATACTTTCGTATGTGTATATGTGTTTTATTCGATGACCTTTCGGCCGAAGTTATTCACACTAACTGATGCTTGGTTTCTTAAATCTCATGCTTACATAAGGCTTTTAAGGACCAATGTACAACTTCCAATGGATAATCAAATGCAGAAGCTGAACGTTGGTTTAGAGAGCAAGTGACACATAAGTAATAGGTTGGGTTGGTTTGACACAACAATTATCCTTGCTAAGATAACAAGTAATGAAGATAAGGTAACAACTGTGAGACAAAGCTTGCTTTGTGATCAGGCAACACTAAAACCGGTTGAAGCACAATAAAGGATCTTCACTACATTAATTAAATCCCCTTCACTTAATTCAACAGATCTTCACTATACTCAAATTAAACAATAAATCCCTTTAAGATGTTGCATTATAAATATTACAATTCCCTCTAAGATAAGGTAAACGCTAAAAAAGACTTCCTCACAAAATCATAAACAAGAAACTAAACTAAGGCAGCATTCCCTCTCTCATCTTTCGACTCGCACGTAGTGTCACGCCACATTTCTTTGTTCATCAGTCTTTTCAACCTTCCGATCAAGAATCCTATCGAATGATACTATTCAAGCTACACGCTTAGGCTTAACTGTAATCTCTATTTGAAACAAAGATACAAACATACGTTGTCTCACTCCTACAAAAATGTACCTTCGACGGATCACATACCAGCAGACAGTCGAATGAACAGGAAAAAATCGCTTCTTGTTGTTATGTAACAACAAAAACCAACTTTTTTACTTGTTTCACAACCTTGTTTAGTAACTCTCAGGCAACCTGCACGATAATGGGGAAACCACCTGATCATCAAACACTATGTTCGCATTTATTTTCATCTTCAAATGATATGATTTATAAATCTTACCGCCATGGATATTCACTGGTGTCGATCCCTGATTGATGTAATTCATCCACATACTGCAAAGCCTCTCGACATTCTTCCCTGTCATCAAAAAACTCGGTTGTATCGCCAACTGTATCATATGTCTCATGGCCTTTCCCAGTAACCACCTACAATAAAATCAAAACAAAACAAAACAAACAATACATAAAATCTTACCCTTAGAAACACATGTCGGCCAAAGTGGACCAGAGCCCGGGCCTGCCAACTTCTGTTTTTTTATCAGAGTAGCAAGGAACTTACCACGACATCACCCTCCTCACCCATTGCAACAGCAGAACGCACGGCTACCCTTCTAATATCATGAAGGAAGAGTCTGTGACCGTTTGAAAGTGGTGGGTGGTAATCGTCTGCTTGATGCTTCAAGTAATCTTGCATAGTCATCCCTATGCCCGCCAACATGTCGTCCAATATGTCAACTGGTAAAAATGTTATTCAAAAACATTTTTCATTAGTTACAATACAAAGTTCACGGAAACACTTATAGTTCAAACATACTTACGTGGATCCTCGTTTCTTGGATTGTCTGACGTCAGCATAGTGACATCACTCTTGTCTGTCGCGATCTTTGTCATCACAGGTCGTTTGCCTCTTTCAGTTTCACCCGGACACCCGATAACTAACATTAACACCAAGGGAAGTTTAGGTATCTCACGACTAGTCAAGCAAATTTTTTTCATATTGTATATGTTAAATTTCAAGATTTCATACCTGTGATAATCCTTTTTGGATTGAGTTCTCGAACATTGTCAAGAAGTCTTGATAAACCAGCAGGGGTATTTGCGTAATCAACCACCACCCCGTATGTTTGTTCCTCATCTATCAACTCGCATCTACCGGGGACCACATCAACCTCTTCAATCCCCCTAACAATATCTTCTAATGGTGCCTCTACTGCAATCCCAACAGCCACAGCGGCAAGAATATTGTATATATTTTGCCTCCCGAGTAATCCAGAAGAAATCTCCAAAATACCCTTCGGCGTATCCACCAACACTTGTGTCTCAAAGAGAGAAAGGTCAAACTGTAACGGGTGTACATCGGCTTTCTTGTTCTCCAATGCAAACGTGACAACTGGCACGTCCTGTTTCCCTTGGGCAATGAACAGAGGGGCGTTTTCGTCATCAATGTTCACAACTTTCCGGTGTCGTGTGGGGTCCACCATTCTACTAAACAGCTTAAGCATAGAATTTTTGTACTCTTCTTCCGACCCGTGGATCTCCAAATGATCCGTACTTAGGTTCGTGAAAACCGCGATATCAAAATCAACTTCATCACACTTTCCTGAATCTAGCTCGTTTGAAGAAGCTTCCATAACAAGGGCTTCTGTCCCGTTATGGACCATTTTTGCCATCAATTTCTGGCGAGAAACCGCATCTGGGATCGTGTTTTTTGTTTCCAGTTGGTTTTCTCCATGAATATAATGAGCAACATTAGTTATCATCCCAGTTCTTAATCCCATGACTTCATACATACCTTTTATCAAATAGGCTGAGCTTGTTTTTCCATATGTTCCCGTGATACCAATTACAGCTATGTTTTTTGACGGGTGCTTAAAAAATGAAGCTGCTAAAGTTGCTAAAACCGAACTCGTGTCTTCAACTAAAACTAACGCTTTACACCCTAAAGTTTCCTCAATATCAATTTCTTTACTAGCTACAACTGCAACCGCCCCTCTTTTATCAGCCTCAGTTAAAAACATATGACCATCAGTTTTTTTCCCAACACAACATACAAACAAGTCACCAGGTTCAACTAATCTTGAATCGTGTTGAATACCTGTGATTTCAATCTCTAAATTACCCAAAACCGAAACGGGAACAACCTTACTCTCATCTAAAAGCTCGGCTAATGTCATTTTACATTTGGGTTCTACAATCCTAACTTCTCCTTTACGAAAAGCATCAAACTCAGAATCAAATGAAGATTTAAACGATGAATTACCAGCTCCCAAATCGTCATCTATCTCAAGATCTGAAATTTCTGCCTCTGAATCCTCACCGGTTCCTTTTAGTTCTTCAAGTTCTTCAATTTCATCCAAATCGTCTTCTTCTTGAGATGGCAGTTCATCCACTATTTCATCTTTTACCTCATCCTTTGACTGCATCCAAAATTTACATATTTATAACAGAAATCAGTCAGTTAATATATTGTAAAAGGCTGACTATTATAAATAGAATGCAAAGATTTATGTCTTTGCAATCAAGAAACTTTAAGTGGTCATAATCCTAAAGTCCAAAGTGAGTTTTAAACCTTTTGACAATTAAGTCAAATTGGTTAAATATGCGCTTAAACAAAGATTGTATGGATATATGCATCTGAAAACCATAGTATCTCTAGCTAGATTCGTTTGCATTTTGCATAGTCACACATTACACATGTGTGTATCTGCGTATATCTATGTGTATGTGCACATGTGAAGAAAAGCAACCGCAGTTGAGTTAGACCAATCTCATTAGGTATCCCTAAGTGACCTAAAATGAACCAAGAGGCACCTAATTCAATCGAATGGGAGACTAACTTCCTTATAAACAACAAAAATTGACACAATGATGCACGTACACAAGTTCCCTAAACCCTTAATCCAATATCATGAATAACAATCAAGAACAGAGTTGCTTAAATCATATATGTAAAAAAATCTCCAATGTAAGTATAATTAACAGAACTCATATTGTCATCTTCAAAGTTCAAATAAATGCATATTTTATCCTTTAAAACATATTGACAAGAAATCAAGAACTGGGGATAACTAAATTTCAAAACAAGAAACAAAAAGGTTCAATCTTTCAACAATCAGCAACTTCAAACTCACTTCCAACACCAAAATTCAAGTGGGGTTAAACAAAAGGGTCAATTTTACATGAAATCAATAAAACAAGAAGCAAAAAGATTCAATATTTCAACAATTATCAACATCAAAATCACTTCCAACACCAAAATTCAAATGGGTTGAACAAAAGATTGAATCTTTTACCTCATCTTTCTTAGGATTTGGTTTCAACAACCCTTTCTTAACAAACTCCTTCCTTTTCAAAGCAATAGAGTCATCAATCTCCGAGTACAAATCCCCTTCAGAGTCATCATCTTTTCCTCCAGAGCTAGTTTCATCAGGTGCATCTTCAACATCTTCAATAGCTTTAAGAAAGATAGACTGGTCTTTTTCATACTGAGCTTCTTGAGCCTTTCTTGCACGTGCAATTCTGAGGTCAAGTTGTTTGAACTTAGAAACACCGTGGACAGTGTCTTCTGGTGCTTCAGGTGGGTCAATGTCAGCTGGGTTTGGGTAGTGTTTGCCATTGCGGTTGATGGCGAAAGTGGTGAGGGTGCTGCGGTGGAAGATGGGTGGGAGGTAGTGGCGGAGTGGTGGTTGGTTGTGGTGTTTGGAGAGAGGAGGAGAGGGGAAAGTGAGAGAGGAGAACATCTATGGAGTGTTGAGGGTTTAGTGTTGGAAGAGTGAAAGGGATAAGGGTATGAAATGGGGGGGGGGGGTTTACGGACATGGTGATATAACTCATACGTCGTCGTTTAAATCAGATTATAGAATGCTGTAATAACACGAGTGCGGATTCAACTTTCAGACCTATGTAAGTTAAGTTTTCTCATAAAACAAGTTTGCATCATCCTAAAGTGTTAAATTAATGATTGGTTGTTGAATCCTATTTTAATGTATGATATATCTGAGTTATTAAAAACGTACAGCTTAACAAAAATTCTCATCACCGTTAAATTAATGATTGGTTGTTGAATCCCGTTTCAGTTCTTACAGTTATTAATGTTTGGAGTATACATTTGAGATGTTAAATAAGTAAAATTACTTACGGTTATATGAATTACATACGATAAGTAAAATTATTTTTTTAACGATAAAGTTTAAATATAACCTTAATAGATGGATAGGGTTGCTGACGTAGTTAGGATACATCTCAAGAAGTTTGACAGTGGCAACTTGACGAGTCCGTACTTTTGTCACATCAAACACTTAAGTTCAATGCGTAGATATGTCATGGCACTTTGTAAGTGTGGATCTTTGATTAGTTAGATCCGTTCGAGTTGTTATTGATGTTGCTCGTTGCAGTGACGATTCAAGTTTCTAGCGTAAGAGTTTTAAGTGTTTAACGTAAGTTAGGGGTGGAAACATGATTATGGTGGAAACCGTACTTGCACATTTCAAATGTTTACTCTTTTTAAAGCCTAAAAAGATAACATATAAACTCCTAGTGCCTTTTAAAGACTTAGTTTGAGTTATAACAATCATGATCGTGTTTGGTTTGAGTATTGTGGCTTAAGTTTGAAAGAAGGTAGCCAGAAGTTTGATGTTGCCGGAATAATCACAACAACCGAAATAAGTTTGAAATAAATTGTGGGCAAGATTTAAACATACTATAATCTCATGAAAAAAAACTACAATAAACCGTGTTTTAATCATTAGCTATGATAGTAATGTTTGACTAAACAAAAAAAACTTAGAAAGAAACACATACGTAAGGGATGTTTTATGATAATTTAAAATATTTATATATACACGTAACCTGATTTTTAAGGTATTTTCTTTTTACACGAAAACTACAGTAAGTTTTAGTAAAGTGTAAAGTAATAAAATGCAATCCAAGTTATAAATATGGCTTAAAACGCTCAACAACTTCATCTCTACCGCCAACATCCAAAACCCTAGCAACCACTCTTTCCATAAACCCCAACAATGGAACCACAAACCCCAAAATCAAACATTGTTCTAATCCTAGACTTTGGTTCTCAATACACCCATCTCATAACTCGTCGAATTCGAAGCTTATCAATATTCTCCCTCTGCATATCCGGCACTTCATCACTCAAAACCATCACAGACTTAAACCCATCTGTAATCATCCTCTCCGGCGGCCCTCATTCCGTCCACACACCCAATTCACCATCTTTCCCAGATGGGTTTGTTGAATATGTTGAGAAAAATGGGATCTTTGTGTTGGGTATTTGTTATGGGTTGCAGTTGATTGTACAGAAGTTGGGTGGGGAAGTTGCGATTGGGGAGAAGCAGGAGTATGGTAGGATGGTGATTGAGGTTGTTAAAGATTGTGGTGGGTTGGTTGAAGGTGAAAGAGTTGGGGATAAACAGGTTGTTTGGATGAGTCATGGTGATGAGGCTGTGAGATTGCCTGATGGGTTTGAGGTGGTTGCGAGGAGCGAGCAAGGTGCGGTTGCAGCGGTTGAGAATCGCGGTAGGAGATTTTATGGGCTTCAGTATCATCCAGAGGTAAATTGAGTTTGGTTTATGCTTTGTGTGAGTTTAGTTGCATGTTGTTATTTAATTGGTTAAAGATGCATGATAATATTTCTGTTTTGGTTATGGTTAGTGGGAAACTGATTGTCATTGGTGTTTGCAAAGAAGATGATTATATTTAGCTGTTAATTGTTGAATTGTGTTTGTGAAGAATAAAGTTTGGGTTAGCTGACTTGACTTAGCTTGAATTGTGCTGGTTAGTGGTTAAAGATGCATGAATGTATTGAATATGTTTGTTTTTCGGTTGTTGTTGGTGGGAAACTGATTATTATTGATCTTTGCAATGAAGACGATCATATTAAACTGTTAATTGTTGAATTAAGTGTTTTTGAAGAATAAAGTTTGGGTTAGACTTGACTTATATTGACCTATGTTTGTTAAAGATGCATGCATATGTTTAATATGTATGTTTTTTTCGGTTATTGTTTGGTGGGAAACTGATTATTATTGATCCTTGCTTCGAAGATGATCATAATAAGCAGTTAATTGTTGAATTAAGTGTTTTTGAAGAATAAAGTTTGGATTAGGTGACTGTTCTTGATGTTTGATGATCATTGTACATGTTAAGTATACAAAGACTTATTTTTTTTATCTTATGAAGGTAACACATTCACCCAAAGGAATGGAAACATTGCGACATTTTCTTCTGGATGTATGTGGAGTTGAAGCAGGATGGAAAATGGAAGATGTACTTGAGGAAGAAATAAAAGTTATAAGAGGTATGGTGGGGCCTCAAGATCACGTTATTTGTGCATTATCTGGAGGCGTGGACTCTACCGTTGCAGCCACTCTTGTTCATAAAGCAATTGGTGAAAGGCTTCATTGTATTTTTGTTGATAATGGTTTATTAAGGTCAGATTTTTATATGCTATCATGTTTTCTAGAGATGCTAATTTTCGACTCATTTACTTGTGAACATGTGGGGTTGATTGTGTTTTAGCTGAAACGTGTCAGCTCGTCAGTTCAAAAGATTTCACTAAAAGTGGAACAAGTCAATGGGTTCAACCTGCCACAAATTGTTTGACAATCATTTACAATATATTTTTTTAAAATATTATACTTATTGTCAATATGTGTTTCGTAAGTATAAGTAAAAGTTTTCTTCTTTATAACTAACCGTTCAAAGGAAAAATACAAGGTTTTTTCAGGTCAACCCAGCCTGGCCAGCTTTGGCACGTACTATAAAAACTGTTCATTTTAGTCTGGTCTGTTTTGACCCATTTCCTAGCTTGCCTGACCATCTTGCCACTTTTTGTGTATAGATACAAGGAACAAGCGAGGGTGATGGAGACTTTTGAAAAAGATCTTCATCTTCCAGTTACTTGTGTTGATGCATCTGTGCAGTTTCTCAGTGAGCTAAAAGGCGTCACCGATCCTGAGAAAAAGAGGAAAATCATTGGGAAGGAGTTTATTTCAGTCTTTGATGCTTTTGCACATGAGTTACAGCAAAAATTGGGTAAAAAGCCAACGTATTTGGTTCAAGGAACTTTGTATCCAGATGTAATTGAATCTTGCCCACCGCCTGGAAGCGGAAAGACTCACTCTCACACGATTAAGAGTCATCATAATGTTGGAGGGCTCCCTAAGGATATGAAATTAAAACTCATTGAACCACTTAAGCTTCTATTTAAAGACGAGGTTAAAACTTTTAAGTTATCGTTACTTTTCTTTTAAGTTCTGCATCTTTCTTCTATTAAGGATTCATTTGAACGTTCATTATGTCAAAAAGATATCAATTGACTTTTAAACCATGATAGTTAGTGTGGGCATGAAAAAGGTGGGTTGTGAAACAAGTCAACACATTCAGTTTTTTGTACTGGTCAACTAGGGTTCTGGTTGTTTCAAATCCTTTGTTCAAAATATTATTTTACTAATATTCAAAATATTATTTTACTAATATTTATTCTTTTTGTTTTTCTGGTACTTTTTTAAGGGGCAATTGCATATATACCCCCTCTAAACATGCATTATAGTCGGTTTTAGGAATTGATAATACATTTTTGGTGACTTTGGACCATTTTTCTATCAAGCTAATTCATTTTTATCTGTTTGGTCTGGTAGAGAAAATACATGACCCAAATCAAACCATTTTGAAATAAATGAGTTGTAATTGCCACATCTATCAATCAGTCTATTCAAGCAAACAGTTGTTCTCGCAAAAATCTAATTATAGATTATGTATTTACCATCCTTTTAAACTTTTGAAAGGTTCGTGAACTGGGTAAGATTTTAGACGTTCCAGTTGCGTTTTTGAAACGGCATCCATTTCCTGGACCCGGGCTTGCTGTACGAATTCCAGGTGATGTCACTCAAGGAAATGCTTTAGATATCCTTCGCCAAGTAAGATTCGAAGCCAATATTAAAACCATTGCTTAATTCTATAAATATTTTTTCTGTATTATGTTTTACATAAGCTTTTATCCGCTTTGTGCTGATGTTTTTTGGTATCAATTGAATTGATTAATCTAGGTGGATGAAATCTTTATTCAAGCAATTAAAGATGCTGGGATTTATGATGACATATGGCAAGCATTTGCTGTATTTTTACCTGTAAAAACAACTGGTGTCCAAGGAGATCAAAGGACTCATTCTAATGCAGTTGCGCTCAGAGCCGTTACAAGTCAAGATGGCATGACTGCAGATTGGTGAGCACCTGTTATAATATCACATTTACATAATCGTATACTTCATTTCTTCCAAAATGGAGGCACATCTTTGACTTTTTAGGTTTACCGTACTAATAACCCCTCAAAACTGACTTAATTTTCTCGAATTTTCAAGAAAACTTATGGGTGCATTCAACTTTATTTTACTAATCATCATGGATTATAAAGGGAATGGTGCAAATGCACGCAATTTTACATAATCTTGAAGACTTTAGAAGTCAAAACGGCAACTCTTGCAGTTGCGAAAAGCATCTTTTTGTTGTATGTATGTTTTGATTGTTTTCATTAATTCTTCAGTATTTTTGAAACTTCAGGTATTATTTTGAGCATAAGTTTCTTGATGACGTATCAAGAAAAATTTGCAACAGCGTTCGTGGGGTCAACCGAGTGTGTCTAGACATTACATCGAAGCCCCCTTCAACGATCGAGTGGGAATGAACCAATGGTTCGACTAAAAACGACTGTAAGGGCTTGGTGTAATACAACTCTAGATTTATCAAGGTTTTTATGCATCTTTTTTGTAGCTTCTAGATTCCTGCAAGTTGTTATATTGTCACTGGTTTTTATTCCCTTCAAACAAATATAATATGATGGGTTCATTTTCATTTTATCATTTCTAAATCTTTAACCAAACATGCTAATAAATAATTTATGTATGTTGTTAAATACAGTTATTGGGTTGTCATTATTCACGTAGATGAGTATGCATGAAGATAAGACATTTTAAAGTTTATCACATGTTTGTAAAGAGTTTGGTTTCAAGATTTTAAAGTTTATAAGCTCTGTCATTGTGTCTTTTTAACTCTTCATTGTGTCTATACATCTAAAACTTGAGCAATGGAGCTTAATACATATTACTGATTAAATCACTCTCTGAAGTGCCTGTCTGATCATCTTTGCTGTTGAAGTTGTACAACTCTTTAACTGCAATGTACCAGTTTACAAAGCATTAAACAACACATCACAATATGTGCATTAATGGATGCTTGACTAGTCAAATGTACCTTAGATTCAATTCAATGGTTAGCATTAGCATCCCATCAACAGTAGAATAATGAACAGAATGAGTTTGTTTAACCCACCGTTAAGGATGTGAAGTTTAAATTTACCTTCCCTGTAGAAGGGACCAGGAAGCTTAGAACTGAAAATCTATGATTAATGTTCTCTTCATTGGCTTCGAGTTTCTTCGGACTTTCATTTTCGACACGGGACCAAGCTAAGTGATTTTCATCATCGATCTAAACATCACCATGACCACTGGCTATATTTTGAGATATACAATCACTCGCACCCATACAATTATTAACGTAATAACTCATCTCACCATAATCATCTACAAAGTGTCAACTTTGTCCATGATTTTGATCATGTTCAAGTATGTTGTCAAGATTGTTGTAGACAAGATCTTGATGATCAAGCATGTTGGAACAATTGTCTAGAGGGACTTCAAGAACCTTTTGAGGTGGAACATTAAAGACTAAAGATTTAAAGCTTTAACTTGTTTAATGATGTTTTGGTCTTTCTTAGAAAAAGTTAATGTGAAAAAAGAACATTCGTATGAAACCAATCACATGAATCTTTAACATTTCCATGTAATTATTATTCAGTAAGCCGAAGACAAAATAAAAACGTATGAAACCAATTTAACCCACCAACATAAATTTTAATTTAGATGCCTAGATATATACTTTCTTTTTCTTCATAAAAATACGTTGGTGTTGGTGTGGGATCAAGGTTTGGTTCATGCATATGTTAACATTGTGTGTCTAACTTATGAGAAAATAATAATAGTTTATGTATGTTGTTAGTTATGGTTATTTGGTGACCTACAGTTTTAAATACTGATTTTGTTGTTAGATTTAAGACGTTTGATTGTCATTATCCAAGTGGATGCGTTATAAGCATCAAGACAAGACAATTTAAATGTTAAATGAACTAACACCAAAGTTTAGTGTATAAATATAATAAAAGTTAAGTGTAATTTGTACCAATTGTCCTACGGCATTTGTTTTTAATCTTTTCCCTAAAGTACAAACCAAAGATTTAGTAGTTAACTGACTAATCATTAATCAATCTATGTAAAACACATGTTCATGTTTATGTTCTTTACAGTTATTAATCTACATATATGAACATAATATAACTTGAATAGTTTAACTCAATACCTATTACCAATCACTCTCTGAAGTGCATGTCTGATCATCTTTGCTGTTGAAGTTGTACTACTCTTTAACTGCAACGTACAAGTTCACCAAGCATTAAACAACACATCACATGATCACATTATGTACATTAATGGATGCTTGACTAGTCAAATGTACCTTAGATTCAATGGTTAATGTGAGCATCCCATCAACAGTAGAAGAATGAACAGAATGAGATTCCATATTTAGGCTGCTCATTGCATCTAACACTTGTACCATAATATTATCCCGCCATCTACACCGTATTTCGACTGTCACGTCTCTTTCTATTGCACTAACTGTAATACAGTCTGAAATACGTTCTTTTTGTAAATCTTTAGGATCACAAGATGCTTTTCTTTTCTTGCGGTAGTTATCACACATGCTTTCTCGTTCATCGTGAGATTTATTGTTGGATTGTAACGATTCCACCTTCCTCTCTAGAGTTTTTAAGTATTCGATTGTGTCATCGAGTAGAGACACTTTGTCAACCTAGTATAACATCATTGTTGTATCGAAAAGGTCAAAGTCAGTGATAAAACTGGGGCATGTAATAACTAAAAAAACAGCTAAAATATGTAAAGGAAAAGTCAGCCCAAGTGAACTTAAATTTACACATTATGCCTAAGACAGTGCTTGCACCCTCCCTTTGGTATATTGGTTTGTTGTTGTTTAATTAAATTGTTGTACTTTTGTTTAACAAATGTTTGGTCAACCTGACTCAGGGTACACAAATGACCCATTTTGCCATTTACATGAATGGAGTAAAGTATAAATTTACCTTCCCTCTAGAAGGAACCAGGGAGCTTAAAACAGAAAACCTATGGTTAATGTTCTTCACATCATCGTCGTCGAGTTCACTAGTTTGATCCAGATTTTCATTTTCAACACGAGACCAAGCTAAGCGATTTTCATGCATTTTTGGGACTTTGTAAAGCACCTTTTTTAATATCATTTGTGAACAACTTCCATTTGATACCATTCCATGATCATAATATTTCCAGCTAACAAAAGCGGTTCCCTTTAAATCACAGTGTCTGAAACGAGGTCCCAAAATCAAGCTCTGGGTGTTCTTGAATATCCTCAAAAGGACGCCCTGATAACGATCATCATCGTCACTCCAAACATCACCATGACCGCTGGCTATGTTTTGAGACATGCAATCACTTGAACCCGTAGAGTTATTATGGTGAAAACTAGTCTCTCCTTCTTCATCATCATCATCTACAAACTGCCAACTTTGTTCTTGATTTTGATCGTATTCAATCATGCTCTCAAGATTATTGTAGACAATATCATGATGATCCAACATGTTGGAACAATTTTCTAGTGGGACTTTAAGAACCGTTTGAGGTGGAACATTAAAGATTAAAGCTTTAACCTGTTTAATGATGTTTTGGTCTTCTAAAACCTTTAAGAATATTCAGCAGCAGTTCAAAAACTTAGTAATGTGATAAAAGAACGATTCGACAGATTTCATAAACGAGTTCGAGTTCTTATACCTTCTCTGCCATGCCAAGCTCAACTATACCTTCTAAATATGGAAAGCATACTACAGTCTACATTACAAAAATGAAAAGAATGAATTGCGTTTTCTGTATAAGGAAATGAAATAACTGGTTTATGATTCAATTAGTGAAACAACATACCTGAATTGATGCACTCTGAGAAAATTGTTGCAATGAAAAAGAAAGATAAATGAATAAACAAAAACAATATGCTAGTTAAAAAAAATGACTTCAATGTAAAAAAATGCTTACTTTTGCTAAAAGAGAGCGCATGAAGACTTTGCTGTCTGCAAGGTGAGCATTGCATAACCAACTAGTTGTATTTTTTGCCAATGTTCTTCCTGGCAATCTAAGTTAGATCATGTTACAATTTTGCAACTTAAATTTTGTTTCTTTTTATTTACTGTCAAATGTTTACCATGTTTGACTTCTATATGCTCTTGTCTTTCTTGATTTTGACTTTTAATTAATTGAAATTTTTGGCCTTAAAACTGATTAATGTTAAATATTTTGGAACAAACAGATCATTTTATTGTAGGATATCCATACAGCCAATGCATTTTAACACACAGAGGCAGCGAGTTTTAGCATCATGATCTAGTGACAGACCCAAGATTTAAATGCTATATGGAACATCAAAGTAGATCTTTTGTACGTATTGATTGATCGAATCCCTTAAAGCAACATGGTGAGGGGAGCTACCTTGAATATTTTCACATAAAAATAAACAAGATAACAATAAAGAACTTATGAGAAGCTTTCAAGATTTTCTTACCCTTGACCATTAGAGAACTCAAATGTCATGCAAACTAAGAAATACCACTCGTTGTCGGTGAGATCTTCAGGGGATAATGCAGCCAGGGGCCTTCTTGGTTGTGGTTCATAATGATGTGATTCAGAAGCTACTAAAAGTGTTTCATAAAGTTGTCTTAATTGTTCAGTCCTTTGCAATCCCATATCATCATCATCATCACCATCATCTATTTCCTCTGCTTGTATTGTTTTCCTTGTTTTGATGTCTCCATTGTAGTACCCATCACACCATGTCAATACCCTAATTCAAATTCTATTCATATATGATTATGCAATTCTAAAGCAAAATAGCATCACAAAGAAAAGATGCATGTTGACTATATGGTCAAACATGATACTTTTTAATATAGAAATTGAAACAAATAGTTCATGATTTCAGAAAATTGGCAGAGACCCACTTGTAATAGTTCTTTTTAACTTGATATGGCTATCAATTTATCCTTAACATCTTCAATAATCACTGATATCAATTTCAAATTCAAGAATCAATGTCTGACCTTAAAAGTCCAATTATGAATTATGTGATTTATCATTTATGACTTCATCTTTGTAAGTTAGAAGCCACTTATTCACATTCAATAGCATTAAATATAAACTCAACAGTTTTTGAAATCAAATCCTCATAATAAAATCATATTATTACCACATAAAATCAATAAAGATGAAAAAAATACTCATTAACATTTCACTTAATTTCTTCAATAAAAGTTGTAGCATGTGTTAAAAAGCTTGTATCTTGAATAAAAGTTGTAGCTTGTATCTATGAAGAGGAAGTTGGATAAAGATGTACCCTGGTTGTGTAGAAGAAATTGACCAGAAGATTGCATAGCTCCATTGGATGCTTTTGACAGCCATAGCCAATTTTCTCCTTAAGTTATAGTTATCCATTGCAGCCATAATCTTGTACTTGTATGTATATGTATTAAGTATGTAGTTCAAGTTTCAGAAGATGTGCTTCAATGAAGCAAAGCACATGTGAAATAAAATAAAGATGTTAATTTTATAATTGTGTAGTTGAAGAAGATGTAAAATGTTGGTGGGCAGCCGGCCTCCATAAGTAGTGGTGAGAACTGAAACAAAGCAAGATGAAGAAATATAAAGAAGCAAGCAAAGCAAATGATAAGTGAAATGACTAGTGAGTGATTGAAAGAGAAAGATGAACAGTGATCAATTAAGGAGGTGTCAGTAAAGAAGGGGTCAGGAGGCTATTCATGGGTCTACACAGATAAAAGTCAAAAATTGACTTCCAAATATAAGTATTAAATTAGCTGTGTACAGTGTACACATAACATATGCTTATACAGTATACATGTGTTAGAATCGGCCAGGTCGATTAGTTGGAGCGGTTGGATTGGAAACCGGACATAACGAGTTATTACAACTAGTCTACTTAGGCTCGTTTGGATTGCTTTCATTTGAACGGGAAGGTTCTCGGTTGGACCTGTAAACCAGATGAATCGGACCGGATGGTCTGACCGGATTTTAAAAAAATCTTATTTCTTTAAAAGTTTCAGTATTTTATTATTAATTTACTAATTTATGATTCATAATTTTGTTATTTGAATGTTAGCATTGAGTTAAAACCGTAAATTCACCCAAATCATATAGTATTTGCATATTTTAAAATTGGATACATGTAAATTGTTATAATTTTTATCACAACGTCATTTATTTTTAAATCTTGTTTGACGAGTGGTCCGGTTCTAAAATAATTAGTTACACGCTTACATGTTTTATTGGACATTATTCATTCTCTCTCTAAAGAATAAGTATGCGTTTAACCACCACTTTTTACACGGGTTACACAATTATATGAATCGATTGATTTGATCTTTTGCAGACTAATATAACAAATAGCGTTCAATACAGTTTATGTTCTTAGTAATTTAAACCCGAAACACTTTTGTTAATAATAATCATTATTGTTACCAGGCCAACAGATTGGCCATGGACTAATTATAACTGGTTAGATTGGTTATTACATTATATCAAAATCTAATATGATATAAAGTGTATTAGATTATTATACACTTTATATATGACATGACAGGTGAAATTCTTTTAAACAAGAGGGTGGTTAGAGTTGTAGTGGTTTAGGTGTATTTGCAAGTGGTGATAACGTTTTACTTTAAATTCAAGCAATGTAATATGCCAAACGGAAAGAAAACAGTTTGGAAAGTTTTAATCTATAATTAAATTGGATGTTAATAATGCAATCATGTGCATTATAAGTTATACACTATGCATGACTTGATGTACCTTCTAACTAGATAATGATCATTTACGATGATAATTGTCTATCAATTGTCTATTATCAACTGTCTATCAACTATTATAAAATTTGTTGATTTTAGTTACTTGTTTTGCTAGAATGACTGTTATCAATTGTCTATTATCGACTGTTTAACTAGATATGATTTTAGTCATTCATATACAACTCACTCTAGTTGTGTGTGAACAGTGATATAGTTAGTTAATAGTTATATTAGTTAATGTTAATTCATTATGGACCATAACTCAATAACATTTTGTAATAGGTGCTAGTGAGAGAAAGTGACAAACATATATATAATGCATTTTGAAACTTTTGGACCGAAACTGAAATAAATGATAGAAACTTCCTAACTAAAATCTGATATTTAAAAAAAAAATATTTATAGAAGAATGGTTATTTTTTGTCAACCTAGGATACCAAAATCAAATTTAACTCTGTTATTCTCATACTAGATAGTACGTGCATACTTTTAGCCATATATGTTGCCAAAGACTAATGTTGAAGCTTCTGTGGTTCTAATCAGGACAAGTATGTTAGTTCATTTCAAAGTGAAAAGGATTCATTGTTTCAATTTGTTTTATGTAAAGAAATATGTGACAATCTAACATCATCACATCATGTGACATGTACATTCAAGTTATCTTACGGCTATGATTAAAAGTGTGTTTTCATAGTTAAGTTATACATACTAATTAACTACAAACTGATAAGTGGTATTAAACAAAAGTTTATAATATAAGTACAATAATATAAATTATTAACTATTAGTCGGGTATCTGTTTTAGCGCCCTTTTATTAATCATTATAACGTCGTAACAAGCAAAAGACTTGTAGCTTAAGGTGCAATATGAAGGTATGTCGGAAATATAACATTTCTCAAATGGTCTAGAATTCAAATCTTATTCAAATAAAATGTTCAGATTTCGGATTCGATTGTGTGTCGTTTTAAAAAATAAAACTAGACTGAAGCAAGCTGGAAAACTAGATTTATTACCGGCACTACATTGGCTAAACCTAAAAAACTAGATTAAAACCGAGTTTTTTTTTCTTTGATGTGATTTTGTTCTTGTACATTTTCTTTTTTGGTCTTATTCTTTTCTTTTGCATTTTCATAGTTACTAGCTATTTTTATGAGTTTGTGATTTATATCTTAAGTCATGTTTACGTTGCGATGAGTGATGCATAACTCTGTTCTTTTATTTACGTCTCGTCCTACTATAACCGAACCGGCACAACTTTGTGTTTTTTTTTTTTTATGTACTTAATTTGTCACATCAATATGTCCGCATTAACAAGCCTTACAAGCAAGCAGGATCAAGTGTGCTTAAATTATTGGTATAACTAAAGTATATGTAAATTATAGGTGTAACTAAACTATATAAAAAAAAAAAAAACTAAACTATATAAAATGGACTTGTAGAAGAAAATTGAAAAATGAACATTTTGGGCTACAAGGGTCCATGCAACGGTCTCACTGGAATTGTAGTCAAATTATGTTTTATATTCGTTTTTTACCCAAAGAACTAAGGATCTCTACTTCTTCAAACATGATATTGATGGATGGAGCTTGAAGGAATTATGGCAGATCGGTCCATCTACTCACGTGAGCCCAAACCTCTCTCGCAACACAATAATAGGCAAACGGCAAACCCATAAGTGGTTAATGTCTTCATCAAGCTTGTTGCGCTGCATAAAGGACAAGCAACCAAGCCAATCGAAATACATACCGTGTTTAGCTATAACAATAACACCCTAGTAGAGTAGGAAGTCCATTTAACACAACTCTCTAGTGCAAAAAGTATATTTTAATGGGTACCCATGTTTTTTTAGCTGAAATGAATGTTTTTAAACTTTTGATATAAATTTATTATTTTTGTTAAATCTCATGGTGCATAATCGAGTTTAACTACAAACTAATTACTTCTAAGATCAGGCCACATGATGTGGCAGTCGACTTTTGCGTATGTGACTTCGACACACATTGATAGAAAAAGTTTTATGTCTCGCATGTTACAATTTATAGTCGTAATCCGTAACATATTAAATGACAGAGATGCATCCAAACTTAGTTGTCAAAATGATATCTAAGTCAAATTCTGGGGCTCAATGTCGTAAAAATGTTAAAGTAGTGTAGGGGTGAAAGTAGTAAGATAAGGTCTTTAGAGGCTAAAATGAATATAACTGAAAGTCACAAATATGACAAAGTTGAAGTGGAGGCAAAAGTTGTAAAAACAACAAATAGATGATTAAGGTGAGTATATGACTAAAGTTGGTTGTCACATGAAAAAGTGGTGTCAAAGCACCGACCTTCTTTTTTAAAAGGTATATCAATACTTGAAAATCACTTCAATCATAAATGATAGTTTAAAGCATCGGGCCTAACAATTTACTAAGACAGACTAACTTTAATAATCTAAACTTTATATAACTCGTCAATAATAATACACATCGACAATCCAAACAACAGTTTTAACATTTTACTTTCGTTGTCATACTATCTCACTCGCAAGTATCGCTCACAATAACGGTTATAAGTAAAATGTACGCAATGCTGCAGAAAAAGAATATTTGCTACAATGTAGCTCCATAACAACCATAAATAAAAAGACGTATATCTAGTAAGCGAAACTTGAGTACATGTGAAATGGACAAAACATACATTTATTTGTAAGTGAAATTTGAGTGTAAAATATACGAGTAATGAAAGTTGCAAAAAATCAATGATAAAGTTGTTAGCATCAATCGATATATTATAGAGTTATAGTTATTCTTTTAAACTCAGGGTATGAGGTGGAGATGAGGACGATAATGAAAAACCATCAAGTGATTAAGAATACATTGTCGCATGACAGATCAAATAAAAGTCTACAAACGTATGCTACTTCGCCCGCTTTTAAACCCGCAAGTCAAAGACAAAAAGACGGGTCTAGAACCAATCGTGACAGGCGAACATCGAGAACGCCATTCACGCCTTAACGAGTTGGTGACGACTAGCGACACTTATAAACTTACAAAATAGATTGTGTGTGTCTCAAAATTGAAATGAAGCATGGATTAAAGTCGCGAAATCATATAAACCACACAAACCATTCATTCATTCATTCGTCCCAAAACACTCCCTCGATTTTCTCTTCATCTTTGTTTCCAATTCCCAACAATTTCAGGTTCTCTCGTTATCTTTACATCTCAATATCAACACACTTTATTTCGATCTGCAATTTCCCAATAATTGTTGTTTTATTTCGTCAATTAGGGTTCTGGGTCTTCCGTAAATTTGCAGATTTGTAATATTTTATGTTAAAGTTCGAATCTTTGTTGTTGAAGCCTGTTTCTCTTTATTGATCATTTTCCCCTTTTCGCGACTGTCGAGAATAATTGATACAGTTTGCCCCCAAAAGATGTTCTTTTTATTGTGGGAATTTATTCTTTAAGTTACCGTTTTTGTTGATTCCTCAATTATTATAAGAATTGTTGGATTTGATTGTGAATTAGGGCTTTTTGTGTCTTGTATTGGATTGAACTATTTAACTGAGCTTGATAGTTGTAGAGATGATTGAATCAGTTGCTACAATGTCTATATCTCTTTTAGGGCATAGTCCAATTTTAGGGCATTGTTTGAGAAATGTTTCTGGTAAACAATTTTCAAGATTTGGGGTGGTTAAGTCCCAAGCAATGGAGTTAGCCAAAGAATCGAATTTATACGGAGAAAAAGAGCGGTTTCCGAATAGTTTAGAGGGTTTGAAACCAGGTTCATGGCCACCTAAGAACAAGGCGGATAATCCGTTGTTACATAACCCGTTAGCTCGACAAGAACGGATGGGTTGTGGTTGGTTAGGGGCGATTTTCGAGTGGGAGGGAGTGTTGATAGAAGATAATCCTGATCTTGAAAAACAAGCATGGCTTGCACTTTCACAAGAAGAGGGAAAATCTGCTCCACCGGCTTTTGTTCTTAAACGAATTGCAGGCATGAAAAACGAGCAGGCGATTTCGGAAGTTTTGTGTTGGTCAAGAGACCCGTCTGAATTGAAACGAATGGGTTCTAGAAAAGAAGAGATTCACCAAGCATTACAAGGTGGGGTTTATAGGTTTCGTGACGGGTCGCATGAGTTTGTAAATGTTTTAACGCGCCACAAGATTCCAATGGCTGTAGTCTCGACACGCCCACGAAAGAATCTTGAAGAAGCGATTGGTGCGATTGGGGTCGAAGGTGTTTTTAATGTTGTGGTGACGGCTGATGATGTTTATAGAGGGAAACCTGATCCGGAAATGTTTGTTTATGCTGCACAGCTTTTGCAGTTTATACCCGAAAGGTGTATTGTGTTTGGGAATTCAAATCTAACTATAGAAGCAGCTCATGATGCTAAAATGAAGTGTGTGGCTGTGGCTAGTAAACATCCTGTTTATGAGCTTACTGCTGCTGATTTGGTGGTGAGGTGGCTTGATGAGCTTTCGGTTGTTGACTTGAAGAATCTTGCTGATATTGAGTTGACTGAGTTCGGGTCAACGCCTGAGTTGGAGATGGAGTTTGAGGAAGAAGAGGATCCGCATCCGCCATTGGCAGCCATTGATGATGACTTCTGGTAATTTGTGGAACTTTGTACAGTAGTATATGGTTTAATCTAAATTGGCAAATGGCCAGTGTATAAATATGAATTTGGAAACTTAAATTTAGAAAGAAAATATATGGAAAATGGTGATCTTGTAATGGATTATCATCTGTAGGATGGTGTATGTATCATTTATCGCATGGGTCGTTAATATATGTATAGAAAGTTACTTGAATTTTCGATGTTGGTTAGCTGCATTTGTGCTGTTGCAATGTTTTCTACGCTCGACCGATAAGGTGTTTCAATCAAACTACATTTCAACAGGAAAGTTGTTTTCAATCTGATTTTTATGGTTTCATTCTTCAATTACTTTGACTGCAAAAGGGTCAAAGAAAAAGAAGTAGCATACTGTCTTAATTCTGTTTTGATTGTACTTTTAAGTTATCAGATGTTACACTGTCTAAAAACAATTTATCACCAAAAAAAAAGCCTACATGTTTTAAATATATGTTGTTGCTCTTGTATTCATGTTTTGTCATTTGTTGTTGTATGGTTCTAACTTCTAACCTTACCTTGTTACAAGGGTTTGGGTCCATGTTTCTTGCCTTTGTGTTGGTTCACATATGAATGTATTGGTTTTTGTTTGAAGATTAAACCATTCTTTTCTTTTGGAAGATAGTTTTAATTTGAAGATTCAGTCAAGATACAACAACAATTATTTTCTCTAACAAAACCTCAATAAAATAATATAAGTTTATTTTAATAATTTGAGTGTTAAAGTATTTTAGTGTTATTAGACTTAGTGGAAGATTGATGGTGTTACTTCAGTTATCTTTAGATCATCATAGATCGATTTTGCTTGTGTCTTTCCTTTGTTCAAGATCAAGTGAAAATATGCTAATATTATTATTATATTAATAGGATTAGTGTTGATAACAAAAGTGAAGGTAAAATGTTTCATTGATTGAATGCTATTATGAATTATTGTTTGACCAATAAATCGTACTTTTCATTTATTAAAATCAATATGTTTACATTTTATCATTGAATAAAATTGCAACACAAAATGTTGGAAAAGAATTACAAAAGTAAGTTATTATTTAATAATATTTGAACGTAAGCAAACATGAAAATGGGCATTTATTTATTAATACATTTTGTTTTTTATATGAAAATCACTTTATTAAGGCAACTAACTACCTTTTTATAGGAAGCACATAAAACGAATTCAATTTGATTCTTTCTTCTTATTAAAGAATTTATTTGAATAAAAAGTGTCTTCTTATGAGCCATCACTAGTTAGTTGGATCGTTAATTACGATAAATAAATACATTTAAATAGTAAAAAGTAATACAAATGTTTTGTTTCTATTATTACTTTTCCACATGTGCTCCAAATTAGCTTTGCTATTATATGATGACATTGGGACCTTTTATAATCATAACATTTAATGGTTGATGTAACTTTCTTGAATAATTTAAATTTACACGTAACAAGTTAACAATTTAGTCGATAACTAAACCATAACAACATGTCAACACCAAGTTTACGTCAATACCAAGTTTATTGAAAGCAATACAACCGATTTCACGAACGAACCAAATATGGATGATTCAAGTATATCAAGTCATCTATCTAATAAATCAAACTTTTAGGGGGCAATTTTTGGAGGGATTTTTTTTCTATAATAGGAAGTTTGAGAGGTAAAATTTAGATAAATTTTTCACCATGCAAGTTGATGGAGCCAACTCCTTAAATGTTATATATTTACAAATTGTTAAATATAATGGTTATAATTTCTTTATAAATACTACTATTTAACCCGTGTGTAACACACGGGTATTAAACTTATCTATCTAATAAATCAAACTTTTAGGGGGCAATTTTTGGAGGGATTTTTTTTCTATAATAGGAAGTTTGGGAGGTAAAATTTAGCTAAATTTTTCACCATGCAAGTTGATGGAGCCAACTCCTTAAATGTTACTCCCTCCGTCCCATTAGAAGTGTCCATATTGCCTTTTTTAGTTGTCCCATTTAAAGTGTCCACTTTTAAAATTTATTAGTAAACTTCCAAATTTGCCATTAATAACATAAACAACCAATATGATGGACCCACAATAATATTTATTGTCAAGGGTATTATTGTCAAATGACAAGCAAAAATACTCATCATTTAATGTGCCTAAACTTTGTGTTTTTCAAACTAGGACACTTCTAATGGGACGGAGGGGGTATATATTTACAAATTGTTAAATATAATGGTTATAATTTCTTTATAAATATTACTATTTAACCCGTGTGTAACACACGAGTATTAAACCTAGTCTATCTAATAAATCAAACTTTTAGGGGGCAATTTTTGGAGGGATTTTTTTTTCTATAATAGGAAGTTTGGGAGGTAAAATTTAGCTAAATTTTCACCATGCAAGTTGATGGAGCCAACTCCTTAAATGTTATATATTTACAAACTAGGTTAACACCCGTGTGTTCACACGGGATTGAATGATAAAAATATATATATAATTATACATCAATATACTTGGTTAACACCCATTTGCATGCATGAAAATAATGTTTGCCATTGTTTAGTAATTTTGGATGGATATCAAATCTTTAACCATTAAAATGAGGATGAATATGATGGTGACACGTGGCGCAGTGTGGTGAGAGGGGTTAGCGATTTATTAGAAGAGGAGATTGTTAAATATAATGGTTATAATTTTTTTATAAATATTACTATTTAACCCGTGTGTAACACACGGGTATTAAACCTAGTGGATTAATATATCTAAATCACATAAGATACAAAAATAACATGCGTTATAAAAATCGGGTCTTTAGCAGTAACATCGCTTAAATTTTATAGTTATTAGCCACAAAAACTTGAAACATGTGGATGTAGGAACCGTTCGTACAAAAAACTAAAAATTCTTTATTAATTTAATTACAATACAAAGAAAATAAAGAATACAAGTAAATTACATTATGATTACAACCGAAATTAAACAAGATACAAGAAATGAGTAGAAACAGAAGCAAAAACATGGCTGAGGATTCGTGTTCAACACGGGTCCCTTAAAACAAATTCCGAGTCTCCCTAGAGAACTCGTTTGTTTCCCAGGGTACAACAGCCGAAGCAGTATGTACTGCCGGGATTGACTCACAACCCAAATTATACCAAGAAACATGAACATAATCAAAATATGTCGAAAGTCCTTTAGAGAGAAAATGAGAGAGATTTAGAGAGTGGAGTTATTTGATGTTGTTTTTGGTGTCACTTCTAACCAAGCTCACCTTAGTATTTATAGGTAAAAATGAGTCTAATCTCTCATTCATTACCCATAAACTATGAGTTGAAACACCTCATTAACCATGAATAATGAGATGAAACATCTCAAGAAGTAAAACCCTCTCATTAACTACAAAGTTGAAACACCCATCAACTTTATAATTTTGTATTTTTAACAAAATATTATTTGTGTTTTACAAATATTCCAACAATCCCCCACATGGGAAAAATACAAAATCTCTATTTCTCAAATAAAAAATCCATTTTCTCACGTGAAAAACTCATTTTCACATATTATTCCAACAATCCAAATTGATCGTTACATACAAGTTTCTTAGATATAATTTAGCGGTTGAGTATTGCCGGATAGGTAGGCATTACCTTTGAACCTTCCGTTGTGATGCATACTTAGTCTCCTAGTGGTTCGGTAGACGTGATGTCCTTGAACCAACCACCATTTATGGAGACGACAATACACTTCACACAACACTCTCCCTGGTTCGGTCAAACCCTCATTGTCGTGTCCGTTATGGTCATGGAACACTAGCCTGGTTCTGCGAAAGCTCTAGGAATTGCGCACCCCACAATTTCATTCGAAGCGACCCCACTTCTCTTTCACATAGGTGATTTATCTAAAAAAATCATTAAAAGCATTAAGGTTACTATGATTACGCAAATCATTAACCATACGGTATGCTTAGCCTCACAACGTGTCACTGTTGTTATAGGAATGGACTAGGAAGCATTTAAGCTCCCTTTATAATTTAGGAGGACATGTATAGACATTTATATATACATATTAGCTTATATATCGACTTGTATATTAGCTATGCCCCCACAGTGACCACCCTTAGATATATGAGTAGGTTGTCCTATTGAACTTAGATCTTGGGATCTCCAGTCAACTAAGTTAGGTTTTCCTTCATATACCATCTTTCATGGGCTTTAGTCTCATTCCACAACTCCATCTCTCATGTTGCTGGATCCAAAACCATAATCTATGACTCCGTCGAGTCAATATAGATAATTGCAGTTGAGATGAGTTGTTATGATGTGTTATTAACTCACAAGTTAATCTTGCCTTTTGTCATTTTTTAAGACTATAACCCCGAGTATCAACTCGAACTGAGGTACATTTTTGTCTTTAAAATGCATTTCAAGCCTAGCATATCCATGCCATTAGTAATTAGATGTTAAATCTAACCAATTGACCTTCGAGTCTAGCTTGTAGATTCGGTCACATAGTGGCATTATATTTGGCTCAACAAAAGGTTCTCTTTTGATATAGGTTTGAGAAAACTTCTCAAATACCATTTCTCAAATGGCTTCCCCCCACATTTCTTGCATTTAGATAGAAAATGTTTAAATATACGATTAGACATCCATGATTTGAACAAGATCAACGTCTTGTATCAAAGATGTCGTCAATTCTTGTTTGCCGACTAAAGCAACGCATGCCTTGTCATAAGTTTTTATCAACCATCTCAAACTTAAATACTTTTAAGTTATCATATAGGTTAAATCTAGAAAATTGAGTTCTCCATTAGTTATATGACTTTTCTTAGATTGAATGACAACCGTCATTCAAATTGTCTTATACACAACTTTACTTTTATGTTGTATATGAGTTGAATGTTTCACATTAATAGTCTCCTCAGAGCACCATAATTAACAAGTACTAGTCTAGCATGCTTTAGACTACAATACTCTAACATGTGAACAGAAGATGCATCATTCTGATTCTTCACAACTTTTAAGGAATATCCCAATATTCGTTCAAAACATTCATCTCATAGTTTAAACAAACAATGCGAGTTGTTCAACATCCCAAAATCTCAATATTTAGGAAAATCTAGTATGTAAATTACATAAACATACTTAGATCATCATTCAATCTAGGATCATAAACTTTTTTCTTTTTTCTCAAAAGGTTTAATCATTGACTCATATGAACTTTGAACAATCACAAAATTGATCTCCCATAGTGGTACTCCCACTTTGAACAATCACAAAATTGATATAAACATCATGTTGTTTATATAGTAAATTGTTCTCAAGTATTAGAATTTGAACAATTATCTATGTTCATAGAAACAATGAGTTATCTTTCCATCAAATAGTCAACTTGAAACTAATATTTGCTTTATGACGTGTTACCTTTTGCAAAAGTAACAACTATATTAACACTTTATGTGAAATCTTTGGTTTATTTCATTCTAAACCAAATCTTAGTTTTGCCAAAACATGCACTTAGCAGTTTCGAAATAAACTATTTTAATTTTATGTTTTGATTACGGAAATCAATACCCAAAATTGTAAATAGTTTTATTGAATAAATAACTTCTAACGCACACGTTAGAGATAAGATGTTTACATAAAACACTCTTATTTAAATTCATCATTAATACATATGTTAAGAATAAACGCCTACATAAGACGCCTTTAGACTATAAAATTTAGGTCATATCTAACACACATGTTAGATAAGTAGATGAGTTCTAACACGCACATTAGTCAACAAAAAAGTCTACATCAAACGTTCTAAGCATATGGTTTCAAGTAATGAAAGGTTCCAACAAAACGTTTGTAAAATGTTTTGAAACGAAAAGTTTTATAAAATGGTCATTTGTAAAGCAAGCATTATTAATGATCATGATTGTCAACGTTTTCGAGTGAATAATGATTTCATCGTTTGTTAAAAAAAACGGTTTTAAATTTAAAAGATTAACACTAAATCAATACAAAATTGATTATATTATAAAGAATCTCTTCTAATACTTAATTAGAATAACATTAGGGTTTAACACACATGTTAAAACACAAGTTTCACATAAGAAAGATTTCTTACTCGCAAATAAAAAATACCGGTTTTCATAAGATGCGTACACAAGCATAGTCATTCTTAAGACACATATGAAAACTAATCTTGAAACCCACAAACGGTTAATTCAAAGTTTTAATCTTGAAACCACATAGGTTTCGAAACCTTTGATTTAAAACAAAATTGGATCTTCAACCTTTTGTTTTAACACCTTGAACCATTCAACAAAGTATTTTATTGAAAATAAAACCACTTTTGAATGCTAAAGAAACTCATAAGAGTTTTAAATTCTCAAAGTAATTGAGTCAAGTTTGATGAAAAACTACAAAAGCTTTTATACATAACCAAAAATTACACTCAATCAAAACCAACATATGGTAAAAAAAAAATTGAACCACTTTCTTTATAAATAAAATCCGGTGTTAGAAAAAGTCAAGTGTAAGTTCTCTAAGTCCAACTTTGAGAGACGAACAATGACTATATACTTTTTTTTTAAATACGAACGGTGTTAAAAAAAATTTATTTTAAGATTGTATGAACCGTTCGTACAAAAAACTAAAAATTCTTTATTAATTTAATTACAATACAAAGAAAATAAAGAAAACAAGTAAATTACATTATGATTACAACCGAAATTAAACAAGATACAAGAAATGAGTAGAAACAGAAGCAAAAACATGGCTGAGGATTCGTGTTCAACACGGGTCCCTTAAAACAAATTCCGAGTCTCCCTAGAGAACTCGTTTGTTTCCCAGGGTACAACAGCCGAAGCAGTATGTACTGCCGGGATTGACTCACAACCCAAATTATACCAAGAAACATGAACATAATCAAAATATGTCGAAAGTCCTTTAGAGAGAAAATGAGAGAGATTTAGAGAGTGGAGTTATTTGATGTTGTTTTTGGTGTCACTTCTAACCAAGCTCACCTTAGTATTTATAGGTAAAAATGAGTCTAATCTCTCATTCATTACCCATAAACTATGAGTTGAAACACCTCATTAACCATGAATAATGAGATGAAACATCTCAAGAAGTAAAACCCTCTCATTAACTACAAAGTTGAAACACCCATCAACTTTATAATTTTGTATTTTTAACAAAATATTATTTGTGTTTTACAAATATTCCAACAGTGGATTAACTGGAACAACCTCATAACGAAAATTATAACCATTTAACCATAACCAAGATCAGTTTCGGCTATGGTTAAGCACATCTCTAAAGTGAGATGTCTCTTATAGTTATGGTTAAAGGAGCCGGATGACTATTTGCTCACTCCTAGGTTTGTGTTTCGGGATGATACTATCTAACTACCCGAAACTGATGTTAAACTCATTTACCTATACTATAAACTTAATACATTCATACTAATGTATCATCTAATATTCTAAAAAAATATAATATAAATTCTAGTTTTTTTAAAAATTAATAAAGCAATGTTTTACAAAGTTAATTTTTCATGTGGTATATGGTTTAAATACACAATTAGTTTGTTTACTCTTAACATGAATGACTCATGTAGCGGATGGAGGTGGTGGTTTCAATAGCTATCATGTGGTGGTGCTCTGATCTGTAAGGTTATTGTGGCCGAAGCAGATCACATGAAAAGTAGAGTTGGAGACAAAGACCCCGAGTGTATGTGTATGTATTAAAAACAAAGACCCAGGCAGTTTTTAGTTTTGGACTCACTCCATTGTAGAACTAATTTTACTTTCATACCATCATGAACCATAGTATCTTTTTTGTTTTTTTTTTCTAAACCATAGTTTTTATTGATAACGAACAATTGACTTACCTTATCATCCTTAGTCTTGGAGTACATAGAGGCTTCAGGCTGACAGTCCATAAAGGAAAAATTGCATATCCGACTCGAACCGATAAATCAGTAAGAAACCCCGTAGTCCAATCACCACGACCTTAGTATCTAGATGACTAAAAAAATAGTCAAGAACTCTGAATCCAACGTAAGCCAGATCAAAACACCATAACCCGTTCACGTGAGACAACAAAATTTTCATTTAAAAAGTATGGTAACCTAAGAACAAACGAACGCTAAAAAAAAAAAGATTCCAAGGCACAACAAATTTAGAGCCCTTTTGTGTTTGTTTGTTTGTTGCGTCATTCCTACGGCATTCGACACCGATACCGCTCGAGTCCAAAATGCTGTCGTTGAGCCTTCACCCATAAATAAATCTTCCCCAGTTTTTGTTTTTGTGTTTGTTTTTTTTTTCATGCGTGCGGGTTAACACTTTGTTTACACACAAACACACCACCCCCAATCCAATTCCAATTCCAATTCCAGGTACGTTACTTCACTTGTATCTATTTCAATATCTTTCTTTCATTGTTTTTTTTTTGTTTCGATTTCAATTTGGTGTTGGAAATTTGTTTTATCATATGGGTTTAGTCTTGTTTCCCATATTTTGCTGCATCTTTCTTAGCTTTTAGGTATGTTTGCAAATTGCAATCATGGCATTAAAAAAAATTCGGTTTCTTTGACAAAATTGGTTAAAAGAATCACAAAACAATGCAATGGTTACTTATTGTTAAAGATAGGTGACAAAGCTCCATGCTTGGCAACTTTTCATAACAACTTTTTTTATAGATTTTTTTTCAACTAACAATTCCTAGATTTTATAAGATAAATACACCACTGCTGTGCCTTTTAAGTTTCTTGAGTTTTGAACCCTAGTTTTTTGGATGCGAGTTACACCACTTAACCATCAGGATGTCCATGTCCCCTTGGAACATTTGCTTATTTAGATAACTAACCATTCGGTTAATATTTACAACGAAGAAGAAGCATTTTTGTTGATTGTTACCTAGATTTTAGGAGGCAAAGCTCCCATGTTAGCAAGTTTTCATATGAATATTTGTTATTTGGATTTTTTTTAACTAGTATACACAACAATTTGCGCGCCTTGTAGGATTTGAACTCTCAACCTTTTGGTTATATGGGGCACACTACTTAACCTCCATAATGTTCCTCGAGGACATGTGCTTATTTAGATGACTAACTGTTTGTTTAATGTTTACAAAGAAGAAGAGGCATTTTGTAAATTGTTACCTTGCTTTATCATGTTACATGTATTAAGTCATCAGCATCACTGATTTATGTTAGTTTTACAGAAAAAGAATGGTATCAATGTCTGGGATGAGTTTATCACATGTCATTGGTAGTGAGGTTTTACAATCTAAAGATGGATATACTTCACTTTTTAGTGGATTACATAACACAAAGGCGGTTTCACATACGATGAACTTTGCATTTCCTTTGGATTCCTCAAAAACTACCCAAAATATGCATGTATACGCCGTTGGTGAAAAGCTTAGAAGGGGTAGTAAAGTAGTTGTTGCTGCAAGTCCTCCTACGGAGGATGCAGCGGTTGCTACAGAGCCGCTTACTAAAGAAGATCTTGTGGGGTACCTTGCCTCTGGCTGCAAGCCTAAGGAAAACTGGAGGTTCGCTTCTATTTAAAATTAAAGTTAATGATATATACATACATGCAATTTAAACATATTTTTAATCATGTTTTGTATCCCTTTTTTGTGTCATGCCTTTTGATTAATCTTCATTGTCATTGATTATCCTTTTGCTATATTGATTTGGCAGAATAGGGACTGAACATGAGAAATTCGGTTTTGATCTTAAAACGTTGCGCCCTATGACGTATGACCAAATTGCTCATCTGCTAAATGCTATTTCTGAGAGATTTGATTGGGAGAAAATCATGGAAGGGGATAACATAATTGGACTTAAACAGGTAATTTGCATATACTTTGTGATTAATTCAGTAAAATGCTTTTTTGAAAGTTACGCCTCTTTTGGCAAAGTTTTTTTTTCTTTGTTTTGGCTTTTTCATGAAAGCTAAACTGTGTTGTTTTGAAAATGCTTATGTTTCCAGAAAATAAAACCTATTTGCAAGTTTTCTTTAAATGGTTGTTAAAAACTGAAAATTTGATGTTGATGTCACCTTCCCGACAAAAACATGCATTGACCTTTAGCTTTAATGAACTTTAGCTTTTAAATGAGTTAAACGTGATTTCTACTTTTGAATACAATTTTTCATCTTGTAATTTTTTTTAAAAACGTTGAAGGGTCTTGCCAAACACAATGTCATAATATAGTCAAACAGAAATCACAACTTAAATGTACGTTTACATAACAAGATGCGAACCATGTATTTTTTATGCATGTTGCTATTTTTTATTTCTAAACAGCTTTGTACTCCTAATTTCTTTTTATCATTTTAAATACTTGATATGACTGTCCTTAGGGAAAGCAAAGTATATCTCTCGAACCTGGTGGTCAGTTTGAACTTAGTGGTGCTCCTCTTGAAACTCTCCATCAAACTTGTGCAGAAGTTAATTCACACCTTTACCAGGTGTATTTCTGTATTATTCGCACCTTATGTACAGTCATGTATGATTTACCATGTTTTGAGATTGACAGTTGTCTTGCTTTACAGGTTAAAGCTGTTGCTGAAGAGATGGGAATTGGGTTCATAGGAATTGGCTTCCAGCCAAAATGGGAACGGAAAGATATACCTATAATGCCCAAGGTAAAAAACTAAAATTGATCATTTAGTAATTTTGTAATGGCATGTGTCGACTTCTTATCTATCTAACTTGTATCATAAGTTCAATGGTAATGGTACACCTCGATAATTAGTAAAATGAAATATGCTAAAGTTTTATGTTGGTTCAGGGAAGATATGAGATTATGAGGAATTACATGCCTAAAGTTGGTTCTCTAGGACTTGACATGATGTTCAGGACATGTACCGTTCAGGTGAGCTCTTTTGATTCAGACTACATGTTTGGTCAAAGGCTACATGTTCTTTTGGGAAATAATTCTTGTTTATGTTTGACAGGTTAATCTGGATTTTTCTTCTGAAGCTGACATGATAAGAAAATTTCGTGCTGGTCTTGCTTTACAACCTGTGAGTGTATTCTGTCATGTTCACTTGTGGTTGTAATTTTTTTCGAGGTGGCAGTGTTGACCTGTTTACTTATGAATGAGTCAATTTGGGTCATGTGTCTCTAACGGGTCAAACTGAAAAGAGGTCAAATTTAAAAAAATCCAGATTATTTGTCATGGTATTTGGATCTTACTGATTTACAATGAATCAGATTGCAACAGCGCTGTTTGCTAATTCACCATTTACAGAAGGAAAGCCAAATGGTTATCTCAGCATGAGGAGGTTGATTTTTACTACCTTCTGAATATTTTATGATACCCATATTCATCTAGTCAATGTTTAATGATATAGTGAGTGCTAAAATTGTTTTATCAGCCAAATTTGGACGGACACGGATAATAATCGTTCTGGAATGCTTCCCTTTGTCTTTGATGATTCTTTTGGGTAAGTTTCCTATTATGATTCAGGGTCATTTCACTGCAAATGGTTTACTTTACTTTATTTTATTTACATACAAAAGAAAGTTTATACATAATAACTTTCTGATGGCAACAGATTTGAGCAATATGTTGAATATGCTCTTGACGTCCCTATGTATTTTGTCTATCGGAAGAAAAAGTATATTGATTGTGCTGGATTGTCCTTCAGGGTTTGACTTGATTCTTAGTAGTCAAATTGATTATGTAATTAAGTTATCTGTGAGAATAACTGTCATAAGTTACAGGACTTCCTGGCCGGAAATCTTGCTCCGATTCCAGGAGAATATCCAACTCTGAATGATTGGGAAAATCACCTCACAACAATATTCCCTGAGGTACGTTACTCAAGAACACGATAAATCGGATTTTTTTTCAATTCTCTTTCTTATTATACTCATTATATTATTTCTTTCTGATTCTGATTCAGGTTAGACTTAAAAGATATTTGGAAATGAGGGGAGCTGATGGAGGGCCATGGAGAAGGTTATGTGCATTGCCTGCTTTTTGGGTAGGTCCTTTCGGTCGTCAAATAAATAATTTATGTTAAATTTTAAAACTTAAATCAACAAGGTGTTGTTTTTACCTTTTAGCTTCTTTTTTTCCGTTTAGTTCTCATCGTAGTGCAACTATACTATACTATACTATACAGGTGGGTATATTGTATGATGACATTTCTCTGCAAAATGTTTTGGACATGACAGCCGACTGGACTCAAGAAGAAAGACAGATGTTAAGAAATAAGGTAATACAATGAGCATATAAAAAGCAATTTTCTTGCTTAATATTCATATTGTAACTTCTGTATAAGTTAATTCTTTTCAGGTTCCTGTAACCGGACTGAAAACTCCGTTCCGTGATGGGTTGCTGAAACATGTCGCTGAAGAAGTTTTGAAGTTTGCAAAGGTGATTATAAAACTCTAATCGATACTCACTCATATTGGTGAATCCATTATTATTCCTCTTAATAAATACTTTTTATTCAGGATGGCCTGGAGAGAAGAGGATATAAAGAAACAGGGTTCTTAAATGAAGTGGCAGAGGTTGTTAGAACAGGTGAATCATGCTTCTCGTCCTTTCTTTACGATAATCGGATCTTGTATTCATGTAAAATGGTTTAGGAGGTTGTATGAATTTTAAGTGCAGTTTGGGCCTGTTTCTATTTTAGTTGAATTTTATGTGGTGCCTGTTTGATATGGCAATATGAACCATTAAGTTGTCTTCATGCCAGCGTGTGTACTAAACGGGTCGAAATTGGCATCTCTGTTACTTACGTTTGGTTATCTGCAGGTTTAACTCCAGCAGAGAAGATTCTGGATCTGTACCATGCGAAATGGGGACGAAATGTGGACCCTGTATTTGAGGAACTACTATACTAAGATGCTCAACATATTTATGTATGTATGTATGTATGTATATCTCATTCAATACTTACTTACAGATCTCTTTTCACTTTCTTTTTACACCTTACATATAAGTTGGCGTTATCTTGCAGGAATAAGCTGTGTCTGGCATGCATGAAGTGATTAGTGCCTGGTGTGATCACTATATATTTAGTGAGTTATAATACCATTTCAAGACTTCTGAGGTTTACTTTGCTCCGACAATCAATCGTAGGATCCTATGTACAACCGCAGATCAACTTAAAATGATATGTCGTCGTCGTGTTTTTCCTTTCAAGATAACCTTTCTGCTATCAAATTTTATTTAAGACCCATCAGTATAATAATGCCAAAGCATAACACACAAAGATTATTATTATTATGTGATATAATAAGCTTTTAGGGTTAGCTTCTGCATCTAAAAGCATGGCCATGAATAATGTCGTTGGGCCATCTGAGTTTTTGCTCAAAACCAACCTACTCGCTCGTTTTTTAAATCCTTCAACTCATTATTATAAGCCTCACTAACTAACAAATAAGACATGAAAACAACTTTTCGTGGATACACACCACATTAACTTCAACAACGACTTACAAACCATCTAGTCACTATCCAAAACTTGCCCATTATATTGTACTAAGTTCAACGGCTCTTGATAGTAATAACAATAGTACAACACCCTTGTGAAAGCAAAACACGATGCACACTTTGTTACAAGACAGTGACACATTCATCACTAGTTATTTATCCATTGGGTCACTATCAAAGAACAAAGCACGATGCACACTTTGTTACAAGATAGTGACATATCTTGCTATGATACATGGTTTCATTGTATACAAAAGACTAGATGTGTTTATCATAATGTAGCCTAACCCTAACATATATTTACTAGACAAATGACTATTCATTTAGCCCAACTAACAAGCAAGCGGGCTTGGCCCATTAGGGCGTATCATTTGCTTTCTATAAGTAGAAGAAATCATTCTTCCATTCAACCGGGTTAACAAGGGTAAGAAAATTCTAACTCTCTCTCCCTTTTTTTCTCTTTCTTTCTCTCTTACAAACACACACGTCCCCTCTTGCATACTTGCACTTGCATGAAAGGAACACCATGGATGAAAATGATGAAAAATGGTCCGAGCCGAAGGGGTTCTTCTCTTTTACACCACCAAACACCGTCAATATTTGGTCGTTTGATTTGAGGGAGATTAACCCTCTCGACTAGCCACATGCACTTCATGGTTACTTCAGTTGCATCCAATATATATATATATAATATGGTATTTGCTAGGGTTTCGAGTATTCGGTTCGGTATCCAGGTGATCACATACATCATAAACGTTTACACGTACTTAACATATCATGTTTATACATTTACTCTCCTATAGGCATTTTTCTCATTTACAAAATAGCATTATCATCTCATCACAACATCATCAAGATTCACATATAACAAACTATATTTCATAACTACCCTTTTTAAATTTTATCAAATTTTCTATGCAGCGTGAGTTCATGTACATTATCCCTTGTCATACATATCGTTCTTATTGAACCCAAGATCATAGCGTCATTAGTATTATTATTCTTCTAAGAATACTATGTGATTATAGCATACAACATTATCATCTTTTCCAACATCACGCCAACATGCATTACAATTACGACCCACATCTATGCACCCAAATTACTTATATATACTATACACACTTATTGCACATCTACAACCTATACATACACAATATCACATACACTGTATACACACATACCATAGCTATACATTTATACTACATACACATGCGCACATAATACATAAATTCTAAAATATATACATATGAAGCCATACATACCACTCCGCATACTTATTTCCCTAACTATTACTAACATGTATGCACACATAAATATTACCGATTCACGCATACATTCATACTAATACTCTGCTGTTCTTTCTCAATTTATACATAGTCATACACATACTATACACATTTACGCAAACAAACATGCTGTTACATAAATGACTATGTATAAATTGAGAAAGAACAGCTGTGTATTAGTATGAATGTATGCGTAAATCGGTAATATTTATGTGTGCATACATGTTAGTAATATTTAGGGAAATAAGTATGCGGAGTGGTATGTATGGCTTCATATGTATATATTTTAGAATGTATGTATTGTGTGCGCATGTGTATGTAGTATAAATGTATAGCTATGGTATGTGTGTATACAGTGTATGTGATATTGTGTATGTATAGGTTGTATGATGTGCAAGAAGTGTGTATAGTATATATAAGTAATTTGGGTGTATAGATGTGGGTCGTAATTGTAATGCATGTTGGCTTGATGTTGGAAAAGATGATAATGTTGTATGCTATAATCACATAGTATTCTTAGAAGAATAATAATACTAATGACGCTATGATCTTGGGTTCAGTAAGAACGATATGTATGACAAGGGATAATGTACATGAACTCACGCTGCATAGAAAATTTGATAAAATTTAAAAAGGGTAGTTATGAAATATAGTTTGTTATATGTGAATCTTGATAATGTTGTGATGAGATAGATACTGTTATTTTGTAAATGAGAAAAATGCCTATAGGAGAGTAAATGTATAATCATGATATGTTAAGTATGTGTAAACGTTTATGATGTATGTGATCACCTGAATACCGAACCGAATACTCAAAACCCTAGCAAATACCATATTATATATATATATATATTACATATATATTTGTATTTAATAATTAGTAGATAATTATTAAAGCATGTCGTAGAGCACTCTAGGCTTTTGTTGCAGTGTGCTGTTTATTTGATGTGCGCTTCAAGAGTGAGTTCTTTGCCCGCTTTTAAATCTTTTTCGGGGAGAAAACATACAAATGATATTACGCCTTCGGGCAACTATTTTTCAGCGTCTTCGGGCGGACTGCATTTTTATGCCTTCGGGCAAAACTTTATGCTTTCGGGCGGGGCCAACTAAGGCTACTTTTTATACCTTCGGGTAATGCCTACGGGAAAGTTTCGGTAAAAGTATAAATGCCTACGGGCAGGTTTCGGAAAGAGTACAAATGCCTACGGGCAAGCTTTTAAACAGCCTTGGGCTGAGGTTTACGTCTTCGGGCAGGGCCTTCGGGCAACGGTTTTGATAAAACAAAGTTCTATTGTCTAACTGTTTATTTTACTGAGCATGATTCCACCCAACTCTAAAGTCCTTTCCTTTTTGTCGAGATTATTAATATACAGTGGGTATAACGGGGAAATTTGAGTAGTACTACGGGTTCGGCAGACCCCATCATGCTGGATTGGTTTCCAGGTGGTGTAAATTGTCCTTTAACTTTTGGTCACCCGTCGTGGTGGTAACAAGGAAACCTTTTCGTATCGTTCAGTTTAATCTCGACGTGCTCATGTAGTAAACGAGGTGGTCTAGCTAACCAGCAATAGTAATGATGTTTATCGGTTAAACGGTGTCAGTAATTTTATATACTCTTGTTACTTAAACTCATTGAACTCACCAACATTATTTGTTGACTCGTTTTAGTATGTTTTTCTCAGGGATCTAGGAAGGCGCACGACTAGGACACTTGCATGCATTGGTCATCATTTATTAAATTATTATTATTTAAACTATTGTTGGTTTTTGAAACGGTAGTTTGGTTGTGCTAACTTTATGCACGGGTTTTCATAACTTAGGTTGGTTTAACCTTTACTATTACGTACTTGGATTTTGAGTATGAGATTGTTTTACAAATGCTTCCGCTAAACTTTGAAACTTTTCATTTTTAAACCCTGGGTTTTGGTTTAATACTTTAATAAGGAACTTTCGTTTAAAACGTTGAGTCAGTGTTTGCTGTAACTAATGGCTTGAGATCCTGGTACGTCACACGCCTAAGAGATACCCCGTTTGTGGAAAATTGAGGGTGTGACAGATTGGTATCAGAGCAACTCCTGTGCCGTTCGGGATGGTGGGGGCAAACCTCATCAAGGATGGTGAGTCCCCGGGGGTGTTCAGAGGGGCACCTTATGCAAATCCTACATCCAAGAATGGGATGGTGGGGCAAACCTCATCGAGGACGATGAGTCCAAAAGGGGGGGTGTTTGTAACACCCTAGGAAAATCCCCCATCGGCCGTAGGCATGAGAGATCTGGGATTTATAAGGGATGTCCGACCTCAAATACCAACAACGCGTTTTGGGGCTTAATGTTAGTGGATGAGTGGAAAACTCCACAGTTAAGCGTGCTCGGATGACAGCAATCTGAGGATGGGTGACCATCCTGGGAAGGTTTCACCCGGGCAACCAAAGGCAAATCCGTGAGCCCTAATGTAGCAAAGCGGACAATATTGGTGGTATGAGGGACCGGATGTTACAACATTGAAGTTTATTCTCTTCGTATTCATCGGAAGTCAAAGATTCAAAACCAACATGATTTTCAATCCGTTCAATCACCAATTCAACAACTTTGTGGGCTTGTAATACACATGTTCTAACAAAGCTTTTTGTAACATATAAAATAAGTCTAAACTTGACATTTTCAAGAAAACAATCAAACTCACTGGTTCGCTAGAATCATCTATTCATTTAGTTGGTATTAAAGATCAAGAAAATCAACAATTTGGATTTGATTGAGTTGTTATCACTGAAATGCGACAATCAAGAAACTAGGATGATCAAAATTGACGACGATGGTGTGTGTCTACAAACAGGTCGAAGCAAGAGCTCGTGAATCTGTTAAACTTTCAATAAACATGATATGAATCAATCAAACAAACAATAAATGAACAGTTGATTTACTAATAAAATGCTTGTATTGATATTGTTAACTGTGTGTACAAAAGGTGGAATTGCAGTAAGTCTGTTGCACAAAATCTCCTAAATACACTGCACATTACTCTATTTATACTAGCTAACAATCAATACATACTGAGAAAAACAAAATAACAAACTGTTAAAATGATGTGCGAATGACATTTTTGTCCGCACATCTTGGGTGCATCAAGTTATCTTCACATCTCAACATTTTGTTCGCATATCTTGATTTTTCTTCAAAACTTCAAGTAATGATGAACATATGGTATAATAGTTTGGAGAGTGTATGGAATATGTGGTTGCATGTGGTGTGAATTGTGAACATAAGGGGGTTTTTAAAGTGGGTTTGTACGTGTGGTGGAAGATGAATTTTAAAAACAAGTCAGCAAAGGGGAATGAAAGTAGCTAGTGTGGTTAATGGATTGATTTCAGATTACGAAAGACTCTGTTTGTTATATGTAAAAGTCACTTGGTTAACAAATGTGAGATAATAAGTATGTTAGTTTTAGTTGCTTTTACTTTTATATTTGTTACATAAGTGTAATAGTTGTTAAGATATAAAATGTAAATAGATAGATGCATAGTACAGGCCGGGGGTGATCTTGATTCTTAGGTAGGTTGTTAACATTCCATGTGGTAGTACATGATTTCGTGAATTTCATCGATGTTTCTGGTTAGATAAGTTATGTATTCATCGGAAGTGAAACAATTGAAATGAATATGTTATCTTAATTAATTCCTTTAATGACCAAATCAACAAGTTCCGGTGCACATCTTCTAACAAAGGCTGATGTGAAAACATATGAAGTAGATCTAAACCTAGCTATCACTTGGAAGATAACGATCGCCAATTCAAATGATTCAATTGGAACCGAATTAGGCAACGATCAAGAGATCAAAATTTGATTTGAGTTTAATTTCATTAGTAATTCAATCAAGAAATGATCAATAAATTAGAACTAATTAGGTGACGATCAAGATATCGGAACTAGGTAGGTAACAATCAATAAATCGGAGTTTAGGTTTATAAGGACTAGAGGGTTGTTGGGTGGTGTGTATAGAAGGCCGGGTTGTCATAGTAGCTAGCTAGGTTTGTGTAGTGGAAGGTGAATTAAGAAGTTAGTAGATGGAACTGGAAGGAAGAATTAAGGTTAATAACTAAACTAGTCGTAATTTGAAATTAGCTAGGGAAGACCTCCAACCAAAACTTAGCATGCCTTAAGTTTTGTGTAGGCCAGTAGGGAAGACTCCTTAAGTTTGGAAGTGGTGTAACTAATATATTAACATGTTGATAACACTTTTTTTTTTTTTTACCAAAAGCCTACCCATTAAACTTTTTAACCCAATACCATTTGCATCATAACATCGATTACACTTGAAGTGGAACATCATGATGAACAATTGGACCGTGGAATTAAACAAGGTTGATAAGTCCGATTTGTGTTTCATGGTCTACAACTAAGTATGTAAAGCAAGGTTTAGTTGGCATTGAATGAACTTGAGCCAAATGGCCGGCAATGCATGCCTTTTTATAAATAAGACATGACATGAAGTACAATGAGTTGGCAGCAACAAATTAAGTAAACATCATTGTTATTGATTTCCCACATGAGATATGCACCCCCTTACTAAGATTTTTAACTTTTTTTTACAGCGAAACGAATAAAACCCGGCTACCCGGGGTAACCCAATGGCGAAAGGCGACCCTAAAACGCTCTGCGAACACAGACAGCGCTGGGTAGCCGAAGCCCACCTATTAAACCAACTCCAATTCAGGGGAAACCCACTAGTCCGTTCGCCCGTAGGCACGACAACAAACTAGCGGTAAAACCCGTTTGGCTTAGAGATCGAACTTGTGTTGGCCACAAGTCTCCCTTCATTGCCCCCATTTGCCCCTTCCAAAGTGGTGGTAGTGGGACTAGAACTTGGGTCTCTTTTGGAGAATCCAAGCCTCTTACCACTACATCACATTGAAAGTTGCACTAAGATTTTTAACTAATAAGTGATAAGGAAAAAGTTCATAAACATGGTAAGATTTACATAGTTTTCCAACTGAAATGATTTTATTACGAAAATTAGGAACATATATATATATAGTTTTCAACTTGTAGATTAGGAACATATAAAACACTGAGTGTGAGTGGAAATGTTTTTCATATGTTAAAACTAGGTCAAATAACTTATATCTTAAATCTCACCCAATAGAATATTGAAAAAACTTATGTGAAATAGGCTTCAAGGTTGGCTATCGTTTACAAACGGGAAAATTAAATTATTGTCCTTTAACTTATACCCTAATTACACTTTTTGTCATTACCATTTTTCAAGAATTGTTACAAATCTTGTCCTTTACACTAATGGACGCTAGATTTATATAGTTTTCCAACCAAAATGATTTTATTACGGAAATTAGGAACATCTAAAACACAAGTGTTACTAGTGGAAATGTTTCTCATTTGCTGAAAACTAGGTCAAATAACTCATGTCTTAAATATCGTATAAAAGAATATTGAAAAAGCTTACTTGAAATAGACTTGAAGGATGGCTCACCTTATATTGTTTACAAACAAGAAAATTACAAATTTTGTCCTTTTAACTTATACCCTAATTACACTTTTTGTCATAATAATTTATTATTTACAAGATTGACATTTTTTTCAAGAACTGTTACAAATCTTGTTCTTTACACCGGCAAACGTTAGATTTTTCTTTTATTTACATGTGAAATGATCAAATTATCTCTCTTAAAATATAAAAAAACTATAATATCATTGTAAATTAAAGCTTTGATTTTTCTAGTTACAACCTAGTCTACTTTATTATTTACATTAATCATTTTTTATTATTTTTTAAGCCCAATCAAATTATAGTTCTAAAACTAAAAAGTTTAAACAAACTTAATATGATTATCAACTAAATTTTTAGGCGTAATATAGTTTAAAACGATTATAGTCTAATTAATATAGTAAAAATAATTTTGGTTAATAAAAGTTGAAATGGAAAATATGTCTAAAAAATCTTTTTGCTATTTAAGTAGCGGTCGTCAATACAACCAGCGGCCGTCACCACCATTATCACCACCGCTCAACACCATCGAACACCACCAAACCCTTCATTGCACAATAACCCTAGGCCATATTCCGGTTGCTTAGCATCAATATCACCGTCACTCAAACCGTTCAGTCATTATTAGATTTTAATTAAATTTGAACGGTTGACATTCCCTAACTCACTTGTGTGTTGGGTGAGTTTGAATCGCGGTTAAAAAAATCACAATCCAGCTTACAGATTTTAAAATCTTTAAGACGCCTTAGAGTAAATACAAGATTTGTACCGGTTTTTGAAAAATTTGGCATTTTTGTTGTAATTATTAATAAAGTTAAAATACAATTGACGTAATTAAGAAATTTGCAATTTACTCTAAATCAATCCAAACTCAATCAGGTATGTGTTGATGAAATCGACACTGGTGAAGCAAAAACCCTAACGATTTGAACTCTGTTCACTGCTAATCGATCACCTCCATCAAAAACCCAAAGCAGCAAAGGCTTCGTCTTTGTTCGGTTACATCTGTTACTTGTTTTTGCTTCTGCACACCAGCTGTTTGTAGAAATGCCTGACCCCCCAATTTCATCTTTTGCTTTCAATTAACCGTCCGGTTTTCATTTCATCTTAACAAATTTGTTTGTTTAGCTTCTTCTGTTTGAAAAGGTACCCTATTTCGAAATCTTGTGTGAAAAGTTTGCATCTTTTTTGTTATTCTTTTGTGACTGATTAAAGTCCATGTTTTACAATCATTTCAACTACTTAAACATGTAAAAAAGATTGTATGTTGTGTTTGATTGGGTAATATGTTGATAAATTGAATCAGTTTTTCAAGGAAGTGTGAGTTTAGAATTATAAAGTATTGGAAAGACTTTATGTACATCACTAATTTTTGAATAATGGGTTATAGATGAAGTTTATGAAGCCACTCAACTTGTACCAGGACTTGCTGAAACTGCGAGCTGTTGATCGAGGGCGGTTTCTTGGTTTGGATGTTGGTGATAAATATATTGGTCTTGCGGTTTCGGATTTTGACAACAAAGTTGCTTCACCATTAAGGTTTAAAGTTGTTGCAAATGCACAATTAGTTGGGATCTTGTTATTAACAATCAAACAAATGGAAAATTAATTGAAACTATTATCCTGTTATCTTCTTAAGATCTGTGTTTTGTTAGTGTAATGCTTAAATTTGCATATATGGTTCTTATATTGGCCATTTGTTTTTGTATGGTTGTAATGTCACTCTACTGCAGTATGCGTGTGATAATATTGGTTGTTTTATACGCTGCAGCGTTCTAGTTAGGAAGAAAAACAACATTGGTCTGATGGCTCTTGACTTTCAACATCTGGTTTGTTCTAAAACTTCTATTATTTCTTGAATTTATGTTCCTTGTTTACAACAATCTATTTGTTTTCTACTTAAAATGAGTTGATTTTCTTGTACGCAGATATCAACACTCTCTCTGTCTGCCTTTGTTGTCGGGTACCCGTATGAAAAATTGAAAAAGAACAGCCAAAATGCAAGTTTCTGATTTATTTATATATTCACCTTCTCATTTATTCAGTTTGAAATTCGTGATCCTTTTTCTTGATTTCTGTCAGGCTATCCACGTGCCAGGATTTGTAGATGACCTTTGTAATACTGGGAAGCTCGAAGACGTGAAGTATACTTTATGGAACGAGTGCTTCACGACGAAGGTGCGTGCATCTTCTTGCTCAAAATCTGTCACATTAGAGAAGCCAAAAAATTGTTTGACTTGAAAACGATCTTCAATATGCTTATAGGGCCTTAAACTGTATAGAATCTCCTGGTTTTCCTACTGATAATTGAAGACATATTTGTCTCTGAGGATAATAAATAAGTACACAATTTTCTTATGTTAACTTTCTAAAAGCCCAAAAGATAAAAGCTCTGTGATCTATCTTTCACTTCATTATATATGTGATTATTGCGGTTATACTTGACATTTTCTTATTAGTCACCATGGTAAGATGATTGTTAATGTTGTTAAGTTGGTAACAGAATGTGGAATTATTGTTGAAGCCGTTAAAATTGCACCCAGTAGAAGCAAAAACAAGCAGTGACAAATTTGCTGCTGTAGCAATACTGCAGGTATTACTTTTGTTATTATGCTAAGATCTTCTTGTGGCGATTTCAACCCGTTTACTATAAATTGTGTAATAAAATATTTTTATCTCAAAAAACTCGTCTAGAAATTTAACGGGTCAAAAACCGCCCACAAATGGTTAAAACCTGCTAAATACTTTATTAATAGCTTGTAAATCACTATTTTAGCAACATGGTCTTTTATTATCTTATTTAAACCTGCTAAATATGTTTTGGTCTGTGGCAGGCCTATTTGGATTTTGTGAACAGGTATGGTGTGACTGAGCAAAGCGGCCAAAACCTATTAACATCAAGAGTTTAGTTTTGGGGTGCTTTTGTGCCAAAGACTATTTCTTTAATCTGGAGTTTTAGTTTTATGGAGTTTTAGTTTTAGTAGGAAAGGTCTTGATCCAAAAAGTGATGAAATTTTTAATACTTAACTAGTGTTTGTATTGTGGTAATTTTTAATACTTAGTTGGCAGGTTTCTAACCAAATCGAAAAAAAGCGTCTATATGGTTATATTATTCGATTCGTATAATCAAAATAACTCAAAAAATCACTAGTATAATCCAAAATCCAATTATGGCATGGAACATCATTCAATCCTCCATGTTATATGGTAATATTATTGGATTCGTTGATCCTTAAACAACATGGTGATCAAATAGATACTTTGTTATGCACATTGATTAATATGTCACAATTTAAGTAAGCTTATGAATAAACACACTTGAGCCGTTGAGCGTTTCTATAACGATTATAAAAAGTGGGACGAATATCACGTGAACAAGTTAGGGTCACTTATTTTATAAATAAGAAAGTACACGTATAGGACCATATGGGGTGTGAGTGGTTGATTTACGAATAAGATGACAAGCGATGCAACGTGATCAGGATCATACAGGACGTATGTGCGGTTGAATGGTAACACAGCTTCCATGTTCGTCTTTGTTGATTCTCTTTTAGACTCTTAGCTATTCCCATGCATGGTATCATGTTCGGTTACATCTACTTGTTGTTTTAACTAAGAAGCTTGAAAGACATGGAAAATGGAAAGTCTCTATCTTCTCCTATAAGTAGTGTCTCTTCATCAAATAACCAACCGGTCAATCTCCGTCCAAGTATGGGTTCTTCTATGGGTAAGTATATGTTAGATTATCTCATATCTTCATGCTTAGTAATCTATGTTTGTTTTTATATGTAAGTGAAAAAAAGCTAATTTTTATGAGTTGCAGGTTCATATAAAGTGAACACGAGCGGTGTTTGCAGAGGAGACACGTATGGTTATGGTGGGATCTTGAGGGATGAACACGGCTGCTGGAACAGAGGGTTTATGGGTCACCTTCCAAGCGGAAAAAAGCGCAATGATGCAGAACTGTGCGCTGTGTTTAAAGGAATTGAGCTAATTGATATCCTGCGGTTACCAAACACGACGCTGGAAACTGACTCATTGTCTGCTTTTGATGTTCTTGAGAAACCTGAGTTGTACACCACAAGCTCCTTTCGGAGAGGAAAGATACTAGATTATCAGAAGCTAATCAAGAAGAATGAAATCACTCTTAGTTTCGTAACTCCTGAAAGAAACAAGTGTGCAGGTTTTCTTGCAAAACTTGCTGCGGAGAATGAGGATGATGATGACGATGAATATGAAGATGTTCTTGATCCTCCTCCAGGAATTGAATGTTTTATCATGGCTGATAAAGCCAATGTGTCCTATGATTAAAAGCTGTATTAATGTTAATTGCTTTGATGTTAACCTTTCATGTGAACAGATTTTGCATAACAAGCCCAAATAATGAAAGCTTACTATTACACTATTGTTATCATCATTCATCATAAGAAAACCACTGGTGTTATAAGTTATAACAATGTATAGGAAAAAAAATTGATACGTCTTCATACAAACCACCAACGAAAATTTTTAACTGAACATGGAATGTTTGTAATTAAACTGCAAAAGCATAGTACTTACAGATCTGATTATTCTCTTACGCCTGCGCCATTAGAAGATGCTGGTTTAACATCAACAGTGAAGCTATACTCCTGGTCACATCCCATGTAAGAATCACACATGAGATACAATGTGAGACTTTTCTCCCCAGGTTCATTTGGAGCGGTAATATTCTCAAGTTTCACCTTTGACTTGCTCTGCAAGATAACCTTCTTATTTGCAAGCAGTTGGTCACTTTCCGGATCCCCAACAACAAGCCACCAACACTCTTCTTTAGCTTTTGGGTATCTCGGGGCATTGACAGGTTCCATATGGGTCATACCCTCAAGATCGCGTTCAAGTGACACCACCAAAGTAAAATCCTCCCCAGCTGTAACGTTATCACTATCCAACACATCATATGACAGATCAATATTTGGATAATGGTTCCAAAACTTTGCAATGTCCAACTGAGGATCTGACATCTGTAACAACTTTCGCCTTTCAGCGTCTTCCATTTCAACCAAATCAAAAACTGTATTGATACTTCTCCCATGGCATCGTTCCACCATTTCTTTAGTGAAATGAGGCAGTTGCAAGAGAACAGAGTCTCGTTCCCACATTCCTTGTGTCAGCATTTGGCTAACTTCCATTGCAAGAAGAGCTAAACTAAGCCACCCGTTGCTTGAAATAACATCAACCATAGCTTGAAGCAACCTTCCAGCAGATACAACCACTTCTTGCTGATCAAAACTAAGATCCCCAACCACCATCTGCCTTGAAAAATGAGCTTGTAGCAGTACATTAGCCTTCACATGTGGGTCCCCGTATTCCGGGTTTTCAAATGAAAACCGTTGATGGTTGATTAACTTGCGAACTATAGCCTCTTCACCAGGTCGAACAGGAAGCGTGTCATACTCAGATGCTGCAGTTAAAATCTCCAAAAGACCCTTCAACTTTGTCTTGCTGGTAATTAAAGAACTAAACCGTTCGATTGTTGTGTAACTGATGTAATAATATGAAGCAATCAAACCAATATTAAGAGGTGAAAGGTCAAGATCATTGACTGAAACACATTTACTCGACTCCAGATCACTCAACGTGTTCTCCACAAGCTCGGATAGATAATCTGATATATGTCTTGTACTTATACCTTGCAGATTGTAGTAGTTCGGGTTCTGGGTGAGTCTACGATACATAAACGTCCATGTTAGATAATCAACAGCATCTTGTTTGCTTGTTATCACTTTAGCAACCACCTCAGCATTCAAATTATCATGCAGTTGATTATGCAGATGGCTTTCAACTGGTAACGCTTCAAGTAAGAACTTTTTGTAGTATTCTCTAAGCGGGGCGTGACAAAAAATAACACATTTTCCGGAATCATCAACAAGTGGCCTGCCCGTGTGGCCGATCATTTGAAGCAGATCGGTTACTGGGTAATCAGTGTGAGCCTTTTCCCGACCATCATAATATTGTGTTCCCATAACAACCACCAAGTGTGCGCGAAGAGACACCCCCCAACACATAGTACCACTAGTGACACATACTTGAATGCAACCCGTTTCAAACAGTGTCTTAACTACATTTTGGTCGTTGGCGGTCAGACCCTCATGTAGATACCCCACCCCATATTTCAAAGTCTCCTTCAACATGGGTTCTTGGATTTGATCAATAAAAGGGTCCAACTCGTTTACAGATTTAAGTAAGAACAAAGGCTTAGCCACATTCGTGTCACTGGAATATTTACTTTCAGCAATCGCGTATGTCATCAGATCAACAGCTGTAAAGCGGGTGTGCTTCCTAGTAGGAACAAACACAATGGCGGGTTTTTTGTTCTTAGCATGTTGTAGAATAGCAGTGTAAGTTCGTTTGCTCATTGCTTGCATACGAGCTTCAAAATTAGCTATATCTATGCCTTGAATATGCATCTCGAGAGAAATGGGGCGAACGACTGGAAAATTGAAAATACTGTGAGACGTAGCACCTATCCATTCACCCAGATCTTGAGCATTTGCAAGTGAAGTCGATAATGCCACTATGCGTATGTTATGACCCTGACTTGCAATGTACCTCATCCTGGACATAATAACCTCCAATACAGGACCATTATGCCCTCCAACCAGATGCAACTCATCAACAATAAAAAGACTTACTTGTCGAACATGTTTTCGTTGTTTCCAACGGCGCGATAACACATCCCAGTTATCAGGAGTGCTGATTATCACCTGCCCTTTCTCAAGTAGCTTCAAATCAGTTGAAATTTCCCCAGTCAACTCACAAACTCTCAGCCCGAGCCCGTCTCCAAATTTCTGTTTCCATTCATTATACCTCTTCTTAGCAAGTGCTTCAACAGGAGCAATATACACAGCACGCATGATGTTATCAGGCCCTTTCTGATGGTTTCTTAGAACAGAAAATTCAGCACAAATAGTTTTCCCACAACCAGTCGGTGCAGCAACTAACACATTGTCATCAGTGTTGTACAGCACTGTGAAAACTTGAGTTTGAATGGGATTGAAATGTTCAAATTCTTGATAAAGGGCTTCATATAACGGGTTTCCCAGAGCGGTTACAGGGAGAGGCTGCAAGTCTAGTAATTCAGTTGGTGGTGGGTCCATTTCAGGTAAGACTAAGTGACGAAATGAAACAGGTAAAACCGATAACGACCTGAGCCATCTGTCTGAAACAACCTTAATAAAGTACTGAGGTGGCAAAGGTTCGCTTATCGGTAGAGTGAACTTCAAAGTGTGATCTTCATTGATATGTTGTTTCTTCAGCAAGAAATATTCATTATGAAGAATGAATTCCCTATCATTATCTTCTACAATCACCCAAAACGGTTCAGCATAGCCATGAATCCTGTCTTCCCACTGAAAATCTGGTGTGATAGTAAGTTCAACTCTTAACACGCTTCGAGTGATTGGTTGAACATGTGCTGCCAGTTTAAGTTTTGGAAACTGGTGAATGCATTTATGAAGAGTTCTCCCTAATTTTGGAGCACCAACAAGCTCCCCTAGCTTCTGTGATGACAGGTCATAATATCTTTCCCATGTCAAATCTTTCTTCTCCAGTTTCATTAATACGTCGTTTTTAATCCCATGGAATTGGCGTAGAGGAGTTTGTACACTCCACATCCTCTTGCTTACCATTTTGCACCAGTTTAAAGCTTTCTCAGCTAAATGAGCCCAACCTCTTTTCAGCACAATCTCAAAAAGAGCACGCATCAGACGCCCCGCACTCTGCAAGACCGAAAAACAAGATTCAGTTAAAATAATATAATATGTGACCATACATTGTAAGCACAAATGCCATGGAAAATCCAAAGGTTTTTTTTGCATAAAATACCAAGTTACTTTCACTTTTGTCCTGTTTCTGTACATTTGAGTTGTAACAAATTTATTTTCTCCTGTTTGGGTGATTATACAGTAATTTACTGATGATCTAACCAAGACAAAAACTTTAATTACAAGTCCACATAATGACCCAAACTAGTATATTCAAATCTTACCATTGCCTCAATTCTCTTCAGGGGATCGCCTCGCTTTACATCCATTAAAGCGAATTACATATCACCTCTAGCACGTCACGTGCTCTTTTTTAAACAAAGACTAGCTTAAACCTTGCAAAAATGGCAAAACTGGACAAAGCAGCATCTTTTAACGAATCGGGGGTATCTTTTGAAAAACAGTATGCCCAAAACGTGACAAAAGTTGAAGTACATTGGTTTTTTTAAGAACAAAAACAGCTGCAAAAATGGGAAGTTAAGGGATGTCTAGAAGATTATAGGTATAATACTAACCTGAGTTATGAACACCATGTCAGAAGTCAAAGAGTGTCCTTCAAGCTTTAGCTGAGATATATATGCTTGAAGTAAGACGTTAATCTTTGCACTGGGTTCTTCTGAACTCTCCTTTATGGGAATAGGAACACGATCCAAAAGCTTTACAAGTTCCATTTTTTCATCTTGCCTTACTGTTACATATTTGAACTCCTCACTGAGAGAAAACAATCTGCAAAGCTCAATATCAGTCATAGTAGGCTTCAAATGCTCATTGTATGTGGCAATCGTACCATGAGTTATGTAATAGAAACTTGCAATTCGACCCAAATCAGTCGCCTGAAAGTAACCACTTTTTCTATCATATCTCACCAAGTTGTTTTTGTCTAGCAGTGTGGCAGCGGAATGGACCTGCAAGAAAAAGTAATCAACATCAGAGAAAAAAGTTACGAGCTTTTACCAACATAACTATAAACCACAGTTATATCGTAACGAGCACGTTTAAATTGTGGTCGTTCATGAATAAGGGCTAAATCTACAATCTTATGAGGAAATGTGAATCCTTTTTAATGAAGATGAAAAAATGTAAGCTCTAGTGTAACATTAGAAGAAAATTTGAGAATTTTTTTTAACATTTGCGATGAAGCCACAAACATTGTTCATGATAATTAGCAGACCGAAAGAAAAACATAGTAGGTGTAGTTGAAAACTTACCAGATCAGCTCTCCTAGCCTCAAGTAATGGATCTGTCTTCAAAGCATCAGAAGGTAAACCATAAAGTGTAGGGTTTCGCACCATACGAATGTACAAGTAAGTGTAACTAAGCCAATTGAGAGCTTCCTTTGCATTTTGAATGGTTCCAAGAACAATTTCTGCATTCAGTTGATCAGCTAACTTGGAAACAAATTGACTTTCAATTGGAAGCTGTTGATTCATTAGCGAAAGATAATATTGCAGCTCACTGTGTCCAGTTATAATGATTCCTTCACCAGAAGTATCAAACTGTGGTCTCCCTGCACGACCCAACATCTGCATAACATCCAGCGGACTTAGCTCAGTCCATGCTCCTTTTTCTGGATTGTAAATTTGGGTTCCTTTGATAATCACAGTGTGAGCTGGCAAGTTCACACCCCATGCCAGAGTGGCAGTTGAAACCAGTACTTGAATGTGTCCATTAGCAAATAACAACTCAACAAGTTCACGGTCACCCCTACTCATTCCTGCATTATGAATTGCTAACCCATAAGGCAGAAGATCCTTAAGATCACTGTTTTTCACAAGGTCGGTATGTTCACGAAGAATCTCACGGCTTGCACCATCTTCTTTTAAAAAGAGCCCTAACATGTCATTAGCAAGAGCAGTGTCTCTAATTGCACGTGCAGTCTTTGTTGTTTCGTTCCTTGAATGCACAAATATAAGCACCTGATGCTTTCCTGCCACATCGGTTACCTTTTCATAACAAATATCATTCATCAATTTAAACCTCTGCAATGGCTTCTTCACTGTGATTCCAATATAGTGCTGATCAAGGGGACAAGGTCTGTAACTATTGTCAAAACAAAAGAGACCTTTCTTTAAGTCAACTCGCAGAAACAATGCCACATCATCATAGTTCGGAAGAGTGGCAGATAGTCCAACTAACCGAATATTTTCCTTAGTCGTCTCAATTTGTCTAATAGTCCTTGCAACAATACTTTCAAGTACAGGTCCTCGGTTATCATGCAACAGATGTATTTCATCGATAATAATAAGCTTTACGAGTTGAGTATAAATAAGGTCTCCTGATTTTCTAGTTATAATATCCCATTTCTCTGGAGTGGTAACGATGATTTGTGTTTCCTCGGTCTGTTGTCTGGTCAAAGACTGATCCCCACTCAACTCCATCACAGTGACACCATACTGCTTCAAACGGTTAGACAAATTCCCTACCACTTCAGCCACGAGAGCTTTCATTGGTGCCACATAGACTATCTTGTAACCACTGTGGTTAAACGAACCATCTTCATTCATATGCAAACGGATCTGCTGAAGAATGGTGAGCATAGCAACATTGGTCTTCCCAGCTCCAGTGGGAGCACAAAGTAGAATATTGTCTGCATTGAAGAATGCGGTCTCGTAAACTTTACTCTGAACCCTGTTTAATTGAGTCATTCCCTCAAAAGCCGTTTGGGCCCAAGTTGGCATGTCTGAAATCCTTACAAGCTTATCATCAGCAGCATGTGAATTGCGCTTCAATGCAGGCACGTAAACTTCTTCATATCCTTTATTGTGTTTCCTATATGAGCCTAAAGGAAGATCACACTTTTTATTTGCCATTAAAAGACCACCTTGGTGAAATGAAATGCTCTCAAGTTCAAGCAACTGTCGATGACCATTTAACCAACCGTCATCAGCATCGCAATCAATAACTTTTCTTGGATCTCGATCACTAGATCCACCTCCACTTTCATCCTTTAACCGTCTTGCTTCTTTCACATTTTTCTCCAACTTCTGTCTTTCTTTTGAAGTTGCACTTGTGGCATACAACTGTTCCAACACTGCAACCAAATCAGGCCCGAGTTTCATCATTGTTTCTTCTATCTGTTTCCTCTGTTCCTGGTCTTCAGCTCTAGCTAAACGCGTACACCACACAATCTTCAAACGGTTCCTTAATAGGTACTTTATAAGACTGAATTTATCAAACTGTAGATGCACCAGTAGCTTAGTTTCAACTTCAAGATCATCAACACCTTGTTCAAGAATCTTTAAGACCTCTTCAGCAAGTTTCTGGCTCTGCTGCGGATCAATCTGCTGTTCATAAGCCTGCGAGATCTTCCACTGCAGCCAATAAGCATCAATGTCATGTACATTAAGCAACATACCCTCGTTACCTTCATGTGTGTCTTCATCATCCATACCACCACCCATTTGAATACCATCTGTTTCCAAAACATCATCTTCTTCCTCATCAACATCGTCTTGTATCATATCCAGGTCACTCGTTTCATCATCCTCTTCGAACTCAACGGCTACACCAACATCATCATCTAGAACATCTTCACCACTTGCAGCATGCGATCCATCCTCAAAATCGGTTATAAGCCTCCCAACAGAAACCAACTGATCAAAAACCTCATTCGAGACAACATTCAACAGCTTCTCAACACCCTTCCTCTTTTCATAACTCTTCAACTTATCATTCTTCAACACAGCCAAAATCTCATCAGCAGCAGCACTAACAATGCTCAAACACTGCCCACCCAACTGCCGCTGAATCAAGCTAAGCATAACCTCATAAGCAGCTCGAGTCTCCTTTGTTTTCGGCTCGTAAACACCTTCTTCTGTCAATGTAAGAACACTCTCTTCTTGAGTACAACGTCTTTTACTCCCCCTGTTACTCTCATCCTCAAAACAACCCTTTTTCTTCTTACATGTGTTACGTTTTTCATCCGAAACTCTTCCACGATATGCGCGATCACCAAAACTGTTGGGAACTATCTTCCCATACAAAGACTCAACCTCTCCGGTCTGTTTTTCGCTATATCGAGAACCGTCAGTTGTCAACACGAGATTGGAGTTAGCCTTGTATTCATACTGTTTAGATCGAGCATGTGCTTCAGCACCACCGCCTGAATTCACCATCTTAATCAATCGAATCACAATTCAGTAAACGGAATTGAAAAACTGTTATGGTGTTCCGTAAACGAACAAGTGCCCTGATTCAATAAGCCCTAATGATTTCAAATATATATACATGATTTTGCCGATTTAATCTCCATTCCGTTCGCAACAGTAACGAGTTTGCTTGCTTCACACACAATAATTTTAGCACGTGCGACATCGATTGGAAATAGATTTTTTTTTTTTTTTTATTTCTTTGATAGGATTAATTAGTGTTTTAAAAACCGGACTTGGGTACTAACTCGATGATTAAAAGGTTTATTAGTCGAACAGGTTTGACCGGATTTAAAAAACCGGAAACATCATGAACTAACTTAAAGTTTAAACATAGTTGAATGATAAGAGATTGTATTGTAAATAAAATAAGAGAAGACCAATAATAATGTTATAAGTAATAAATTTAGCATGTTAAGTTGTTAACTGAAACATCGGTACCTAAGTAACTAACCTAAGAAGCGTCACATGATATTATGTGTCGGCCTTTCTCTTTCTCTCTACTCAAAATCTCAAATCCTTTTCCTTTCCTCAACATTCAGCCACTCAAGTTTTTTATAAACACCATAGATCATCCTCACCGCTTAAAGCTTCAAAGTTCAAACACAGTCATTCCTACCACAAAGATCATCGACCAATATCTCCAATTTGGTGGTTTGTTTCAAAATGGTAATTTTGTCCGAGTCGTGTCGAACTCCAAACTTCAGATCTTCAGTTAGGTAATTGATACATTGACGTTTAACATTTAACTTTTGGTGAATGATGACTTTACCATAATACAAAAAATGACCTGACCCATGAATGAACATGCATCCTCTTTCCTCTCTCTCTATATTATATTAATAGTTTAATGCCCGCGCTACGCTCATGAACACAAACTTAAGTTGTGATTTTAAGGATATTTATTACGATTCCAATCAGTTTAAGACAAAACTGTGGTAAACCATAATAAAATATTTATTTTTAAAAATTATTAATTAGTATAGCAATATTATACTCACATTAAAAAGATTTAAATGTTTAGTGTCATGGTGTTGTTTAAAATTTTTTTGTATATAAAATTTATGTATCTTTATAAGACACTTAGGTCTTTAATTGTATATTATTACCAACTTTATTTCTAACTTTTATTTTTATACCCTATTAAATAATAACAGACTCATGTATATCCCTAGTAGCAGAATGTTGAAAATGAAATTACTTTTAAATTTTTTTTAAGTTCTCATAGATATTATAGGACCAAAATATAATTAGCACTATTATAATATATTTTATATACATATTATAAATAAAAAATCATTATTGTGAGAATTTTTATACCCTATCAAATAAAAACAGACTCATGTATATATATCCCTAGTTGTATAATGTTAAAAATGTAATCACTTTTAAATTTTTAAAATTCTCCTAGATATTAGGGGACCAAAATATAATTAGTGTTATTATAATATATTTTACTAGATTAGTATCCGTGTACTACATGGATTTTAGTTTATAGGTTTTAACCTAATTTAGATATCAAATTTATTTTTAACATATCCCTTATTAAATCGATTTGGATATTTACAAATATATTCATATAAAAAATTATATGTTAAAATAAAGGATATGATTTATAATAATTGGTAAATATTTTACTTGAACATATCGGGTTAGAAGATAATTCATGATAATTGTTAATTTTTTTATTTGAACATATCGTGTTATGAGATAATTAATGATAATTAATAAAATTTTAATTTGAACATATCGGGTTAGGATAGATCATAATAGTTGATAAATCTTTTATTTGAACATATCGGGTTGGGAGATAATACATGATAATTGGTAAATTTTTAATTTAAACATATCGGGTTAAGATATAGATCATGGTAATTGGTAAATTTTGTATTTAAACATATCATATTAGAAGATAATTGATGATAATTAATTTGTGAATTTTTAATTTAAACATATCGGGTTATTTTGAATATGGAGCATACCATGACCCGCCTAAAAATTTTCCATCAAATTAATTTAGAACATGACACTTAAGCAAAATCCTATGTGGGGTAGCTAAAATGATGACATATAGATAAGTTACTCAATTATTAGAATAGGTAGATATACATATTTTAAATAAAAAATAATTATTGTGAAAAAAATTCTTAAATGATGCCACATAAGCTAAAAGCTTTAAAAAAATGACACCTAAGCTTTTTAAGCTTTTGTTATATTAGAGAATATATATAGACTTGTTATTTCATCTGTACCGAAAAACAATGAGCATTTTTTTTATTATATTTTCAACTAGCTTTTTAAAAGTTCATTCTGAAACTGCTGATTTTGATCTTGAAATGCACAATTACTGCCAATATGTGGCTGGAACAAGTAGTCAATTTGATACATCATTCAAATAAGCCAATCCCATAAATCATATACCATATAATGTTCCAAGCTTCATTTGACAGCACTTTAAACATGAAAACATTTCATAACTTAATTACAAACAAGTAGTAACATAACATCAATGGTTGCTAATTTATTGCTAAAATAACTGAAGAAACCACCACTCCATAAATCTTAAGCCACATTAAGCAGCTTCTTTATATCCTTCTGCAATTAACAAAAGCACAAAATGTTAAAAATCTTGTTCCATCTTTTTAACAAAAATTTCAAAACAAGAATCATGGTATACCTCAATGCTCAGAGGACTGGTGGTTGGTGCATATCGGTCAACGACTTCCCCGTCACGGTTGACCAAAAACTTTGTGAAATTCCATTTAATACTGTCACCAAGAAACCCTCCTTTGCTTGATTTCAAGAATTTGTACAGCGGGTCGGCATCTTTCCCGTTCACATTGACCTGCATTATATTAGTCAGCACAAAAGATTTAGAATGATTAAAGTGTGGTGAATCAGGACTCAGGAGAAGTGTTTTGGGGGCTTTCGGATGTTTGTTATTAAAGTTTTTATGTAATCTTGTAAATATTTGACCCTTGAATGGTTTAACTGTTTGACTTATATCTAATCAACAAACTGTTTGACCCTTAAATAGTCAAATATCTTAATGTCACAAAAAAACAGATTATCATTAGTTAAGGTAAGTGATCAAACAATCACTTTCATGATGCACATCCAAACACCCCTATTAGTGTCGCATAGTTGCTAGTTCTCAAAGAGTGTTCTATTACAAATCATGAGTCTTTTTAATGAACAAAAACATAGGGTTTGTAAAAAACACCAACCTTACTAAAGACAGGGTATTCGGCTTTGAAACGAGTGCACGCAAACTCCTGAATTTCTTCATTGGAGCCGGGTTCTTGCCCGCCAAATTGGTTGCATGGGAATGCAAGAATCTCAAAGCCTAAAAAACCACCAACACATGTCACAATCATTATCATAGCCTCATAAGATAGCTCAAAAGAGTCAAATGAAAGGCAAAAAACCAACCTTGATCCTTGTACTTCTGGTACAAGGCTGTCAACTCAGGATAATTCGAATTCGTAAAGCCGCTGTAACATAAGAAATATGACATATTCATAAGATTATTATTGTACAACAATTATGTTCTAATATAAATATATATATATATACACTAAATCAAGATCTTGCAGCATACCATTGTGAAGCAACATTGACAATCAGCAAAACTTTCCCCTTGTACTTGCTAAGCTCAACATCTTGCCCTTTTACATCCTGAAAAAAATAGATACAATACAAGTATATAACTAAAAACATATTATTTGCAATTAAAATAAGCTGGTTCGAATCGGATCAATAAGCAGACAGACAATTTTAATAAACAGTTCTAAACACACCCTAATTAGTTTCGACAACGAACTCACACACTCTCTAAATTTACTCGTTACATACGGGCTCTGGTTTTCAACATCAAGGGAGCATTACACTAACTCTCTAATGGCTTTTTCAATAGTTATTTGATCAAAAAATAATTGCTTTTTTGTTTTTCAATATGCCCCTTATTGGTTGCAAACAAATAAACAATCAAATACTGTTAAAAGCAAACAAAAAAAAACAAACACACTTTACAAAAGCAATGATCTTGGGCAAAATGTTTCCAAGAAAAAGTGTACCCACATACAAAACTAATCATAAAATCAAGAAAAGATGCAAAAAGCTCAACCCCAGATGCATTTAAACTCTATAATTAAAGGGAAAAAAACTAAAAAAAAACCTATCTTTATCACAATCACAAGTTATATAATCAATGAATAAATCCTAAAAATTAACATTCATGATCGAAATGAATAAGAAATCAACAAACCTTAACAGTGAAGTCATAAACTGTTTTCTTAGCTTCAGATGCCATCGTTTGATTCGATCGAATAAAAAGTTTAAATCTTTTTGAATTGTTTGTTCAAGAAAACAAAATAAAGTTGTGTGATTTGCAAGAACTGAAATGGGTTCAATTTATACGAATTAAAGGATCGGATGCTTGGGTCAAAATCAAGAATTATTAAAAATGCAATTTTGACTTTTTGGTGTGGATGCAGAAGGAACAACGTGGTTGTTTTGTTGATGTTGTTCTGGATAAACGTGTCGGTATAGAAACTGGGTAGAAATGAACGGTCTTGATTTGATCTTAGATTGATCCAACGGTTGAGGGTTGCGTTTAATTTGTGTAAAGATGTGATGAAGGAATGTTACATTTAGCCCCTTTTACTTTCAATTTGTTCTTAAAATTCGCCTCTAAGTTTTATCGGTATTAAAAGTATCGGCGTGCTATGACATGTGTTGTAACTTGTAAGTACGTTATGATACAAGCCTAGGTGCTTTTAAAACTACGGGTGAGGTTTGTTATGTATGAATTTGAGTCACTTATGGACTCAAGTTTAGACTGAAAACATATATGTATATGTGATAATATTATAAAAATGAGTGATGTTGAATGTCATCTAATACATTTAAAAAGTTATGTGTGCTACATAAAGTGAGTTATATATATAAGCTCACAACCATTAACAAGGTTTATCTCTTCATCCGATTATAACATAAACACGTCATATATCACAAGTTCATAATGAGAACCTTTTCTAGGAGGAATTGACTTGATCATATTAGATGATGTTTACAAGAGCTCCCAACTATGGCACATTTAGCGGATTTCTTTATATGATAAGATTTTATAATAGCTCAAACGAACCTATCCCGCCAGTCAAACCTTATTCCATGAAAAGGTACAAGTACCTTCCAAACTATCAAATATTATGCTACCATAATTTAATTAGTAAAAGTTTAAATAGTAAGGTGCCTTTCAGATATAAAAACTATTTGAAATATGTATATTGATATATTGGTTAAAGAGTTGTCGTATAAAGCTTGATTAAAAAACATTGAGATAAAGTCAATCAAAATCACAAGTGTAAATATCTAGAATGTGTTTCCTTTACTAACTTTTTATGTGGTTATAAATTTAAGGGAACAAATAGTCAAAAGGGATATCTATAAGGGAACTTTTGTAAATATATTGAAACAAAGCGATGTTTTGTTGAAGTTAATGGAAGGATCTAGATTTTGGCATCGAACAATTGCGAGGGTGATGATGTCATAATCATATTATTCTAGAGACCTTGAAATAGTAAATAATCTTTCTTATTACACTATCTCATTAAAAAACTAAAACTGCATTAACAAATATAACATGGACATTTTTTAAATTACTTGTCAAATCATATCGTATGTCCCTTTCATAATGGAGACTTTAAACTATACGCTTATTACAAAAAAGTAAAAAGTTGAGTAAATGGCAATTTTGGTTTGGTGACTTTTGTTCATATTTTTATTTTTATTTTTAACATTTTGAAAACTTTTCATAACACTTTATTACATAATTAACCTATGTTTAATTTTGAGATTAAAATTTAAGGTTAATTATATTTTACGACGAGTTTTAATTGTTCAATTTTTGGTCACATCCTTCGTGGGGGACCTATCATCTAACTCTGACCGTTTATATTATCTTAACCACACATATTCATCCTTTATTGATAACCAACTGAATTGAACAGTTGTTATGTTAGTGTGCTAGGTGGGTGATCAAGTAAGCAACAGACCTGTCATTTCATTCCATATGTCTTTGTGATGTGGGTCATATCATGCCACAAACTTATGAACAATATCATATGTTGATACACACTTAGATTAAATCACAGGTGTGTGATAATGTAAGAAATAGTCTAATTAGATAACTACGCATGCCACTTAGATGGGCCCATATCATCACACGAATCTTACACCTTTTACACACGTTTGAAATTGCCTCTGCGTTGTATCATATACATTGTTGTTTCAAGTCTATACATTTACATGATCAGTTGTTTAATTATATCAAAAAGCTAAACGTCAAGAATGCTTTAAGCACACTTTGATATGTATTATGTTCGTAATTCATAATAGTGTTCATTTTATTCGTGTTTATCCATGCATCATATATGTGTCCATTTTCACACTATACATGTTTGTACCATGTGATTTAATGCGCCGCGCAACGCCCGACGCTTTAGTAAAAAAACTAGTTGTCTTTAAAGTTTTGGTCTTGGCTAGGCGTGTATAGAAAAACTACACAGGCACCTCTTCGAGTGGTTAACACTAAGCGCCTCTCACCGATGTTTGAACACATATTAGGCTTAAAATTACAACCACTGACCCAATCAAATCTGTCATTGTTTGATGTCCACTGACCACTGGGTCAAGCCCACATATATATGTAATCGGAGTATAGGATTGACAAATCACATGCACCCATCAGTTTATAGTTTAAACAATACAAGAAATAAACCTACAAATAGCTTAGATGTAAAACCAAAGAATAGGTAAAACTTGCGCCTGCACGCAAGAGCAAACCAATAAGATGATATTACAATAGAAAAAACAATAACAAACAAACCTGCTAAAAGCACATATGTAAAACGGAATTGTAGGAATGTGTAGAAATCATATTACACCAATTTTGTGTTGATGAGTTTTGGTATTGTCAACTGCATATGTTTCTACATAATTTAGAAACTTATACATTTATGTCATAGACCCATGATGTAGCCTAACGTTAGATAATAGTTTAGGCACAATTCTATTTGATTGGAAGATGGCATAAATGTATATACGTTATTAAATAATCTGTAAAAAATCTGAACCTCTAGGGGGTATATATATACGTGTCACAAAAAAATTTCTTCAATATGTTAAAACTCAAGAAGTTAAAGACTGGCTTAAGCATGTATTAGGTGAACCGCCATTCATAGCCATAAACCACTACATTACTAACCTTTACCTGTGACAAAACCTGAACTCATTTGTTCCATCTTGTTAATTACCATTGTTTTGCATAAGTGCATTCCCTAAAGGTCTGAAACAACACAGTTGTGCTTCTTCTACAATCGATAATGTTTTGTGAGTGCTCCTATACTTACTCTCTTATATAATACTAATACCTAACTATAGCACTAATAAATGTGCACACAACAACCGATAAAAATCTATACAGTAAAACCCGAATGAAGGAAAACACAATTTAGCAACCCATGGACAAAAAATGCACCTGTAAATGGCACAATGATCAATCAACCCACCTGAACGTACGTAGCAGATCAAGGCAACACATCAAAGGAAACTGCAAATACAATTCACAATATCATACATAGAAAAATGTAATATCTCACTACCAAATACATAACTACTAAAAGCTAAACCATTATGAAAAAAATACAAAATGTTGTTCGGTCAGACCAGATTTTAGAAAAAAGGCAAATCCATCTGATGGTAAGAAAGCCAGAAATGATGCCCTTGTACACTCACCAAATTATGATCGACAACACAGACCAGACGCTGGGCGAAATGTCCATTTCCCTTCCTTTATGTTAATTGATAACACACCTCATCATCATAGACTAACCATTGAGATCTGAAATCAAAAGCAATTAGTATATGTATAATGTATTCACGAACAGGAACCAAGTAGTAAGCATTCATTTATAACAAAGAGAAGCCAAAAGCAAACACTAAATACAATACCGACAGAGTGCACAGAAAAGAACCGATATGTAAACCTTAAACAAACCACCGTACCTTTCCTTTTACACAAAATCGAAGATGCAGTAGTAAAAATGAAGATTAGCAAAAAAGCATCTGCAAAAAAAATAAAAATAAAAATGATTCCCTAGCTCTCAAGTAAAACAGTTAATAGCAAGATCCAAAACTTGGAAATGATTTACAGAGATGAAATTGTGAATCTACCTGTCTAAAGTGAAGACGAAAATGAAACTGATCAGGAAAAGATCATTAGCGGTCGTCAAGTTCGCGAAACCCTCGTGGAGCCATCTCCTCTCCAACGTTCCATCTTTGAAACCAGAGTTCAAGATGAGAATGGCGGTGCAATTGAATGTAGATGAGTTTATGTTTACTTCACTCTCTATTTGTTTTTGTTTCTGTAACAACACACGTGTGACGCGTGAGTAACATGAGGAAAACACGTAGCAGCAAAGAAAGTAACAATCACCACCTGTTACTTTTTACAACAACACCAATAACAACATGACACTCAAATAAAACAACCAATAGCAACACAATTAATCAAAACACTCACATATTACTATTCATCACCTTTCTAATTCAATATAGATTAATTATAGTTTTAAACCTAACAACAAACACCCATGTTATATTATTAATCTATACTATTAATAAAGCAAATTGGAGGGGCAATTTAAGATACCCAATTTGTTGACCACGTACAAATTTTTAAAGCACAATGTACAAACATATTTAGGGGTAATTACGTCTTTTAATCCATAGTTTTAGTATTCGTTCTTCACGTTTATATTGGAGTTAATTTTAGGGTTTCATCATTTGAAATCCCCCTTCCTCGCAACAAGTTTTCCACTGATGAAAGGTCAATTATGTTTCTCCAGTTAACCATCTTCTTCATCGTTTCTATTTCACCATCAAGGTAACCTTGGCTAGGAGGAGGAGAGGAAATTGTAGGCTTGATTGCAGTAACCGAATAAGCTTTTGTTTTTGCAGCTTCGAGCTTCTTCAACAGATCATCGTCTCCACTTTGCAAACATATCTAGAATCGATGATTCTATACATAAAGTTGTGAAGAATTTTGAGAGTTGTTTTCGATGTCAAGCAGAGCTTGACTGGTTGTGGTAAGGGATTCCTTTTTCCGGTTCATAGGTGTTGCAGACTTCACTGCCGGGCAAATATGTGTCTCCATCTCTGTTAATCGATCCCAACTGCACTGTTAATTGATCCCTCTCTGCTGATTAATTGATTGTTTGATCTACCGACATTTCTGGTTAGTTTGTAAGTTTGATCATCTGGTTGGTATTTACTCTTTACCCATTTAATCTTGTATTGATAATCTGATGCTATTATTTATGTTTAATTCACATTGCCGAAGTAGATTGTACTCTAATTATTGAGTTATGATTAAGGGTTTTAATCCTCTTTCAACAGCTTTCTTGAAATTTGCATTTGATTGTGTTCTTTAATCTTGATTGGTTGCATTGGATGATGATTTTTAGATTACGTTCTAGGGGTTGGTTATTGTCTTATTGATCTGTGCATTTGATACCATTTTCTTGAACATTAAATGAAGGTTTTTTTTCAACAGGTTGTGTAAAAAATGCTGAGGAAGAGAAGCAGATCACACCAGAAAGATCAACAAAACATGGGTAAGGCTCATCCTCTTATATCAGATTCTTATTCTAATGAGTGTCTTGTTATTCAAATTCTGATGCTTTTTTGAAACCCAAACACAAAACCAATTCTTTTTTCACGGTTCCTGGTCTATTTATTATGACAGTTTCGTGTTCATTCTTTTTGCAAGACGCAGACTGCTTCAGATACTAGCACACATGGTGGATTTCGGTTTTTAGAAGAAATGTTGATGAATGCCTTCCTCCATAGGTTAGTAGTTTACTTGAAAGCATTCAGAGTGGTGAGCATGGGTCAGTTTGGTTATGCTCTAAAACTGAATTTATAACTAACTAGGTTTAATACCCGTGTGTTACACACGGGTTAAATAGTAATATTTATAAAGAAATTATAATCATTATATTTAACAATTTGTAAATATATAACATTTAAGGAGTTGGCTCCAACTTGCATGGTGAAAAATTTAGCTAAATTTTACCTCCCAAACTTCCTATTATAGAAAAAAAAAATCCCTCCAAAAATTGTCCCCTAAAAGTTTGATTTATTAGATAGATGTCGGTTTCACTAAACCATTTAGCTTTGGTTATAAGCGCTTTAGTTTATTTGGTTAACCGCTGATGTTGTCTTTGGACATTGGTGGATTTAAGCTAATCTTATTAATGAAACCAGTTACATTTTTGGTCAAATAAATTTGTAGCAATAATTTTCTTTTATAAAGGATATAAACAACTAATAAAATATTAGTTATGAAAATTTATAACAAAACTTTTCTAACATATATCATATTATTTATAAAAAATTGAAGAAATACAACAGTTGATTTTAATGTCAATTTGGTTTGGTGAGTTCAGTATTTATACACATATATCCATGATGAGATCAGTTTTTCAGTTTGTTTAGATATTTTGGTTATATAAGTGGTTTTTTTATTCGGTTAGGTTTGGTGAGTTCAGTATTTATACACATGTAGTTAAATTTGTGTTGTTGGTGATAGTTGTTTTCTTGTTCCTTTAGGCAGGATATGTTTAGGCAACCCCCAACACGGGAATTAATGGCTAAGGATTTACACGGAAACGAATGGTGTTTTAGGCACATATTTCGTGGTATGCTGATTGCTGAAACAACTAATACTAGATCAGATAGAAACTTGTTTAGTTTTACGAAAGATGCATAAATGACACTTGCCTCAACCTTGTTGTACTTATAATTGTTTGTAAATGGTCGGTCAACCTTGAAGGCATCTGCTTCAAAGTGGTTGAGTGTTTTTGTGAGTTCCAAAAGACTTGTTGCTTGCCGGTGATGCTTTTATATTTCTAAGGTAATAATAAAATTCCTCTTTAAATAATCCATGTATTTGTAAATTCATATTTTCTTTCACGATCGTTAATGAGTAAATTATATGCAGAGGTGAAAATAGGGAACTTCGAGTTGGGGTAAGACGTGTAATGAGATAGCGAATGAGCGTTCCTTCTTCTGTCATATCCAGCCATAGCACACACCTTTGAGTCCTTGCAACAGCATTGCACGCCATTCAAATTGGAACAATCTTCCCAATTTATTACAAATCCAGGTAAATATGTTATTATTTCAATATCACTACATGTGAGACAATATTAATAGGTAAATTTTGGTGTTATATTTTTCTATCCAAGCAGGACTCCTTAAATAGTTACTTTAAAGCTATAAAATTTGATTTAATAGTTAAATATTTTACTATAGCTTGCTGTTAAAAATCATGTATTTTCAGTAAGTATTAATTTCCTGGTGGGGTCTTTAAGCTTATTACACCATAATTATGCATTTGTTTAAAGTGTTATAGAACTTCATATCTATACTATATAAATACAGACTGGAGGGGTTTGGGTATGGAAGATTAAAATTGAATGAAGTGGAAATCTTTTTTGTTTTGTAGCATCATCGGTTTCAGTTGAAAAGAAGCAAGAATCATTAATCTTGAAAGGAAAATTGGTCCCTTTTTAAGGAAATTTGTGGTTAACAGTTAAAATTCTTGTTTGTTTGTACCATTTTTGTTGTTTAAAGCTCTAAAAATGAAGCTTCCTGCTGTTGGATTTGATCAGCAGTTGCCTGAAGTTCTGTTGTTCTTTTCATTTTGATCATATATGTTATACACTGTCAGTTTTTATCGATTATGTTTACCGCGTTTCATGAGTACTTTTGTTTATGATTTTTCTATGATTATATGGTTAAACACTTAAATTGTATCCCACATTAGTTCTAGACTAGGATTTTAATCGCACTCACCACTGGTTGGAGTTTTTTGTGAGTGCAAAAAGCTTTTTGCTGGTGATTTGGTCTTATTCATATGGTAAGCACTTTGTATCCGAATCTTTCAGATTGTAGCTTTATTGATTGAGTGTAACAATTAAATGATGAAACTTAAGAGGGTGTTTATGATGTGCATGTGAATGATAAAAACCAGTTATTGTTAGGAATCAAACATACAAATCGACCTCAAACAGTTATGACTACTTTAGTAGTTGATTTCCTTGCTGCAGTTGAATGTAGATATTAGACTGTAAGTATAAACACTCAGAGTAATAGTAAGCTCTTAATGGTTAAATTTACCATTTAACCATTGGATGTTATTTGTTTAACTATTATTATCTGTATTTGGTAAAGTAAATAGGAATACAAGCATCTCTCATACACATATTTGGTTAAGTAAATAGGAATACAAGACATCTGTAATAACTAATTTATTTATTAGAAAACGATCGATGCTTCGGCCTTTTTTGTTGTATTTTTCAAATAAAACAATTCGGTTTTGATTATGGAGACCAAAATTTCTTATCAAACCAAATGTAAAGAAAGCACAGTACATAGCATTCTTATTACTATTGCCTTTAATTTATCATGACTGGTAGATAGTTTATTTTATGATTTCTTCCTATAAATTTATATTGGGGGCGTTGCAGGCTTATTCAGCCGTTGGCAATCCAGATTATATTGCTCCAGAGGTTCTATTGAAAAAGGGTTATTCATTGGAATGTGACTGGTTAGTAGTTTTTCAGTATATCATTATATAGTTTTTGATATTAACTAATCGTCATTTTCCTACTTTGTCTACCAAATATGGATTTTTAATTTCATATTTTTATGTTATGAGCCATGGGTGTGTATGATTTGAATTTTATATGTGATTGTACATTGAATCTGTTATGTTTAATGTTTCAGAATGAAGGTTTTTGCTGCTTATTTGTTGGCTCTTTTGGGAGGAAACATATCTCCATATGCTGAGGATTTGAAGAAGATCCTCGGTTCAGGTGTGTTTTGTGATCTGAATTGCATGATTTGTTAGCATGTTTTTATAGAAAATTTGCTATGGGTTTTGTATCATTATGCAGCATTTGAAATACCTTGGTTTTAGAGTTATTTGTAGTTTTTTTAGGATCGTTATTGTGGTTGGGTTGACTTGATTGTTATGCTAATGATTTAGTTGTATAAAACTATAACATATGCTTGAATATGTTGTTTTTAGCTAAGGTTGTTGATGTTTATTTTGTGATTATTTTTTTGTGTTTGTATTTGATTTGAAACTGATGATGTGCAGTTGGAGCTGCTGCTGAATATGATAAAATTGAGTTAGCTTCAGCGGGCAGTGGTGGTGTTGTAGTTTCTCCCTCAGTTGGCGGTGGCGGCGTTGCACCCATAACCGTTGCTGCTGAGTCGAAGAAAGAGTACTCTGATGATGTAAGTTTTTTGATTAGTTTGAATGTTATTGTATTTCAATTTTCGTGATTTGTTTATTGACTTGGTTGATTTGCAGGATATGAGATTAAGCTTATTTGACTAAACAAAACAGGCTGCTATCTATTAAGGTTTTATCTTTTGTTATCCATTTTTGTTTTTTTATAGTTTTATTGTTGAACTATTGAATTTGGAAGACCATGCATGAGTCTTAGATGTAAGGTTTAGTTAACAATCCGAATTTTTTTAGTGACAGTGGTTTTGTTGTGATAGTTGATGAATGTTATTGTTTTATGTTTATGATACTACTATTGGTTTTCATTTAAGAAACGTTCGCTAGGGCATTTGTTATGGTTGGTTTGAGTATGAGCAAAAATTGATTTAACATAGGCTTAACAAACCTTAACAAAGCTTTTGTTTACACTCACCAAGACCAAGCATTGTGGACTTGTGATTTTGGGGACTTGTGATTTTGTGGTTAGTAGTTTTTCAGTATATCATTATATAGTTTTTTATATTAACTAATCGTCATTTTCCTACTTTGTCTACCAAATATGGATTTTTAATTTCATATTTTTATGTTATGAGCCATGGGTGTGTATGATTTGAATTTTATATGTGATTGTACATTGAATCTGTTATGTTTAATGTTTCAGAATGAAGGTTTTTGCTGCTTATTTGTTGGCTCTTTTGGGAGGAAACATATCTCCATATGCTGAGGATTTGAAGAAGATCATCGGTTCAGGTGTGTTTTGTGATCTGAATTGCATGATTTGTTAGCATGTTTTTATAGAAAATTTGCTATGGGTTTTGTATCATTATGCAGCATTTGAAATACCTTGGTTTTAGAGTTATTTGTAGTTTTTTTAGGATCGTTATTGTGGTTGGGTTGACTTGATTGTTATGCTAATGATTTAGTTGTATAAAACTATAACATTTCATATTTGAACCCAAGTAAGTGATTCAGGTAGTAAATAGGTTAAAACAAATGATTTCAGTGGCTATACAGAAAATTCAGCAAAGCTGATTGGTGGTAACTTTGCTTTTGTCCAGTTCTTGTAAAATATGTATAAAATCGTGTAAAAATCCAGTAGATATGTACCATATATGCTTGGAAAGACCTTCGAGTCTTCTACAATCCATATTTGAACATGAATAGCTAAATAAAATCATAGAGTAGTCAAAATGGTCAATTTCAGCAGCAACACTGAAAATTGCTGCACAAAAATGTATTTTTTTTAAAAATAAAGTAAGAGTGCATATTTGATCTCACTTGTTCTAAAAATGAATGGTTGCTTTTTATGGGTTATGTGCATCTATTAGGGAATGTTTGAGGTCTCTAAGATGCTTGAAAATAGATAAGGCTAAGTAGTTGCATTAATGGGTCAAACGGTTTGAATTAATAATAGTTGATCGTATTGAATCTTGAATGTAGTAATATGATGTGTGGATACATATGTTGAATTGATTTAATCATACGAGATGTATCCTAATGACGATAAGTTATTTTCAGTGCACTTGGTGAGTTAAAGTTTGAAATTCAATGGATCAAGCAAAGGGCAAGCAACAAGTCTCATATACGCAAAAGTAAGTATTCTTTCATTCGCCGTTATAGATGGGTACTTACTTAACAACTGTGTCTATTTGATATATTGTGATATCTTGGAAATGATGAGACAAATACTAATCTTGGGTTGGTTTAGTATGATATAAAAAATATGAAGATCGTTGTTGAGTACAAAGTTTATAGGATAACGAGTGTTGTTATGAAACAACTAATCCATGTATTAAGTTGGTAATATATAGGGGCAATTTTATATATACTTAAGACAAGGGTAGTAGTTGTATGCATGGTTTAGTAGTTGTATGCATAGTTTTAAATGCATGATAACATGTAAACGTGCCAAATGAGCGTGAAAATATTGCAAATGAAGAATCTTGAATATATTTTCATAACTACATGATCATTGAATATGTATAAGGTGTTATACTTTTATCTCATAACTATATTTGATTGCTGTAAGGATTTATGAAGGCTAGATAAATGCTAATTAGACATGAGGAATGATAGTGTTGAATGGTAAAACACACAGATTGGTAATTCATTTGTTGGTAAGTACTCAAGGTATGTTGTAATTCAACTAATATTACATGTTCCTACTTATGTTGGTACATAAAAGACATGGTTAGTACCAAGTTAATATAGGGCAGTTGTGTTTTTAGTCCAAAACTAACGACTAACAAGTGCTTAAGTTAAGTCCGTCGAAAATACCAAGAATCAGAGTGTGCATGTTAGGGTGTAGGTTCTGCGCCAATCACCTTCTATCTTATTCCATCGGTCACGCCAGTATGGTCGTAGGTTACGCCGGTCTAGGCGTATCGTAATTATCTTGTTTTTGCCTGGTGTGTATTGTTTGTATGTTTAACTACTAACTTTGTGGCATTATGTTGCCTTAGGTTGAGATGAAAACAAACTTGGACCACATAGTTGTTGAAGATCAAGGGCTCAGTAGCGGTGCGAACACATCTATACATCCCTAACATGAAGATAGTTTGACGATCATATGTTTGTTTAAAGTCCATTACGTTGTATTTAATTTTAATTCGTTTTTTATTTGCTCTAAAGTGGTTGGCTTTTAAATCCGTTTAAGATTTTTGGTTGTAAAAAGTTTGTTACGCAAGGAAAAACATAAATTTTCCGGGACATTATGTTGATTTGTTATCATTCAAATATAACTTACGCTACATTGATCGTTACTGTTGGTTGTTTTAAACTATATATAAAATACATATAATAGAAATATCTTAAGTCAAAACAAAATGATTTATTTTTCAATCCGGTCACGTGATCAAACATTTCTTTTCAAAAAGCTTTCTTAACTAGCGTGTATGTTTCCTACAATACATAAATAGTTTGAGCAGAATAGCAGATTGTCATCGTAGTTTGATAATGCGGGTTAATAGTCGTGTGTTTCGAAGGAATCAAGGATACATCAGCAGCTGGAGCAAGTTGTCGCTACCCATCGCGTGATATGTGTAAGAAGTGCGACTAAACTTATCTCATTATGATACAAGCACTTCACACTAGGATTTGAGTTTTCAACTTTTATGTTTGAAACTTACATATTTTCTTATTTCATGTTGAAAACCTTGATAATTTTCATATTGAATTGATAGTTATTTGACATGTGTAACGCTCACCAATATGTCCACTACTATGATGATACTAATCTAAAAAGTTTCAAAAAATCAAACGTAATACAATTTAGTGAAACAAAATTTACAAAATCAATAAAATACTAAAAACGAGTACCGCAGACAATAACGTTCCCGCCGCATCGTGCGGGTCTCTACTAGTTAAGATTTAAACACAAAGTCATCTTGGGCGACCGAATGAACTTAAGTATGTATTCACCATAATATTTTTTAATCCATCGTTGGTATTTTGTGTACATATCTTATCTACAAGTAAGTGTTGTTCGAAACCCTATCGTTAACATTAATCTTCTTGTTTTTTGTCATTCAGATATATTGTTTACTTCTTGATTATGTGTTTGTTGATTTTAAGAGTTTGGGATTACAGTTTTGTTGGTTATGTTAGTTTCTCACACAATTAATGTTTTTAAGTTTCAGTTGCTAAAGTTTGAAACTTTGATCTGAACCCAATTAAGAAAGAAAGAGCAATGGTAGATGAGAAATATGGTGCTGATATTGAGTCAATAACCAAAGCACATGCTTTAATCAAGCCCTATGTTCATAAAACTAGTGTCATATCTTCAGAAACCCTAAACTCCATTGCTGGAAAGAGTTTGTTTTTCAAGTGTGAGTGTTTCCAAAAGGGGTAAGAAATGTCTGTCGTATTTTCTTCATTTTCTTTATCTAGAGGTGAGAAAATGAACAGGGTGGTTGGTTGGTTGGTAAAAAAATGACTTTTTTGTGGGTTGAATTTGGTTGGGTTGGGTTGGGTTGACCCGGAACACTGTTTGGCAGAAAAGTTCATTTGTTGATAGATAATCAGTAAGTTTGACATGATTGCACAAGTTATATAAATTTAGTAACAATATGATTCTTTGAATTAAGTTGAACTTTAGTAATGAAGTAATCGTACATGTTAGTGATAAAACATAACCCAAATGGACCCGTTAAAAAGGTGAATGAGTTCAACCTGCTACATCTACTTGTTATTTAAATTACCATATTCATACTCTGATACTCAACATTTCTTTTCAAGGTTTTTTCTTGTTGGTGTTTATCAGGGGAGCTTTTAAATTTAGAGGCGCATCGAACGCTATATTTTCTCTTGATGAAGAACAGGCAGCTAAAGGAGTAGTAACTCATAGCAGGTTGAGTTATTATCTTTCTTTTTTTTTCACCAAGAAACCTAATATTATGATTTTGAAAGTTAACCCTCTTTTTTGTTTTTCTTAAATTTAGTGGCAATCATGCTGCAGCACTGGCTTTGGCTGCAAAACTTCGAGGAATTCCCGCATATATAGTTATACCAAAGAACGCTCCCAAATGCAAAATCGAGAATGTGAAACGTTATGGAGGTCAAATTATATGGAGTGAGGCTAATATGCAATCTAGAGAAGAGACAGCAAACAAGGTATTACATGAGACTGGAGCTGTTCTTGTTCACCCATATAACGATGGTCGTATCATAAGGTATTTATAAAAGAAACTCTCATTTCTTAGATGTTTCAAATGTACCCATTATTATTAAGTTTAATTTACAACCAGAACACACCAACATTTTTTCTGCTTTTTTCAACAGTGGTCAGGGTACATTGTCACTCGAGTTTCTTGACCAGGTCCCACAACTCGACACCTTAATACTTCCAATAAGTGGTTTGTATATATTACTATCAGCTATGTTATTTATACCGTTTAGTTTGTTAGTTTCCTTTTTCATGTGACTTGGAAATGTAGGTGGTGGTTTGATTTCTGGAGTTGCGATTGGAGCCAAATCAATTAATCCTGCCATACGGGTCCTGGCTGCTGAGCCAAAAGGAGCAGATGATGCTGCACAATCCAAAGCATCCGGTAGAATCATAACATTGCCTCAAACCAACACCATTGCTGATGGGCTTCGAGCTTCCCTTGGAGATCTTACTTGGTACTTTTTACTTAGACTTCATGTTCAGCATTTGATTGTAAGCTTTTTACAAAGTGTTGGTTTTCTTGTTTACTTAGGCCTGTTGTACGGGATCTTGTTGACGATATTATAACCGTGGAAGATAAAGAGATCGTTGAAGCTATGAGATATTGTTATGAGGTACTTAAGGTTGCAGTTGAACCTAGTGGTGCCATAGGCCTTGCTGCAGTTCTCTCGGATACTTTCAAGCAAAATCCTGTTTGGAAGGATTCGCATAACATTGGGATCGTGCTTTCTGGAGGTAATGTGGATCTCGGCGTTTTATGGGAGTCATTAAATAAATGATATAACTTGTGCATTGTATTCGACACAGACCATTGTATCTTAAACCCTTAATGCTTGGATATGAAATCATTTTTTAGTTGACAGATGCATAAGTTAATTCAATTTTGTATATGGTTACAAAAATACATATATGAACAATGTATATGTTACACACCTTTAAACCGTGTATACACTTACATAACTTTACAGGTATATCCCAGTTTACATACTTAAAACACTACTACAGGTCACAAAATATGTATCCTTCCCCGTCTTGATGAATATGCAAGTGTAGGAATCTGGCAATGAGACCATGGTTCCGCTGCACTGATCTTGAGGGCTCATAGATGATCAAACCAACTATACAAGAACCGACAATAAGAGTCACGTTTACTCTATTCTGTTCTGTTGCTGCACAACAAAATCGCATGCTTCATCTCCTCTGTATCTAGCCACGTCTCCACCACCAACTACAAAAAAGTAGCTTATGCAGTGCTATAGATTTATACTTGCTAAGTGGCAAGTTTGACATTTAGAAGTCAAAACATACCTCTTGCACTTTATTTCCGGATCGAGCAAGCAATTTGTACTGATCCTTGAACATGGATACCATATAAACCTGCCCATAGACTTTATTGAATATCCAATACCTAAAAGCACTAAAAAACGCATGCTGAGAGTTTTTCTTTAAAAAAAGTATATTACTTTAAATGCTGTGGTCAAACCAGGGCTCAAGCAAAATCGCCCTTTTGTTACTGACTCGATGCCCTCATAACGCTGCAGTCCTTTGACGAGTAATTCAAGATCGGCCCACTGTCCAATTTATATGAGATTATGTTGGTGAACACTTGTTTCCATAGAAACTTAAATGCACAAAATTTATAGTTAGAATGAATATAGGCAATTGGAAAGACTAAAAGAACCTCATGTTCAGGTTGATCTGTATCCGAAACAGCATTATGTCCAATAACAGCCTCCAAAGACTCAGTTAACGGATCTGGCTGCCACCAGATAATCATTGCACTATAAATAAATACCAATAATTTTCTTCTCTTTTAACATTTGAAGAACCATCAACATGAAAAATTGTAAATGTTGAAAAAAACTTACTGTTATTTCTTTTAAAGATAAGTAGATACGTTCAAGTGAAAAATCTAACTGATAAACTTTTGCTTCCAGGACCTGTAAACCAAATGAATTGGTTTCTTCTCATGAAAACTACTCCAATAATTCTATTTCTGGAAAGTTTTCGGTTTACCTGCCCAATTTTGAAAGATGATGTGGGGTTCGAAGTGACATCCCATGAAACTTCTGTCTGGTGTATTAATGCAGGCACTCCTTCGATCTATATTATTAAAATCGTGACTTAAAAAAAGAGTCTTTAGAAGGAAATAAAACCATGACTTAAAAAATGTTACTTGCCTCAACAAAAATTCCAAAATACGATATCTTTTCTATGCAACACGTCACTATATGTCCAACCTTTAGCTTAGCCTGCAAAAGCATAAAATAAGAGCTTGAACTCAACATACTGGCCTGCTTTGGAAAAATTAGTGTCTAAAATTTCACCATGAGGTTTCTCTTTCTCTGGATTAACTCTTCTTGCTCTTTTGGCTTCATAGAAAATATCAGCTTCCTAGATTCTCTTTCGGCCAAAATCATGTTCACTTTAATTTTCTGCAAAGGTCAAAGTATTTGTGTTATTATTCTTTCTTATTACTGTTATGCTCTTGATCCCATGAAAACTGCAACCACCAAGTTGGATACAAGACAATATCCTTCAAATAGGTCAATTATTCGTTTAAAAATCAATAAGACATAACATGAATCCAATCAACACTTGTAACAGCGACTATAAGGCAAGTTCGCTTAATATAACATAAAATCTCTTCTTTTCTTGTAACATGGAAGAAATATTAGCTTTTATCAACCAAAAAACTTGCTCATACCTGACCAACAAAGGTTGACAAATATTCAAGTTTCTCTTGATCATAAACAGCAAGAAGATCCTCAAGTTTCATATCTGGTGATATTTTCCCCTCAAACTTTTCAGGATCTCCGCTTGTAGCATCCAAGATTCCAATAATGCCTAAATGCTTCCTGTATGTAGCAGGATCCACGCCTTTGTTCCTCAACCACAATTCAAAAGCTAAAAACTTCCACGTGGTGGCAAGATTTCGATAAGGCAAAAATCCTATCAAAGAGCCAAAAGAAACCTGTAAACAAAGGGCGAAAACATAAAATGAAGAAGAAGTAAAAAACCAAAACCATGTTCCCTTATATTGAAGGAAAGAAAAAGGATCTCTGTTCGTTTAAGGTTGCCAGGTCAGCAGATTCTGTTTTATGAACACTTACAGCAAACCCACGGGTGCTACAGCTTATCAATTCCACTTCTCCTCTTCCTGTAGTCTTAAGCATATCTTGAGCCCTTTTCCAGTCCATAGCTTCACTATCCTATAATTGTATCCTTGGGATTCAGGTTTTCTTAATTCATATCAGGTTACTTTTAAGGCCAAAAAACAGGTTGCGTTGGGTTGAACCACAAAAAGTTTTTATCATTTTTTATACGTAACTTATGCATCAAATATGATTTAAAACAAGTATATTAATGCAAGAATATATACACTTAGGGAAACTTTCAAACCATTTGATCCATTAAGTATGTTTCCTATGTAGCCAGATTTATTGATTTCACCAGTTAGGCATAAACCATAACCTGAATTGACCCATTTCCAAGTAAATAAGTCAAAGCTGCTACCTCCAAATCAGTAATCATTACCTTCAAGAGCATTCCTGAACGCAAGTTTTCACTTGTAGCGAAATATGGTATTAGATTCTCAACCTTAGTGCTCCTTCCCCCAACGCCGAACATCTCTTTCACAGGTTGATCAAATCTATAATACGTCAAAGGTAAAAAAATGCGTAAAATTGAGATTATGATTTGCAACCCAATATCGTATGTGTGCTTCATGGTGCAAGAGATACAATCTATAAGTGGCACAAAAAAAAAGAAGTTGAATCAAGATCTTTTGAAAGCTTAAAGTACCTTTTAGGTCGTCCTTGCAAGGTAGCATCTGGAGATAGTTCTGAAACTGAATCGGCTGTTACATCCCTACTTTCTTGTGACTGGTCAAGATTGCATGCTGATACTTCCCTCACTTCAGAAGTTGAATTAAGATCTCTTGAATGTTTGTGATCTCCATCAGGTTGATCAACTTTTTCGATTTGGCATGTACTTCCGCTCATATCATCAGCCGGCTCTACTTCACTACTTTTCATAAGAGGTTCAAGATTCCTCACCAGTACCATACGACTAAACCGCCCCTTGTCCTCTTTATTACCCATTTGCAGAGACAAATTAGGTTTTAGGGACAAACTTGATGACATCGTTGTCCCAACATCACCATCATCAAAAGTAGTTGACTTCCATAAAACAACATTTGGAGCCTTTGCAAGTGATTCCTTAGGCCCCTTTCCTTTTTCATTTTCCAGATTCGATTCTCTATCTTTTATCTACGCAACCCACGCAAAAAACTAGAAAATTACAACAAAATCAAGCAAACTATGCAATGAAACTAAGCATCATGATTGTTGTTTTCTAATATAAGTAGTACTTTCTGAGTCTAACACATCAATACTGAAGCTAAAAGATAAGTTCTTTCGACTCTTTATCATTTCAAGATTCAGTTCAAAAACACCAAAAGCCTGCGCTTTTAAGGTTTATAAGAATCAGCCTCATTTCTTCAAACAACACAATGCAACACACAATCACAAGCCAAAAGAGCTTTCTTTTTTTGAAACACAATCTAAATTAAAAAATGAGCATCACAGGTAACCTTGTCACCTAACAGCCAATCAAGAACACAATTCCCATCTTTTAAAAGTTCAAGAAACTCACATCAAGAATCAATAACACCAATTTCAACAACACCCAAATCAAATATTTCAATAAATACTTTCAAGATTCAATTAACAAGTTTTAAAAGAACAATCTTGGGAACTGTCATAGTCAAACATATCAAGAACAACTCAAAACAGTTAAACACCACCCAACATCTACACACACAGAAACATACACAGATGGTTATATAAAGAAATGAGATAGAATTGGACCTTTGAAAGGGTAAGTTTGGAATTTTCACAAATTAATTTATCAAACTTAAGCTCCATTTGGCCCCAATTTCCAAGATTATTGTCAGCAGCAAAAGCTACAACATTTGCTTGTTGTTTACAGCGTTTTGGGATTATATAACAAGGGATGGAGAATCGAAAAATTGAAGCTTTGCTTGTAGTAGTAGTAGTAGTGGTCAGAGAGATGCTGCACATTTTGAGAGAAGAATGGTGGGTGTGGGTGTGGGTGTGGGTGTGGGTGTGTTTACAGGGATAAGATAAAGGGATTGCTTATTTTTTACTTATTTGAAGAACTTAAAAAGGAGTTTCGAGAAGTTACTCGTATTTACTTCTCAAAACTCATTCTCCTTTGAAAAAAACTAGGTGTAAACCCGTGTGGAAACCCGGGAAGGACATTCACAAATATATGTTAGATTTGTAAGTCTGAAGTTTGGTTTGTGTTACAATTGTAATATATAACAAATGGTTTAAACTTTCATTAAAGTTTCATTAAACTTTAATGATACAAAAGTAAATCCCAAAAATATCATCCAAGATTAGAGTTTAGACAATTGCATACTTCAAGTAAATCTTAAGAAGTTTTACAAAAATAACTATCAGGTCTACCACTTCATTAACATAGCAGTTCCATTGTTCCTTTAGCAAGTTTGGCATAAGATTTGCCAAAAATAATAAACATGTCTACCACCTGTTAATAAGAAAACCAATCTGAAACATTAAGATTTAACAAACTATTTTATCAATGCAGTTCTTAAACAGTCCAATGGAAGTTTTGTACAGTTGTAAAATTACCTGATGAATCACAAGTTTTGGAGTACTTCTTTGTATACCACATTAGAGGTTGTTGAAGATGTTTCTTTCTCTTTGTCGCAAATCAAGATCTTCAGTCCTTTTCTACTCTTTACTCTCGAGACAGCAACATACAGCTGACCATGACTGAAAACAGGGCGTGGAAGAAACAAACCCACTCGTTCAAGAGATTGTCCTTGACTTTTGTTGATTGTCATTGCAAAACATAGTGTAACAGGAAACTGTCTTCGAGAAATTTTGACTGGTAATCTTTTATCAGAAGGTGACATCTTTAATCTTGAAATTAAAGTAGATTGTCCAATATTAGGTCCGGTGATAATTTTTGCTTCAATCAGAAATTTCCCAACTTTTGTAACTTGCAATCTTGTTCCGTTGCAGAGTCCATTTGCCTGATCAATATTTCTGAGTAACATAATTGGAGCACCAACTTTCAATACCAATTTATGATTTGGTAATCCTGACAAATGAAGACTGTTTAACACCTCAGGAGAAAACAATGCAATGTTAGTTTCTGTTTCTTCTTCGGATTCGCATAAGGAATCTGAACTGAGATAGATCTTCTCGTCTCCAGGTATAGTTTTTAACAACTCTTCATTTAAAGAATTTACTACCTCATTTGTTGGAGCCAAAATAGCTCTTTGCTGAAAATATGTTTCATCCCATAAATGATGATTGATATTTGGATATGTGAAAGACATGAGTGATGATATAGAATTTTCATCATCAACAATAAGTAAATCTTCTGGTATTTGAATCTCTGTATCACCATCATTTTCTTCACCTAAAAGACCATCACCAAGTTTTAGAATCCAATCTGCAAATTCTTTTATTTCTTCCAAATCCTGTTGCTGTCTTCCAACTTTTAACCTCATGTTTTCGGTTAACTTCAAAACCTGACAGTGTTGCCATAGGTAAGATGAATTCAAAGCTGAATTTACAATCATGCTTCTAGTCCCTTTAGGAATAACAGGAAGAATCTGCCTAAAATCTCCACCAAACAAAACAACTTTTCCTCCAAAAGGTTTGCTTTCATTGTTTTCACTCTTTAAACGTAATGTCTCTCATTGTTCTATCTAAAGCTTCAAAACAATGTTTGTGAGTCATTGGTGCTTCATCCCAAATAATTAACTTTGCTTTCTCAATTAATTGACCTAACTCACTGTTTGGCTCTATTGAACATATAGAATCCTCATTCACATTTATTGGAATTACAAACCTTGAATGAGCCGTTCTTCCACCATCTAATAAAAGCGAAGCAATTCCACTTGAGGCAACATTTAACACGACTTCACCTTTAGAACGTAACGCTGCTGAAAATGTTTTCCAAAGAAAAGTTTTGCCGGTTCCACCATAACCATATACAAAGAAGACGCTCCGTTGTCTTTTTCTACTGCATCCATTACACTTTTGTACACTCTTTCTTGTTCTAAAGTTAGAGACTTTAAATAATTTAAATGTTCTCTTTGTAGACTAACTCTATCATATGAAAGTTCTTTCAATAGCAGTCTGTTGTTGAGTGATGAAAGATAATTTTCTTCAACATTTGGCATGTCATCAAAGTATTTCAGTGAACTTCCATTTGTTTGAAGCAGATTTTCAATATGTGACAGACAAATCTTTTCCAATTCTTTTTGATCAAGCTCCAAATCTAAACATCAAAAAACACACCAAAAAAAACATTAACGCAATCACAAATTTAAGTATCAGTTATTAGCTATTAGCTAATAATAATTAAATGCTGTATTCTATCATATAATTTCAGGTATGACTCTTACTTGGAATGTTGGTAATCTGTCGTTGATGATGTAAAATGTCTTCCATTAATATATTCTTTGTTGCTGTCCAGAAGACTCCCGGACGAGAAATGGAATTTGATAACAACAGCATTACAAAAAAAGTCCGCAGATAATTACCAGATGCCCAATCTTTAGCTTCTTCCATTGCCTTAATGTACTCTTTGTCATCATCTAATAAGCCTCTTGCAAAACATGCATCTTTAAAAGTTTGATAAAGTTGTCCATCTACACTTCTTATTTCTTCATAAGAAGTTGGTCCTATTACATGGTTCAAGAGAATTCTCAGATAATAACTGTCTCCAACTGATGGTGGAACATAATTTATCCTCCCAATTGATCCACCTGGCTTTGATCTTCTTTTCCAGATTTTCTCTTTACGGTGCCATGTATAATACCTTGGAAATTCAACATATTTCAATGTTTTGGCAAAGTTATCTTCTTTGTTTTCATTCATCCATTGTATAAACATTGACATTTTGACTGTTGGATTTTCTAGAACCTCTGTTAAATTTGAATGATCATCGTAAACAATATTTTGACCATCTTCAGCATGAAAAGGCAATATTTCAACAGCTGGAAATCTATAATGTATGTCGTACCCAAAGATTCTCCAAGCAGCCTCTGAAGCAGAGATGTATCTACAATCAAGATATTCCTTTACCTCATCCACATCTCTAGTGTTTTGTCCGGGGTTGTCTTTACTATAGATAGTTGCAGTAACTCTATCAGGTCCTTTATTAATATACTTGAATAGATATTTAATAGCACCTGACTGATTGCACCATTCAACATTTATATGACATTGATACCTTCTTAATAGAGCTGCATTGTAAGGCACCACATAACCATTATGAAGTTCAACCGCACTTTTGTTGACCGTATTACCAGTGTCCCGACGTCGATATAGTGGATATCCATCAGCATCAACAGAACTCTCTTCCAAAAATTTCTTTGGAAAGTGTTTAGAACATTTATTCTGCTTCATACATGGACAATTTGGTTTATCAGTTCCGCATGGTCCGTGCATCATAAACTGTTTCACAAGATCGTACAATTCAGGATCTGTTTCTTTATCTGGTATTTCAGCACTAATGACTTTATCAATGTCAGAAGCAGTTGGGAATTTGCTTTCGGCACTCAAGAACAAACAAATGTGTGCATGAGGCAGTCCCCGTTTTTGAAATTCTACAGTGTAAATAACTGCAATTACACAAATATATATAAGTTAAGCATGTTCTAATAAATAGAAGTAAATTAATTAGTAAAATTTCTTTTGAAATTCTAAAATGATCAAATTAAAACATACCTGCTTGTAATTCACCAAAGAATTTATGTTCTTTGCAATCTTTAATCAGATGATTCAGTTTCATTTTGAAAACTCTTGTCATAAGATCGGCTCTATCTTCTGAATTAAGCCTTTTATCATGTAAACTTCTTGTGATCTCAGGCCATTTTGGATTACATGTTATTGTTATAAAAAGATCTGGATATCCAACTGCCTTACAAATTGCCATTGCATCCAAATACTTATTCATCATATATCTTGTACCACCGGTAAAAGATGAAGGTAAAATTACTCTTTTACCACAACTGGCTGCATTAGTCTCTCCTCTTTCAACCCTCTCATTAAGATTTTTATAAACTTGACTTCTAAGTTTTGGTTGTTGTGTCTTAATAAAAGCTAACCGGCCAGATTCTATCATTGTATAAGCATCCACCAAAAACTGTTGAAATAGTTTCCTAGCATTAAGCAATAATGAAAATTGATTTGGCCGATCATGTATCATGTAACAAAAGAATTCTCTCATTGTAAGATTTGTTCTTGGTTTATTACTATTAGGATCAACACCTCGATGTTTAATACCAACTCTGTAGCCGTCTTCTGCAAGTGGAAAGATAAGAGGATACTGCAATGCCAAATATGCTGGATGGAGCTCACTGATTCGTTGAATGCCACCAGATTTATTGTGAAGTATGATGTCTCTTTTATCAAAGGCTGCATCAAAATCACCAATAACTAAGGCAGCAATTTCTGATGCTGTTGGCAAGTTGTAAACTCTACCATCTTTGTCTCTTCTTCCTATAAGTTTGAGACTAACATTTTGCCAATCATTTTGATGAAAACAATCTTTTACCATTCTAAAGGATTGCACAAGTGGATTGCAAGAATCCAACATATCTTTAAGATCTTTTATTGTTTGAGGATCAAGTTGATTGTTTGAAGTTGACTGAACATTTGCATCAGAACTACAGCCAAAAAAAGAGATATCAACATTATTGAGTGTTCCACAGTTAGTACAAAATAACAGTTTCTTAATTATGTTACATTTGATGAAAAAAAGTACCTGACTGCTTTTTGACGATTTGATATCTCATTTTCCGAATCATATATATAAAGCTGTGAAAATTTTGGCTGGCTACCATCATCTGGTAGCAAGCTTCCAATACGATGAAAGTTTTGTCCTTGAAGTCGGAAAACATAGGGACCTCTACCTCTGGCAACACTTTTGTCTATTTTCCCGCCAAGAGATGTAAAAGAAAACATCATGTTGTATGCCCTTATGTTGTTGATAAAATTCTGACTTTCCGAAGAATTGCTTTTATATAGATTTTTTAGCAATGAAGGTGGGGGAGGTGGTGTTGGAAGTTCAATATCTCCATTAGAACAACAATGAGAAAAAGCTGTTTTCTTGCCAGATTTATTCCCCCTACGCATTTCTTCTTTCCACAAGAAAGCTTTACACAAGGTGCAGACAAAAGTTGCATCTCCGTGATCAATATACTCTACAATAATGACAAACACATGTTCTTTATCAACTTTGTATGTGAATAAATTGTTTATACTTTACAATAAATTTAATTGAATTTGAAACTCATACCTTTAGAAATGCCAAGAAATTTTTTTAATTCAGAATCTATCTCTACATCATCAACTGATTCGGTGACTCCATCAGTATTCTGATCTATTCCTGGCTGTTCATTTCTTTTTGTATGTATATTTTCATGATGCCGTCCACCTTTGGTTGAACCTGCTATTCCAACATTTTTTTTTTTGAAATGGGTAAAAATTGATGAACCTATAATCCACATGAGGTGTAATTTAGTAAATATCAATACCTTTCTTGTGTTTTGATTGGTTTACTACTTTTGCATCCACCAATGGTTTGATGTTAGGTTGACTGTTTACTGCATTTGTAGTACTGAAGATTGGTGGTTGAGCTTGACACATTGTTAAACATGTTACAGAATGTTAGAAAAAGGTTACCAAAAATTTAAATTAAGAATTGTTATGAAGTAAGTTGAATTTTTATACCGTTTGTAATATTTGATAAAGGAGACCTATTTTTATCAGCATCGGTTCTAGAAAGTTTACGCTGTTGCATTACATACTTTCTTTTTTTCCGGTTTTCTTTACAGCTAACAGTTTCATTCGCCGTAAGCAATCGTTCTATGTACATTGTTCTCCTTTTACTGCTTATGTCCATTGTGGAAAGAAAATACCTGTTTTGAAAATAATTCATGAAACTTCATTAGATTTGCTGGTCACCATCTTAATAATGGTGAAATCTTATCTACTAACAATCAAAATTAAGATATTCATCCTATGTATATAACGTTATTTTGTTAACACTGACCTAAATTAAACAACTGCAACAATCTTCAATTCCATCGGCTACCATAATATTTCTTTATCTTTTTTCGACTTTTAATTCAGACCTATAATATAAGATTATGTAGCAAGGAGCGACATCAGATCCATGGAGGTTTATAAATTAGACTTGAGAGTCATATTAAAATATCAAGAATGAAAGTTAGGGTTTGAACAATCAAAAGTTGATACCTGATTCTTGAGGGTGAGTGTAGTGGTGAAGCTTTCGAGTTTGAGGGTTTGATATTGCCGCCAATGTTTTGATTTTATTCCACCAATTTATGTTCCCAATTTTACATGTTAGTTCAAATTTTAGAGGTGATTAAGTAAGCTTTGATGTTCCCAATTTTACATGTGAGTTCAACTTTTAGAGGTTCTTAACTAAGCTTTGGGGGTTTTAAATGAAATTTTAAAAAGTTTTATATTATACTTTTAGAAGTGCTTAATTATACTTTTTCTTTTATGTCATTAAATATTATATAAAAAATATTCCCTCATTTAATTCTTTTTTTATTTTAGTATGTTTTATACATGTACAAAAGTATTAAAAATTGCATTTGTCATAAATTTTTTTTTATTTTAGTATGTTTTATACATGTCCAAAATTTTTCACATATTTAAAGTTATTTAAACCATAGCGTTTCAGGATTAAAATGGTTCAATCGAAAGATTTCAACCTGATTAAACAGGGTGAGATATAGTAATTATTTGTAGTTTTGTGAACTTGAAAAGTTATTTATAAACGTATATGGATTTTTTAACATTCTGTTAATAAAGGTATATTATTAAAACAAAATAACTATCCCTACCAAATGTCATCAAAGTAAGTTTACACTTTCCAAAGTTTGTCTTAATTTGTGCAATAGGGCAACAAACCTTCTAAAAAATCTTTGCATTGTACAATTTTATATTAGACGGATACAACATAAGTTCGTAAACATTTTCATCCACATCGTGATTTTTCTACGGTTCTTAACTTTTTACTACAGTATAACTATATTAAAAATTAAGTATATAGTTTATTTATTTATTTCATGTTTTCAACTTCTTACCTTTCACATCGTTTAAAAATCGATTTATGTATTTTTACACATAAATGTAGTGCTCAAAAAAATATACATTCTACATTATCAATTTTACATTATAGCAATATATAGCAATATATAAGTGGGTTATCAGGCTTTTCTTGATATTCTCAAAACACCGTCAAAACCGTTCATCTTCTTTCTTCATCGTTACACAATCGGAGAAAGGACATCGACCATCTGGGATCATCATCATCTGAAGGATTGTTCAGGTATGATTATAAACATTGTTAGATGATTTTCAAACCAAAAATCTTGTGCAGGGTTTTCATTGTATGTATGAATCTATGTTTTTTGTATTTATTTTACTGTTAAACCTGTAAGTAATGTGAATGTCCTTCGGCCTTCGCATATGACCGATGAGTATATTAATAAACAAATAGTACAGATCTTCCAGTCTCTTTGTTTAAACCGATCATAGTTTTAGAAAGATAGATATTTATCTGATGTATAATACTCTAATTGTTATTTTACACACATTTTCCCAAATTTATAAATTTATTAATTTACAAAGTTGAATGTGTGCTAAATGTTTCATTCTTGATATCTATTAGGTTTGAACCTTCATTTTGGAGAAATGTTACATGCATTTTGTATTGACCTGAAAGATCCGTCTAAAGAAACACTGGTAACATGTGTACAAATCTTCTTTGTTGTAAAGTTTTGAAAGATATTGTATACTCAGAATTTATATGTATTTTTTACAGCGTTTACCGGCATATTATGACTTATTAGTTGAACATGCTAAGTGGGCTACTGGTGATACTATCCTCCGTACGGAGTATGATACCGAATTATCAATTACAATAGCTGAAGAATCCGGTAACTACTTTATAACGAAACCATGGAAAGCTTTGGTGTATTTGATACTGAAAGAACAACCTTGTTACTTAATCTTTGACAACCAAGTTATCCCCAATGTCATAAAAATGTTTATCTGTCCAAACTCTACTTTTGTAGAGGGTGCAAAATACTTTGGAAAACTCTTTAGAAACAACTCTAGTGAATCTGAGGTAAGGTTTATGTTAATTAAACAGAATAGTTTAAAGACTTTTGAGTTTCAAACCTGTTTGTGATGAATATTTGTCTGAATTTGTAGATTTTGCCTAGTGGTTTCATTGAAAGTCATTATGATAAAGGAATGAAAGAGCTTGATATTCTGCTGTCTTTCCCCTGCGCACCTCAAACTTTTACTTGGAAAGTAAAAATCAGTCTAATTGGTGAATCTTATCGATTCACTACTGGGTGGGATGTGGTCATTCAAAATCTGGGAATTAAAGATGAGTCTTTCTTGCTGTTTGAAATCACTGGTACCAATTCCTTTCAGATGCGGTGTTTTGAAGAAGATGGATTGGAATTCATTGGACCTGATAAACTAAAGGTATTTTTTTTGGCTACATCTATTATTCAATTTAATGATGTCACTTATCAGATTTAATTTATTTTGACATGAAATTATAAACAAAATATAGGGCACAAAGACATCAAATGAGGTTATTGTCATTGAGAGTGATTCTTCCGAAGAAGCTGAGGCAGATTCTAATGGTGATGAAAGTGACACTGAAGATGATTCACTTGAAAATGACAGTGATGAGTCTTTTTTTGGATACAACGTAACATGCGAGATAACAGTACCTGACCGACTGGTAATATACTCTTTGTTCCTTTAATTATCTTATATTCTGTAGATTGTATTTGTTTGTGAGACAAAAAGATTTATTACTTATATTGATACGTATAGAGAATCCCAGCTGCTTTTGTAAAGATTGGCAAGTTCAAGAAAGATATGGATATCGAGTTCCTTAATGATGAAGGTGAAGCTTGGAAGTGTGTGGTTCGTGCAGAATTAAATGGAAGATACCGGCGTTTTAATGTCAATGGATGGCAGTCGTTTGTTCAAGATAACAAATTGGTCAAGGGTGATAAATGTTTACTGGTGTATTACCCTAATCTTGACCAAATCATGGCTACTAAGATGGAATAGACGAAACAGCTTTAAGTGATCATGGTGTACAAACAGTTCTTATGATTTTGGCATGTAGTTATGACAATTATATTAGTATTAGTATGTAATCTTAGGATGTTTTAGTTTAACTATCTGTGTTTTAAGATTTGCTTCAAACCTTGGTTACTATCTGCTCGTATGCTATATGGATTTGCTTCAAACACTTTCATGATATTAGTCGTTTGCTATCAGTCCTTGGTTACTATCTGTTTGTATGCTATATGTATGCTTCGTCAACAAAAACAATGATTTTTTAGCAAACCATAAGATACAAACAATATTTTACAAAAAAACAGACAAATTTCAAAAGTTTTAATTACCAATTCATCATTAGTATCATCGAAGTTCTAGTGAGCTATCATCAATGCAGTTTAATACACAAAAGAGATATAATTCTTAGGGCTAATGTATATAATGAGAATGTTAACAATTAAGTTTTAACACAAAAGTATTTTCCAAAAATATGAGCAGGATCTCCTTCCTTGAACATATTTGCCCTTAAATTAATATCTTCAAACTTTAACTTTCATACTTTGAGGGTTTCTTGCAAGATCTCTTGGCATTAGTGGACAGTTCACCAACATTTAAATTGTCATCATCTTTCTCAACAGATCGCTTCCCATTTGGACTTGTCGCAGAATCGTTTTCACTCGTCATCATGGAAGAGTCGGCCATAACAGAGACCACATCCTTGAAACAAATAGGAAATAAACTATAACTCTATTAGAATGTACTTTTTGGACTCAATACACATATTTTGTACAATGTATTGACAGATACCTTTGAAATAGAATCTTGTGGACCCTGAGAACTTTCACTAAGATTTACAGGATTCATCTGCAAATATTCTTGACTAACCTGCGCATTATGTTTCACAGATTCTCAGTTCAAAATTCATGTACCTCACGTTATACAAATGTAAACATCATTTCCATTGGACAGTCAGATTAAATGTTGATAAAGAATTATAACATGTTCAAATACCTCATCAGCATGATCACCATCACCAAGCAACTCAGAAATCACTTCTGGATCATCACACACTTTCAAGACAGTGTACACCATCCATTCTGGGTTTTTAAGATTGTAATCACTAACTTCAATTTTAAAAGCAAGCTTTCTTTCAAGCAATCGTGAGATCTCATGTGGGAATGTTTCAGTATTCTTGTCATTGACTTGCCTTTCTCGTATGTCAACAGCAGGAACTCCAATGAGCTTAGCAACTTGATTATCAAACAAAACAAATGACACACTGCCTGTATGATCTTGTACCCTGACTTGAACCTTGAATCTGAGACTCAAAGAATATAAGATGTTCAAATACCTCACAATGTTCAAATACCTCAACGAATATAAGATGTTCAAATACCTCACAATGTATACAAAGTTCAAATAATAACGTAACTATTTAAACATGTGTAAATTAAGTATATTTATGAATTGTGGACTTCACATTTAACTATAAATATTATCACACCTTTACACCTTTGGGTATGTAATTTATCCAAATGATGTCACCAAGATACATCATTTTCTTTAAAAATTATGCATGAATGAGTGCATGAAAACATACTTTGGGGTGATAGATTCACATTCACACTTGCACTTGGGACAAATCAAAGCCGTTGAAGACAGATTCAAAATGTCGTCACTGATATCATGGAATTTTTCCAAAAATTCCTTTTTTGTTAACACCTTCTTAGCACACTTTCGACATCCAGCATAGAACCAACCATACTTTTCCTGAACCATTTTAATGGTAGCAACAACAACACAAGAAGATACCTGTATATAGATAAAGGGTCATTGTATTTAATAAGTATATCCATTTCAAAGTGGTAAAGCAATGAATTAATTAAGTAAACATCTCCAACAGAGCATGTTATACCTCCTTTGATTCACTAATCTCATCAACATGTTTGATTTGATTATCAACAACAAACTCTTGACGAAGTGGATAAACAGTTTCAGACGTCAAAACTATCTGAGAACTTGATGCTCCAGATTGTGCATACTTGACTAATAATCTGCATATAACCATAAACACCTATAAGTCTTAGATATTACAACAGCACTAAACCTCGTTTTATATGGAATGAATGTACCTTCGCCTAAGTTCATCTGTTTCATTAATTTCTTCATTCTTGAACACCCTTGTAGCATATCTATCAGTTTGGACTTGTAATTCACCTACAAAAAGTACATGTGATGATAAATAATCTTTGATGATAAAACACCCATAGTTTGATGAGTAGGACAATACCATTCCACAATTTTATTTGGCCATGTTGTATAATAGCAAATACACGCTCTGTTGATGACTTATAGGTTGCAACATAGGTATTAAATTCCTGTGCATAATCATTCCACAACGTACACGTTTGTATGTTACCACTACAAAAAATACAACTTGTCAATCATTTAACAAAATATGTATATGTATATGTTTCTAATAAAATATGTATATGTTTTCTAATTTATACATTAAATATAATCAATCATTTGAGGATTTTATCATTTTCAACATGTCACATTTACATTCACCTACCTAATAAATGATATGTCCATAAGAGAACATTTAATGTAAATGATTGATTACTTACTCCATATCACCCAACTGAATAACCAGCTTCTTTGTTTGCTGCGGAGCTGTTCCATATACATCCAGATTTTTACAATCTAGCACAATTCCACAAACATCTGCAAAGATTATAAGTGTATGTATTTAAACACATATTTTACATCAACTTTATGGTTGTAGTACAACCAAGAACTGCTTTTCAAATGTGGAAATTAAAAAAGTATACCAACAGACAGCAGATGACTTGCATCTCCACTCCTTATCTGAGGGAAAGGAATAAAGTTGAAACTGTATTCCACACCTTCCCAACCATGAACTCTTTCAACAGTTGTACAACCATAAAAGTTGACTTTATATGGTTGATCAACAACTTTGTATGGATCAGTGTTAGTACCTACACCAAACTTTGACAATAGGACCACGTTATCTTCTTGCAGATGTTCTTCAAACTTTGGAAGCAGATGAGTCCTCACAACAGCTTGAATTTTGTTTCCCTGAGGATTAAACATGAAATAAAAGCTATTCAGAAAAATTTTGAAGAAAGTATGAAAAAAACCCTAAAAACAAATCAGGGACCACTACATCACATTCCAAAAAACCCTAAAACCGCCGCTTTACGATGACACGTGGGTTTGAGGGTTTGGTCTTGCAAACACTAAACACCAACATGTGAAACACGTACTACATTAGAACCTGATATTCCTTTTTTACTGGTTACCGGATTTTTTTGGTGGGTTCACTTTTCTAAAAGTACAGACAAAACACATGAACATCTCAGAAGAAGAATCTTGACTTATAAAACCCTAATATTCGTTTATGTTACACTCAAAAACATGTGTATTTGTCGCTCTGGTACAAATTCGTAACCTAATTTCAACAAAACAAAAAATATAAAAACATCTGCACACAAAAGAAAAAAAAAAGACCTGCAACCTCAAATTCAAAGTACTGTTTTACCTTCTCGTCGATGATAATCAAGTCCATCTGGTACTTCCGACGCCAAATTCGTATGATACGGACCTTCAAATTCCAAAGATCTTGCTCAGAATTTAGATCAGGTATAAACACCAACTTGGAAGCAGCAGCGGAAGAAGTTGTTTTTGAAGTAGGTGGAGCCATTCGTACGAGCAGCGGAAGAAGTTTTCTTTCCTGTTTTGAAGCAGCAGCACCGGAAGAAGTTTTCAACTAAAAACCAGCAGCTGTGGAAGTTGTTTGGCCACACTTATATTGCATCAACATATTGCATCAACCAGGAACAAACTCCAATGCAGATTTTGAACATGCCGCTCAAAAACATCCCGCCCAAATACATTTACATATATACTCTCCATATACCAAATAATACCAAATAAATACACAAATACACTACATTTTAAGATTTATTGCATCATCTTGTGGGACCGGATTGCTTGTGATGCTGCCACGTCGTCAAAAATGACGTCACTTAAGTTTCTCCTATTATAGATAAGTAAGATACTAAAAGTCATGATCATTCAAACATTTTTTTAACTTTTATAAGTTAATAAGCTAAAAGGAATTTTAATAAGCAATCCTAAACACCCACTAAGTTGCTTCAAATTTATGATTTTTTTGTTACAAGATAGTTTTGTATTTACGTTTTTAGCATAAAAAGGTTTTCTATTCATCGGGTGTATTTGAATCGAAACTTAATGATTTAAAATGGGTTGTGACTTGTGACGCGGTTTGTTGTCTGCTTACTAGTCATTATGTGTTAAAAAAATCAATGAAACATATGATAGACACGTAACACGTTATTGGAAAGGTTAGATGAGATTACCTTGCTATTATACTGGTGGTATGATAGTAGGTTATGTCTTTGTTTTGTGTATTAAATGTAATAAGACGTAAGAATTAAATGAGTGTTTTAGTATTTAAAAATGTTGCATACTAGTCATTGGGTTTATTATTTATCAAGGTATAAACATGTTAATCTAGTTGGTTCATAGTTAAATGGGTTATAAATGAGTTATTGGGTCGATATGTTTAATTTAACAAGCCGGTGGTCGAGTGAGTATATAAAATTACATAACTTATGTGTATGTAGTAAGTTTAATAGTCGCACAACTAGATTACAACTCCGGGTGACCCTTTCACTATTTATAGCCGTGATCCTCAAAATCACTATTCATTTCCCTTCATTTTTTATTATCCATAAGAAATTATAAATGTGATCCTCAACATCACTATTCATTTTCCTTATTTTTTATTATGCATAAAAAATCATAGACGTGATCTCAAATCACTATTCATTTGCCTTCGTTTTCTGTTATGTGGGTAAATGGGTATACATGCCAAACATGTTTTGGTCTTGTGTTAACTTACGTAAATCAGAAAACCGTGAACAACACAACATTATAATAAGATATAAAGTATCATGACCATGAGGTTGTCGCAATCATGACAACAATTGTGATTTTCTTGTGATTCAAGGTGTCATTGTGGTTAACTCATATATATCGGCTTCTACAAAACGAGTGTTTCATTTGGCTCTTTTTTTTAACATAAAATAATATACAATGAATTTTATGATGCCCTGCACTTGTTTTTGTGTAAACATCATCAAAGTTGGTGAGGATTTTAATGTTTCGTTGTTGTATAGCCTCAACAATTTTACAAAATAATTTTGGACGTGCTTTTATTTACGTTAATCATTTCTGTGTAAACATAAGCTTTTATAGTTTAAAGTAAATATAAAAAGAATGCGTCCTTAGATGTTTGAACACTAAACAACAAAAGTTGGCATACACGTGATTATGTCCATCTTTAATTAAAAAAGTCATACAATAGACTTATGGTTCTACGGGTTTCTCTTCGGATACGACCTGGTCTACTATTTTTTCGACAGATTCGGAGTTTTTTTTAATCGACGCCACTTTTGAGAATTGAGCGTAGTTACCCTTCTCTTTAAACAGTTGTGCGAAGTGTGGCTTACAAAACAGATTCCCCTCTAAAGCCGCATAATTAGACGGTGTAAGTTTGCAACCTCCTTGAGCACATTTAAAGCATTGCTGATGGTAAAAATCTCCCTCAACCGTTACCTACATTTGCTAGGGACCAATTAGACATATTTTGACACTTGTGTTTCAAATAAATCATTGTCGACAAACCTTTTCTAGTGGGTACACAGTTTTGTGACAAGCTGCACATTTATCTTGGGTCCCTGAAAACATGGATGAGAATTTGCTAGCAAGCTTGCTAGGATTCTTTCCCTGTTCAACACACCTCAAGTTTTAACACATGCACAATCATAATTATTAATATGTATATACGTGTGTCTGTGTGTACGTAGAAAAGGAAGTATTACATACCATTTCATTTGTTCTCGATGCTGAAAACCACGTAATTTTGAGTCAGAAATAAATGATTACAACAATAACAATCAAAGGCTAATATAACGTGGTTTTTGTTGGAAAATTTTGTATAACACAAAAATATTTTGTGAAAAATACAAAATAATATATTAATTGGTGTTTAAATTTGAAGTTAATGTGAGTTTCAACTCATTATTTATGTTGAATATATGTTTCAACTCATGGTTTATGGGTAATGAATGAGATGCTTGACTCATTTTACCTATAAATACCAAGGTGAGCCTTGGTTAGAAAATACACTAATCTACACCAAAGAACTCAACTCTCTAAATCTCTCTCAATTTCTCTCTAAAGAACTTTCAACATATTTTGATTATGTTCATGTTTTTTTTTTTTGGTATAATTTGGGTTGTGTGTCAATCCCGGCAGTACATACTGCTTCGGCTGTTGTACCCTGGGAAACAAACGAGTTCTCTTGGGAGACTCGGAATTTGTTTTAAGGGACCCGTGTTGAACACGAATCCTCAGCCACAATTATGCTTATGTTTCTACTCTTTTCTTGTATCTTGTTTTATTCCGGTGGTAATCATAATGTAATTTACTTGTATTCTTTATTTTCTTTGTATTGTAATTGAATTAATAAAGAATTTTTAGTTTTTTGTACGAACGGTTCCTACAATCTTAAAACAAATTTTTTTTTAAATCACCGTTCGTATTTAAAAAAAAAGTATATAGTCATTGTTCGTCTCTCAAAGTTGGACTTAGAGAACTTACACTTGACTTTTTTCTAGAACCGGATTTTATTTACAAAGAAAAAGTGGCTCAATTTTCACCATTTGTTGGTTTTGATTGAATGTAATTTTGTTTATGTATAAAAGCTTTTGTAGTTTTCATAAAACTTGACCCAATTACTTTAGAATTCAAAAGTGGGTTTATTTTCATTACAACCATTTTGTTGAATGGTTCAAGGTATTAAAACAAAAAGGTTGAAGATCCAATTTTGTTTTAAATCAAAGGTTTCGAAACCTATGTGGTTTCAAGATTAAAACTTTGAATTAACCCGTTTGTGGGTTTCAAGATTAGTTTTCATATGGTCTTAAGATTGGTTATGTTTGTGTACGCATCTTATGAAAACTTGTATTTCTTATTTGCGAGTAAGAAATCTTTCATATGTGAAAGTGAAACTTGTGTTTTTAACATGTGTGTTAAAACCTAATGTTGTTCTAATTAAGTATTAGAAGAGATTCCTTTTAAAATACTCAAGTATGTATAGATTTAGTATTAATCTTTTAAATTTAAAATCGTTTTTTTTTTGTTAGAAACAAATGATGAAATCATTATTCACTCGAAAACGTTGACAATCATGCTCATTAATTATGCGTGCTTTACAAATGACCATTATATAAAACTTTTTGTTTCAAAACATTTTGCAAACGTTTTGTTGGAATCTTTCATTACATGAATCCATATGCTTAGAACGTTTGAAGTAGACTTTTGTTGACTAATGTGCGTGTTAGAACCCATTTACTTATCTAGCATGTGTGTTAGATATGACCTTAATTTTATGGTCTAAAAGCGTCTTATGTAGGTGTTTATTCTTAACATTTGTGTTAATGATAAATTTGAATAAGAGTGTTTTATGTAAACATCTTATCTCTAACATGTGCGTTAGAAGTTATTTATTCAACAAAACTATTTACAATTTTGGGTATTGATTTCCGTAATCAAAACATAAAATTAAAATAGTTTATTTCGAAATTGCTAAGTGCATGTTTTGGCAAAACTAAGATTTGGTTTAAAATGAAATAAACCAAAAGCTTACATAAAGTGTTAACATAGTTTGTTACTCTTGTGAAAGTAACATGTCATAAAGCAATAATAGATTCAAGTTGACTATTTGATGGAAAGATAAATCTTTGTTGCTATGAACATATATAATTGTTCAAATACTAATACATGTGAACAATTCACCATATAAACAACATGATGTTTTATATCAATTTTGTGATTGTTCAAAGTGGGAGTACCACTATGGGAGATCAATTTGTGATTCTTCAAAGTCCATATGAGTCAATGATGAAATCTTTTGAGAAAAAAAAAAGTTTATGATCCTAGATTGAATGACGGTCTATGTACGATTACGTAACATACATATTAGACGTTCCTAAATATTGAGATTTTGGGATGTTGAACAACTCTCATTGTTTGTTTAAACAATGAGATGAATGTTTTGAACGAATATTGAGATATTCCTTAAAAGCTGTGAAGAATCAGAGTGATGCATCTTCTGTTCACATGCTAGAGTATTATAGTCTAAAGCATGCTAGACTAGTACTTGTTAATTATGGTGCTCTGAGGAGACTATTAATGTGAAACATTCAACTCATATACAACATAAAAGTAAAGTTGTGTATAAGACAATTTGAATGACAGTTGTCATTCAATCTAAGAAAAGTCATATAACTCATGGAGAACTCAATTTTCTAGATTTAACCTAGATGATAACTTAAAAGTATTTAAGTTTGAGATGGTTGATAACAACTTATGACAAGGCATGCGTTGCTTTAGTCGGCAAACAAGCATTGACGACATCTTTGATACAAGACGTTGATCTTGTTCAAATCATGGATGTCTAATTGTATATTTAAACATTTTCTATCTAAATGCAAGAAATGTGGGGAGAAGCCATTTGAGAAATGGTATTTGAGAAGTTTTCTCAAACCCGTATCAAAAGAGAACCTTTTGTTGAGCCAAATATAATGCAACTATGTGACCGAATCTACAAGCTAGACTCGAAGGTCAATTGGTTAGATTTAACATCTAATTACTAATGGCATGGATATGCTAGGCTTGAAATGCATTTTAAAGACAAAAATGTACCTCAGTTCGAGTTGATACTCGGGGTTATAGTCTTTAAAAATGACAAAAGGCAAGATTAACTTGTGAGTTAATAACACATCATAACAACTCATCTCAACTGCAATTATCTATATTGACTCGACGGAGTCATAGATAATGGTTTTGGATCCAACAACATGAGAGATGGAGTTGTGGAATGAGACTAAAGCCCATGAAAGATGGTATATGAAGGAAAACCTAACTTAGTTGACTGGAGATCCCAAGATCTAAGTTCAATAGGACAACCTACTCATATATCTAAGGGTGGTCACTGTGGGGGCATAGCTAATATACAAGTCGATATATAAGCTAATATGTATATATAAATATTTATACATGTCCTCCTAAATTATAAAGGGAGCTTAAATACTTCCTAGTCCATTCCTATAACAACAGTGACATGTTGTGAGGCTAAGCATACCGTATGGTTAATGATTTGCGAAATCATAGTAACCTTAATGCTTTTAATGATTTTTTAGATAAATCACCTATGTGAAAGAGAAGTGGGGTCGCTTCGAATGAAATTGTGGGGTGCGCAATTCCTAGAGCTTTCGCAGAACCAGGCTAGTGTTCCATGACCATAACGGACACGACAATGAGGGTTTGACCGAACCAGGGAGAGTGTTGTGTGAAGTGTATTGTCGTCTCCATAAATGGTGGTTGGTTCAAGGACATCACGTCTACCGAACCACTAGGAGACTAAGTAGGCATCACAACGGAAGGTTCAAAGGTAACACCTACCTATCCGGCAGTACTCAACCGCTGAATTATATCTAAGAAACTTGTATGTAACGATCAATCTGGATTGTTGAAATAATATGTGAAAATGAGTTTTCACATGAGAAAATGAGGTTTTCATTTGATAAAATGAGATTTTGTCTTTTTCCCATGTGGGGGATTGTTGGAAAATTTTGTATAACACAAAAATATTTTGTGAAAAATACAAAATAATATATTAATTGGTGTTTAAATTTGAAGTTAATGTGAGTTTCAACTCATTATTTATGTTGAATATATGTTTCAACTCATGGTTTATGGGTAATGAATGAGATGCTTGACTCATTTTACCTATAAATACCAAGGTGAGCCTTGGTTAGAAAATACACTAATCTACACCAAAGAACTCAACTCTCTAAATCTCTCTCAATTTCTCTCTAAAGAACTTTCAACATATTTTGATTATGTTCATGTTTTTTTTTTGGTATAATTTGGGTTGTGTGTCAATCCCGGCAGTACATACTGCTTCGGCTGTTGTACCCTGGGAAACAAACGAGTTCTCTTGGGAGACTCGGAATTTGTTTTAAGGGACCCGTGTTGAACACGAATCCTCAGCCACAATTATGCTTATGTTTCTACTCTTTTCTTGTATCTTGTTTTATTCCGGTGGTAATCATAATGTAATTTACTTGTATTCTTTATTTTCTTTGTATTGTAATTGAATTAATAAAGAATTTTTAGTTTTTTGTACGAACGGTTCCTACAGTTTTATCTAATATTATTACACTAATATTTATAAAAGCATAAGGAAAGCTCACATGGTATTCGAGAGATGCCTCCCATCTCTTTAAACTTTTGATTAAAATGAGGTTTGCAATAAAGAGATCCTTCTAACTGAAAGTAGCTACTCATCTAACACAACAAAAAAAAAGTTTTAAAATCTAAAACATGATACCTTATAATGTATAAAAGAAGTCATTAATGTTACGTATGTCCGTATAATAAACACATACCGCGAGTTTCCCATTACATTGGACACATCTAAAACATGTTTTGTGATACGGTACCCCATCCGCCGATACCATTTCAACAAAATGTACAGTCTTATCACACGCCTTGCATTTCTGTATTGTTCCACTAAATGACATTTTTAACTACTTGAATACGATGCAAATCAACCAAAACTAAAACTCCAAGGCATCAAAACAAAATGTATGTTGGGAAAGCTTTGATCTTTCCTAAATGTATGATTTAAATGATTTTATTTTTTCAATAAAAGAATGTTTTAACAAACGAAAGTTGTGTTATTGACCGGCTATGATTGTTTTAGCATCAAGGGTTGAGCTAGATTCATGTTTTGTGAATTGAGGATCAATAATTTTGAGGAAAAATAGGAGATAACACAAATAAACTCCAATTTATTCTGTATTTTATATTTAAAGTTACATAACAATTACGTGGTATAAAAAATAATAATGCGAACACATCATTTTTAAGGTAAGTCACACATTTGCACACATTTGCTCATAAGATATTCAAGGTAAGTCACACCTTTAATTATCTTTGTACATCTTCATGGTAAGTCACATTTTAAGTTATCATTACAGATATCTGCGCACACCTTTACTCTGTTTAGCTCATTTACAAACTGAGCCGAGCTAATCAGCTCCTTCACAATCGAGTATAATTCGAACGATTATTTTTCAAGCATTAATTTTTAAACAAGCGACGAACAATATCAGAAAGAGATAATTAGAATGTTAGAAGATTTAAATTAACATAGAGATAGTTAGAATATTAGAACCGTCAGCTATATCGAGCGTCCTTATATCGTGACGAACCGAACCAATTATGAAGAAGCACCGCATCATAAAGTATCATAACCAAAACTGACTGTAGATCAATTATCAAACCAACTGCAACGTCTTCATCAACAGTCAAAATCACCGATCATCTTCCGATGAGCAATTACAGTAGTAACTACAACAACAATCGCCGGTATCCTTCCGGTACCGGCAACGGCGGAGGTTACGACGGTGCTAATTTTCATCATCCAAACCCTAATTACTACCATCAACCTCGTAACCCTAATTATCAAAATCAATTTCATCAGCAATCACAGTCTACGCAGAAACAACACTCCGGACAACAATACAATCAGCAGCAGCAGCAGTGGTTACGACGGAACCCTAACCCTACTGCATCTTCTTCCACTAATAACGAAGCTGACAAGTCCGTACATTCAGATGCTAGCTTCGATTCAAGGTAAATTGTTTTATTGCTTTGAGTTTTCGATTGATATGTTACATTACTGGCAAATGTGGTGTACCTTTTGATTGCACAGTGGAGCTGTTTTTTGTGTTGGTTGCAAATGTTTGACTTGTGAGTTATGATGTTTTCAGAGATTTAAGTAAATGTGATTATAAGCAGATAATTGATCATGGTCTGTAATATGTTTGAGCCTTTCTGGAAAGACCGCCTGTTTGTTCGACTAATTGTTGAATCTATAATTGAGTTCTTGGATAAAGGTAGCTAAGGATCAGTTATTCAGTACCGTGCTAGTCTGCTATAGAACTGTAGTTACTTATTTTTTCTTTTCTTTATTGTGAGCAAGCTCTGAACTATCTATTGAGAAAGAATCTATAAGGTTGTAAGTGACACGGGCTAAGTGTGCGTTCCTTGATTAATCTGCTCATGAGCTCATCATTTGCTTTGATAGTTTGATCTATTAACAGTATTTGGTAGATGGTGCTATGTGACTATTAGAATCTGATGTCAATGTTTTCTGTCGGCTATGTATGCAGTAGAGTATACCTCAAAGCTGACATGGCACAATCTTTGAATTTATGCGGTCTGGTTTCAATCTCCCTTTTTTATATTCTCCTGCTTGTTGATTTGTTAGAATGATACCTTATCTTATATTGGTTTTTTGCATCCGTCAGTGATGCTAGTCGTTTTTTTTCTAAATTGTTATAAATTGGATAAAATGTTTTCCTTTGTATGTGGTCTTTTTTAATATTTAGGCTTCTACTAATAGCGTCTAGAACTGTTCAATCTAGATACATTGCATGGTTATCAGGTATTGTGTTTTATGTCTGCTTATCAACTTATGCCATTGTGATTGTGTGGGTTTAGTTCTCAAGACTGGAAGGCACAACTGAACATACCTGCAGCAGACACCCGTTACAGGACCGAGGTACATAAGCAACAGTGTGCTGTTCAACACACTCTCTGTTTAGCTTTGGCACATTTCTTTATTTTGTACTGTCTCTTTTTTTATCTAATAATTTTGTATGCACTAATAACACTTATACAGTTCATAAATACACATTATATAACTGCCATATATGTGATGAAGTTATTGTTTCATCTTAAATTTAACAGGTGTGTGCTTAAATTTTACGATTATAATGGAAATCCGATTATTCAAAGAACTAAATTTTTTTTGTAATTATGAGGGAAACCAGATTACTGGAAATCAGCATTTACAATAGTTATCGTTTCATCAGACAATTATTTAATTGTTCCTTTACAGGACGTCACTGCTACAAAAGGAAATGAATTTGAGGATTATTTTCTAAAAAGGGAGCTACTTATGGGGATCTATGAAAAGGGTTTTGAAAAACCTTCACCTATACAGGAAGAAAGTATCCCTATTGCATTGACTGGAAGTGATATTCTGGCAAGAGCCAAAAATGGAACTGGAAAGACAGCAGCTTTTTGCATCCCGGCTCTTGAAAAGATCGATACAGATAAAAACACAATTCAAGGTTAACGTTTCACATTTGTTAAAAGCCTCCTATAGTAATAACTTTTATTTAATAAATGCATTCTGAACAGTTATTTTGAACAATATACATTTCACTTTTAGCTAATTACCATAATGATTACAGTTGTTATATTAGTTCCAACAAGAGAACTAGCTCTACAAACATCGCAAGTTTGCAAGGAACTTGGAAAGCACTTACCAATTCAAGTAATGGTCTCTACTGGAGGAACAAGTTTAAAAGACGACATAATGCGCTTATATCAACCTGTCCATTTACTGGTCGGTACCCCTGGAAGAATTCTTGATCTTTCCAAAAAGGGAATATGCAAACTGTCTGACTGTACCATGTTAGCCATGGACGAGGTAAACAAATCTGTATATTCAATACAAATCGCAAATGATGAACAACTTACAATTTGAGTCAAGAAAATCTGATTTTTACTCTTATTGCAGGCTGATAAACTGTTATCTCCAGAGTTTCAACCGTCAGTGGAGGAGCTAATTGGATTTCTACCTGAACAGAGACAAATTCTTATGTTTTCAGCCACGTTTCCAGTTACAGTCAAAGATTTCAAAGACAGATACCTGAAGAAACCATATGTTGTTAATTTAATGGATGAACTTACTCTCAAAGGTATCACACAATTTTATGCTTTTGTAGAAGAAAGACAGAAGGTTCACTGCCTCAATACTCTTTTCTCTAAGGTAGGTCAACACTTTAGTAATTTTTTCCTTGGCTAGATATTATTGATAACTTTTTATTAAACTTGATGCTTATTACCAGCTGCAAATCAACCAATCGATTATCTTCTGCAACTCGGTCAACCGGGTTGAGCTATTAGCTAAGAAAATTACGGAGCTGGGTTACTCTTGCTTCTATATTCATGCTAAAATGTTGCAAGATCACAGGAATAGGGTTTTTCATGACTTTCGCAATGGTGCTTGCAGGAATCTTGTTTGTACTGGTATACTTTAAATGCTTTTCTTTGCTAAATTTTCTTTCAACATTTAATTTCGTGTAATTTCGATTCAATTTTAGCATTTATTTTAGTGGTGGTAGGATTGGGGAGGTGGGTGAGTCTGGTAATGAGTTGAAACATGTCAGTACTACTTCAGGCTGGAATGGGCGAGGCTGGGTCAAGTAGACACACAACCACCTTTATTCATCGTTGTTTTTTATAAATAAATATTTGTTAATTATGATTATAAAAACAATATTATTACACCGATGATATAAACATTTGAATATAATGAATTAGATTGCATGTGTTAGAAATAGAATTTGCGTTACTATCAACCTGCCTCTCATTTAGCCAAATGTTTTATTTAAACTGTTTGAGAGAAAAAAAACAATTGCAACCTAATTTAGATGCATATACAGTCTTCTATTTCTTTTACACGGGTTTTCTTTCATCAGGCACGAGTATATCGGAACGAACGTAAATCGTAAATATTGACGTAGCTTCATCTGAATTTTCCAACAAGTTGTAGCACATGCTTAAAAAAATAAACATAGCATCACCAATGTATCTTAACAATACACTAATGCACTCTTCTATTTTGTGTTCGTCTTTTAATAAGCATCACATTCCTTCTATACTATATCATTTTTCAAGTGTAAAACCAAAAGAACTATTACTTGATTTGGTTATATATTTGCATCTTTAAGATGGTTCGTACATTATTGACCAATGTCTATCTTGTAGAAATTATGAAATCGAATTTCCTTGATTTGCACTAATGTTTAATGTGGTTTGTCTTGACTCTTGACAGATCTATTTACAAGGGGTATAGATATTCAAGCTGTGAACGTTGTGATTAATTTTGATTTTCCCAAGAATGCTGAAACATATCTACACAGGGTGATTTGATGTTCTATGCTACTGGATAGCCATCTGCTTTTGAATGTTTCATTGAATGAAGTTTGTTGACTGTGTGTTTCTTAGGTGGGCCGTTCTGGAAGGTTTGGACATCTGGGGTTAGCTGTGAATTTGATAACTTACGAAGACCGCTTTAATTTGTAAGTATTATGTTATTTCCATTTATGTCTGATGGCAATGCATTATCAGATTCTCATATGACAATGTGCTTGTGTGCAGATATAGGATCGAGCAGGAGCTGGGAACCGAAATAAAACAAATTCCTCCACAAATCGATCAAGCCATTTATTGTCGTTGACCCATGAAAGATGCTTGATTATGGTGAGTAACAAGAATGATTTTGATTCATTTACTTTACTGGTGATTCGGGTTATGTTTGATCTAAAAAAAAGCTGATCCGATTAGTTTCAATCTGCATCAAAATTTACCAGTTCTAACGTGTTACTCAATCACCCCTTCGTGTACCAGGGCCGCCCTTTTATCATCATTGAGTTTAAGAGATCTTTTTTTCCCGGTATGCTCTAAACATACAAACCCGTTTATGTATTTATGGAGAAAAAAGTAAGCTGCTAACAAGCAATGAGTTGAAGAAATGAAGTTGCTTTCCTGTTGCTCTTTTTCCCCATTAAGTTAAGCATCTGTTATATACTAGATTGGTATGTAGTTGTAGTGATTATCTTGTAGTTTTCTTTCTGCATATTTCAAAAAACCAAAAAAAAAAAAATTAAAAAAACAAGAAAAGAAAAAAAAAAACAAGTAGAGCTGCTAAAGTAGAAAAGAAAGAAGAAAAAAAGTCTGAACTTTGTTATAGATTGGTTATGTTGATTATCCAATTTGTGTTTTTATTTTCCAATGTCTAGCTGTTGTTTTCATCTCTATTCATATAGTTATATAGCCGTCTTATGTCACCATTGAAACATATCTTTATGCAATGATTCTTTTAAGCATGCATGTGCCTATCATTGCAAGCATATTTAATTGCAATTTTCTATGCATGTGTGTAAGCATGTGCATCTACTACATATTTATACTGGTATAGATGCATACATTTGTATACACATACAGCTTTGTACACCTGTATATATAGGCAAGTGTTTGTATATACATGTATAATAAATACCAATCATGGTCAAATCTTCAAGTTGATTGCAAAAACTATTATAGATTTATTATAATAGTATCTTTACTATGATCTTACACTTTTTTTAATTTAATAACAAATCAAAACTTATTTAAAGGTTAGTTTTCTGTAAAAAAATCAGCAATGAAAGATATTGTTGATAATATCACATAACTTTATGTGTAAATGTGTAATGATTCAAAAAAGAACAAGTTTTTTTTGCCTATTCCTTTCATCTCCATATTGTGTTGAATATCATTGAAGGTGTGGCAAGCATGATGATGAAGATGCCATCCTTGTCTATGATGGCCTTTTCTCACATCATGTATAGTGTGGTTAAACCACTTTTTATTGTGCAAAGAGTAGTGCTTGGTTTATTTCTTTATTTACTTTTAAATGACACTAATGTTTTTCATATTCTAAACATATTGAATGTTGATTTGATGTTCTAAATGAGGCTTGTGTGTCACCCATTTTTTCAACTGGTGTAAACTGTGAATTGTCATTCTCATACTGCTCATAATGCTTAATGGATAGTGTTAAACAAACACCATTGTTAAACTATTTAGACAATGCTAATGTGTCATATAGCACTAATGTGTCATACGTGCCCATGGTTCATATGATCTATATAAGGCAAAAATTGTTGTATAAGACGAATGTGGTCATACATGTCGCATGATAGTACGAAAATGGTCATAGTCACATGAGGGTCAAATCATACGACATATGTTGTATTGTCTGTTAACTAATAAAGAAATGATTGATCATTGATGTGACATGTTGCAAATTTATATGGATTGCATGACCGTTTTGGGCCTTATCATATGTCTTGCAACTTGTGTTTAACTTAAAAGGGGGTGGCGGCGTAACTTGTTGTCCGTTTACCTGTCATTTTATTGTAAATCCTTTGTAAGATGTTAATGTATATATTTAAAATTTAGAAAAAAAAAACTTAAAAAAAGTTTGACTTATATGAACATTGTTAAAGTCATACTACTTGTATAACTCATACTATTCAGTATTCACATGATGTGTCGCTCAAGCTTGTATAATTAGGGGTAGTGTTTCTATAAGAACACACTACTTAATATATTCTTAAAAATCAATTTCTTGGTTTTCATTTCTTGTGGCCCTTTTTTTAAAATTACGATTACGACTTTAGGTGCTAGCATGTTGGACATTATACATTTTTTAACTAAGTCCTGTCGTATTAATGTCACATACATAAGTACATAACGTGTTTAACCAATTTGTAAACAAGTCGCATTGCGCACGTTAATGTCTCCGACTTTACACCACAATGTATGAGACATAAAACTACACCGTAATGTACAAAACATATAATGTGGTCATTGTAGCGTGGGGACACCACATGTTAATGTCAACATCGTAACACATATGAAGAAGTCATAAACGTTGTTACACAATACATACACCAACTAAGATCCGATCGTCACATCAGGTAACGCAGGCTAGAAATTAAGTAGCATAATATCAAAATTGAAGCAGTTGGTTGAAATACACATGAAAAATGACCTTCAAATCAGTCTTGTAAAGTGTATTATTTTATATATATATCTAATCATTCCAAAAACAGTTAACAATAATAAAAACACTCAAATCTTGCAAGTGTATTAGTATTTTATAACACAATAAAGATTCGCAAACACCATATAATTAATAAAATAAAAAAATAAAAAAAGATGATTTGATCAACAGATCTTGTGCTCAACGTATCACATCGGGATTTGATGTTATCAACCTTTTGATTCTCGATCTATTTAAATACCATCGATCTATATATATATAAATCTTCGATCATTAACACATACAACAATTCAGATTTATCAACTAGCTAGCTAGGTGTTTCTAAAAAAACCAAGCTAGGTTGATATTACGATATGAAGCTAGTGGGTTTATTAGTCGTTGTAACCGTATCGCTTCTGGTTGTGCCGGTAATACTTCCGCCATTGCCGCCTCCGCCGATGATGTTGATGTTGTTTCCTGTAGGGATTATGGCAGCACTTATGTTAATGGTTGTGGTTCCGGTTGAATCTCCCTCAGTTCATCAACTTAACAATGACTTCAATTCGATCTCTTTTAAGTAGTACGTTTTAGATTTTAATTGATTCATTAGACAATTGTTGTGTTACTGTCATTTTTTGTAGTCTATTTATATAAATTTTTTAAGTTTATTGATAACGAGTTCTCGTAAAGAAAAGCTAGTATTGTTAATCATTTTGTTATGGAAGTGTGGTGAAAAAAAGTAAAACCGGTTGGCAAACAAAGATACAAACTATCGATTATATATGGTTTTCGTAGTTTGTATCAACGATGTTCGTTTAAAATTGATTGACTCGTAGCTTACTTTATTTACTCGCAACAAAACCAGTTAGTGACTGGCCGAGAGACAAAACTAGAAAAGGTTTTTGTTTTAGTGGTTGACATCTTATTTTAAGAATCTTATATTAAGAATGATCACTCGGGTATTATGCAGTTTAATTTAAACGTTTGTTTAATAAAAGTAAGAGTTTAATATATATAATATTTAATAATGGTTTAAAACAAAAAACAAAATAACAACATTATGTAATCTAAATTATAAATAATTACATACTAAACTTGACGAAAAGTGTCACATTGAATATTAGACAACTAAAACCAAAACATTTATAATAATGTGTATTTAAGAAAAAGAAAGTTTTTATTTCTTACATTTTGTGGTGCTCAAACAGTATAACATAAATATTATTCGTAGTTGTTATTATGAAAAGTCCCTTAGAATTGATGGAAGATAACGTACAAACAATTAAACTTTTTGAAATGAATAGAAATTTTTAATAAGTTGGTTTGAGTTGGGACCCTTAACTTCATTTCATTTGATCATTTGCCGTTAAAAAAAAAACTTCATTTCATTTGTGATTTGTGTAGTATATAATACTATAATAAGTAAGGAGTGGGTTGTATCGGGCCTAATGGTCCACACCATGTGGTTTAAATGCACATTAGGGATGCACCACTAGAGTAGCCCATGGCTTTGATGGATGACCTCACCTTACACTTAATTTGCTCAATTTTATTTCATATCATTTTTCCTCAAATGCACACGTATGTATATGTATTTTTATCTAATAATTTAACGTTTTAGGGAGTAATTTTTTAAGGGAAAATATTTGATCTATAAGAGGAATTTTAAGAGGGAAATTGAGTGGAGTTTATTATCATGCATAAGTTGATGGAACCATATACTTAAATATTAAAAATTTATAAATACTTAAACATAATGATTATAATTTCATCATAAATATTATTATACCCGTGTGTATACACGGGCATTAAACCTAGTCTGAAAATAAAGTAACTCATTCTAACATATGTGAGTGTACGTGTGACACTTTTAGATTCACATGATATTTCCTCCTTTTCATTTTCAACGTATCATATATTATTACTTACTTAAAATATCATTTTTAATATATTATATTTACTTTGCATTTTTGTTTTATTGAATTACTAACTATTTATATATTCATGTAATACATGAGATTTTTTAAACTTGTAAATCGATAAATAATAACTGCTTATTTATCTTAGTTACCAGATCAATTATTATGAGAGATACTAAGTATAGTGCTTTAGAAAATAAAAAAACAATGTTGATACAACAAAAATCAGCCCTAGCCTTGAGATAACATTAGAGATTAGTTAAGAGTATTCTTGGATTTGACTATCCTAATCTTCCAAAGGTGTTAGGAAGATTAGTCAAGACCTGAGGCTCTTCTTTTTTGCTTCCTGAGGTCGGATCTGTCCCTGCGATTCTGATATCGTCAGGAGCGCTATGTTCCTTGCCTGAGATCTGCTAAGATAAGAACAACCGTTAGGCTCACCGCAGGGGAAGGTCCCCTGCGATCCACCTCCGGCGTGACAATCAATATCTTCGAAGTAAAACACTAAGTGTGAAGTAAGAATTATGGCAAAGAGTAAAGAGTTAGAGAGAATGGTGATGGATGGAGTGTACAAACCTGTTGTAATAGCTTGGTTTATATAGGGAGATGAAAAAAACGTTCACTTCCCTTTAGGGGTTGGAATCTTTATGATGTTGGATGCTTTTTTTCGAAGGCAGGAACATTTCCTAACTGGTGTAAAGCACTGCCTTGCGATACTGTTCACTGCAGTGCTTTTCACTGTTCCAAGCATATTCCTTGCTTTAATGTAGACTTTCCCTTTTAGTGTTTAAAGGCATTGATGTTCTTTCCAATGAACTTCTGAACATGGGAATCTTTCCTAATGTTCTTCTTATCAACTCCCACACTTTATCATCTTGTGGGTTCATAAATTAATATATCGCCAGGCCACGATATCACAAGGCCACGATATCGCAAGGCCGTGATATCGCAAGGCCATGATATCGCAAGGCTATGATATCGCAAGGCCATGATATCGCAAGGCCATGATATCGCAAGGCCATGATATCACAAGGCCACGATATTGCAAGGCCGTGATATCGCAAGGCCATGATATCGCAAGGCCATGGTATCGCAAGGCCATGATATCGCAAGGCCATGGTATCGCAAGGCCACGATATCGCAAGGCCATGATACCGCAAGGCCACGATATCGCAAGGCCATGATATCACAAGGTCATGATATCGCAAGGTCATGATATCGCAAGGCCACGATATCACAAGGCCACGATATCGCCTTGTATGTCCGCTCTAGATCTGGCAAGGACATTTACTATCCTGGCCAACTATAAACTAATTAATTTATTATGGGGTTTTGCTTAATTACGTAGGTTATAAACCTACTTACGTCATCAAACAACTTAACTTATTATATTAAAATATAAACGATAAGTGGTTGTAAACGGTCTCACTCATGATCTTAATGTAATATTAACGTGTGTGCGTAAACAAAAACACATATATAGTGAGGTACAAAACACTAAGATGTTATCAGGAAAAAAATCATATCATTTGACATTTGTTGTCAATAATTCATATGTTAACTTTCAAAGTTACGTTTCTTGATTATATTCTCACCAACATAGATTTTGTATGTAAAAAACCATCAAACTAATTTGTTAATACGTTTTCGATCTATTAACATACACACATCTTTTTGTTAATTTTATTTTACATGTTCTCGCAATAATTTGTGTTCTACATAAATCTCTCTTTTATATATAACAACAAGATCTTGGTGAGATGGTTATTTCATTATTTGGCTGGATGCTATAATAAAACGTTTAACTTCTTAAAGTTCACCGGCTAATAGTAATCTATCTAATATTTCCAAGTTTTTAGGGGGTTATATTTTAGGGGGAATTTTTTTATAAAAGGAAACTTGGGAGGGAAAACTAAGTAAAGTTTTTCACCATGCATAAGGTGATGGAGACAAATTCTTAAATATAAATATTTATAAATCCTTAAACATATATAATGATTATAATTTTTATATAAATATTATTACTTAACCCGTGTGTATCACACGGGTGTTAAACCTAGTTATATATATACTTCACTAGTTTAGTGTCCGTGTTACGTTCGGGAACACAAACTTAAAAGGTGATTTTAAGGATATTTATTACGATTCCAATCAGTTTTGAGACAAAACTGTGGTAAACCAGAACAAAAGATTTATTTTTTAAAAATTATTAATTAGTATAACAATATTATACTCAAATTAAAAAGACTTAAATGTTTAGTTTTATGGTGTAGTTTATTTTAAAAAAATTATATATAAAGTTTATGTATGTTTATAAAACACTTAGGTCTTTAATTATATATTATTACCAACTTTATATTTTTAACTTTTATTTTCATAACCTATCAAATAAAAACAGACTCATGTATATCCTTAGTAATAGAGGGTTGAAAATGTAAATAATTTTAAAATTTTTAAAATTCTCCTAGAAATTAGAGGAACAAAATGTAATTAGTGTTGTTATTATAATATATTTTATATTTTGTAAAAATGTAATCAAGTTTGTAAAATGTTCCAATTAAATACCTGAAACTTTTTTGTCTCTCTAAAATACTCGAAGTTTGATTTGGTGTTCTAATACTATGTAATCATTAGGTTACCATGATAATGTGTTAGGTTTTTTATTATTTTTTAAAAAATTTGATATGATGTGAAAAATAGATATAATGTAATGTGCATTTTAATTTAAAAATAAAGTTTTTGTTATAAATTTCTAAAAAAACCCTGTTTATACTCATAAACTCAATGCCATGAGAATGGATGTTTGCATACCACATAATCACGAACAGTAATAAACACATAATCTATAACTAATATACCAACATATATAGACATTAAAGCGCAAGATCATGCATTATATATATCTCCAGAAACTAAAATATATACACTATTTCATTAGATACTTGACAATAACATGTTCTTCATTTAAAAATGCTAACAATTTACATCAGGAAACATCGATTGATCATGAATGATGAAGAATAAGATTACCCGGAAGAACAACATTTTGATTATCAATGTTGATAATTTTAAGGTTTAAAATATTTTTTGATTATATAAAGTAAAAATAATATCCAAATATAAAATAAAGCAAAATTAAAAAGTTCAAAAACAAAGTTTACCTGATGACTTGGTAATTACACACTATTAGAACATATAACTAAAGTTTAGTTATTTTATAGAGACAATAAAAATTTAAGGTATTTAATTGAAACACTTGTTAAACTTGGTTATATTTGTGTGACATTTTCCCTATTATAAATAAAAAATCATTATTGTGAGAATTTTTATATCCTATCAAATAAAAACAAACTCATGTATATATATCCCTAGTAGTAGAGGGTTGAAAATATAATTATTTTTAAATTTTTCAAAATTTTCCTAGATATTAGGGGACCACAATTTAATTAGTGTTATTTTAATATATTTTATATATATATTTTAAATAAAAAATCATTATTGTGAAAAAAATTCTCAAATAATGCCACATAAGCTAGAAGCTTTAAAAAGATGATACCTAAGCTTTTTTTATTTTCCTATATTATATTAGAGATTATGTGTGTGTTATGAGACGTATTTAAGGTAGCTTAAAGAAAGTAAAAAAAAGTTATAAGGTGAGTGTGGTATGGTATGGTTCGAGACAAGGATATGACTGCTCATATACGCTTTGAGTTAGACACGTACATGTTGGTACGGGTCGGTTAACCCATTTCTCCATCATATCTTTGAAGCAAAGATATATATTATTGGTTGATATACCTTATCAATGGGTTAAGTGTAATTTAATCCTTCTATTTTTAGCTAAATAAATTCTACCCCTATTTCTTATAAACCTTTTTCCATGTAACATATACAATTTGGTACGTACATTCACTTTAAAAGAAAATATACAGGGTTATTCACCACACTAATATATATACTATTGATGTGTCGTTGTATATAATATATATGTGAGTAAATATCATACCATTGTAATTGGTTGGATACATTTTTAAGATCGTCAAGTTGTTTTAAAGGTTGCTACATGTAAAGTGACCAAACATGAAATCGTAATTGTTTCATTTGTGTTTGATACTTTTAGATTTTTTGCGCTTGAGGCTGTAGAGTTACTTAATCGAGTCTAATGACGAGTTATGCATTAAGACCACAAGATCGATGAACATAGTTTTTAAATGACTTTTTTTGACATAAAATAAAAGTTAGCGGCACAACTTGTTATCCGTTTTTCTACCTTAAAAATAAAATACAATCCAATAACAATAAAGATAATATAAAATAAAGTTAATCATGCAACTTTTTTTTCTTTCCATTTTACGTTTATATCAATATATTTTTAACAAAATACTAATTATTCTTTGTTACCAAATAAGTTTTAATAATAGGGTGTGTCAGTTGTCATGCATATGGGGATTGAGGTGTATCTGTGTATAGCCATACGATAACTCCCTGAAAATTTTCATTGTGTTTTGTGTTACTTTAGCTACATAATTACTCTTATAAAGACATAGAGATATATGAGTATAACACTATAACATTTGACAACCTCTTGAATTTTCCTCATATTTCATGTTATTTTTGCTATTTATGTCTAGCTAGTATAGACTATATGAGACAAATAAAGAGTGTTAAATTAAATAACCAGATAAGATGTTAAAATAATATGAGCTCTCTTTATCTTTTACTCATAAATACCATTTAACCTAATACTTGCAAGGATTTATACATGTGTGTATTGTGCGTGTATTTATACATGTGATATATATTTGTTCCATAACTACACCTTTAAAAGTATCAAGCATTTTGATTGAATTTATAATAGTGTTACTTTGTCAGCATATAGTATTTTTTTTAATACGAGCTCAATTTTTAAAGTGAACAATAATTAAGTGATATTTTACATTTTTAATTAGAGTCCGTAACAAGCACGAGATGATTTAAAAAACTATAATTTAAACTTTTTTTATGATTTCGATATTATTTCAAGTTCCGGCAAATTCATGATAAAATTTCAACTAAAAGTTTTTTTCTTATAGTTTTGTTATTTATTTTTATCTTTAAACATCATAACATAAAATTGTATGATATAAACACAACTTTCTAATTAAAGTTTTATCTAAAACTAAAGTCACTAAACTATTAAACTTTTTATAGGATATACTCTCTTATAAGTAACAACCATCATACTCGAACCTAAATATGTCTACTTAGACACGACACCAATTTATACTAAGGGTTTATAATATACTTTAAAATGTGAAAAGTGAATGTAGATTTAAAAGTGTGTGAATTAGATGTTTTGAAACACAACTTATAAGTAAAGATAAGTTGAATTTGGTGTCATTTAATAAATAAATAAAAACATCTTATTTTTAATATATTCTGATAACAATTAACCACCTTAGGCGTTACTATTAAAAATGCTTTTTATGTATACTAAAATAATAATTTCTTAAACATAAAATACCATTACTGTGTGTCTTTATACAAAATAAAAATAACCCATATATAAAACTTGAAATAGATATTACAAAAATAAAATAAAATATAGAATAAACACAACAAAAATAAAAAAATGGACCACGTGACCGTTAAGCTGTCCTTTTTGTTGGTCACCAGCTTCCCGTCCTCAACTATAGTTTGATTCCTTCTACTTCAACCCAAATGACAAATACACCCTTTCAACTTTCCACAAGAAGCGACTCATCTTAACCATCAAATCCCAAAAAAAAAACCCATAAATTTGAGAGACGCGTTTAACATCCGGCGTTGAGTTTACCATTTTGACTTTTATGTTTAAATATATCTATGTTTTTTTAATACGTGACATATTATGACTTTTCACTGTATCGTGTAAGATATGAAATTTTTTTTTATCGATCTGTCATGTGACAATGTCATATACACAAGACCCGTCAACATATATAGTACGTTATAAACTAAAACATACCTTTTTATTTGACTCATACTTTTAAGAGACTGATAAGCTCATAAGCTGAGTTTTTTTTTTTTATAACAAAAACGGAATGTGTTTGATTCCAAGACCATATCCTATTTTGGTCTAGGGGCATATGCACTAGGTAGTTATGATCTTTTCAAACGTGCTAGATGATGATATAACAAACACATGAAATACGCTTAATAATTACTCCCTCCGTCTCATTTTAAATGTCTATCTTTTCGTTTTTGGTTGTTCCAATTTAAATGTCCATTTCAAAAATAAAAGTTTAATTTTCAATTTTACCCTTAATTAGTTAACACAAAAACTAATTTATGACTAAAAGACAAAAGACTTTAATGATATTATTGTCATTTTATAGGTTGAAAATATAAAATAATCTACTTTTTCTTAAATTTTGTGTTATGGGTTCTATGACATTTAAAATGTGACAGAGAGAGTATGAGTTAACAGTAGCCAAAATTTTAGCAACAATCATGTTTAGATCCAAAGAGTGTAGGGAAGAGATATATGGCAAGAAAATGTCGTATGAGATCGCATGTTTGATTTTATGGGTAGGTGTTTGTTGAATTGAGGGCCCTACGAACAAAAAAAAAAGCTTAAATTGGAAATAAATTTGATAAGGCCTGTAAGGGGTTGTTATAAGGTTTCGGGTTTAACTTTTACTTTAAGTTTTAAAAAATGAGCATATAAATAGACCATACTTTCGATATATAGTTACTTGATAAAGGAAATGCATCAAACAAAACAGTTAACAGGAAATGGACAAATATATATAATTATAATATAAGTTGTTTAAAAAAAAAACAACTTGATCGTCTTGACTTTGTTATTTTCTTTTTAGTTGTTTATTCTTTCAATAAGATGCCACCTTAATGTGCTACGTAATAAACATTAATGATAGTTTGTTGAATTTAATTATTCTCTTATCGAACAAAGTAATTGACTTTCGATGCATTGAACGCTGCACAAATAATATTTTTAATTATTATTTTTAACCTAATAAAGTTCACTAAAATATTAAATTCTAAAAGCTAGTATATAGTATATTAAAAAAACCTAAACCGCTATAATTACAAAATATGTTTTTTTTATTTAACAACTCTTAGATTTTTTAAAGATAAATCTCTCTAATAATAAATTGTTAACCAAACTTCTCACATTAAGCCACTTGTCACCACCATATTCATCTCCATTTTTTAAAATATGGAAATTTTTGGAAACATGTAATTCAACATTTTTAATTTAATCATACTTTTAATTATAAGTATATTTTCATCATTGTCAATTTTTTCATGTTAATATATTTTTGTTAATTTTTTTTATTCCTATAATATACGTCCAATTATGTATCTTTATTATATTTTATATATTAAAACATATAAATAAATTATATTATTAAAGCCCGTGGGTACCCACAGGTTCTAACCTAGTACATAATAAAGGAGAATTAAAAGAACTAGAGTAAACCAAATGGAAATCAACACCAATAGCAATGCTATTAAAAGAACTAGAGTAAAGTTCGTTTTTCTTTTCTGTAGTTGGTTAACACCAATAGCAATTTTTATGTTAACTTAACATAGCGCTTTTCCTTCAAAGGTTTAAAAATAACTTTTTTCCCCATGTGGTTTGCAATCTGTCTGAATTAGCCCCAGTTTACTAACATCATTAATAATTTCGTTAATTACAAGGGTATTTAGGCCATTTTAGTGACAATGACTATTTATGCAATTTCTGTAAATTAACTTGAAGATTTACTAACACCTTTAAATTTTAGTGACTTAAATACCCTTGTAGTTAACTTAGTTATATAACAGTGTTAATGAATTGGAGTAAGCTGAGATGGATTGCAAATCACATAGAAGAAAAAAAAGTTATTTTTAAACATTTGGAGAAAAAGTGTTATGTTTACAAAACCACAAGGAGCAAAAACAAACTTTACTAAAAAAACTATATAGTTTCTTATCATTTTAGTTGGAGGTTATAAAATAACGAAATAGTGCATTATAAAATTTTCTAACTGTTTATTTTCAAAATCAAGAGACCTATTACTATAGTATAACATGTTAACTAACAAGATCGGGTAAAACAAATTTTACGCTATATGTCAACTTCAAAGATATTAAAAATAGAAACTTTAGACACTTGTAGATTAAGTATGAATAAAAGCTGTAAAGTTTCTCTAGATAGCTAAAACTTATGAAGTGCAAAACACTTACCTTATGATGGAGCGAACAGACCGTTTAACTCAATAGTTCGATTCCTTAACCCGTAAGGTTTAATTGCTTCGGTAGGCTTTCATCCTCAAACCTTTTAGATAACACGATGATACTCCTAAAGAACATCATGTGTAAAGATCGCATAACAAGTAGGGCTGTTCAAATCGCTCGCCGCTCGCTCGGAAACTGCTCGGAAAATGCTCGCTCGTTTTTTCGCTCGATTGTAAACGAGCCGCTCCGCTCGGTTCGGTTTGTAAACGAGCCAAGCAACGAGCAAAGGTCCGCTCGGTTCGGTTCGAATATTTTTAATTTATTTTTTATATAATTATATATGCATAAGTAGCTAATATGTTGTTATAATTATGTTGATATTAAATATATATTTTCAAAATTATTAGTTATATTTGAAATATTTGAAAATAATAGTCATTTATCTCTTTTATTAATTGTTTTATATACATTATATAAACATCAACCTTAAAATCTAGAAAAAATTGCAAGTTAATACTAGTTTTTCTTAAAGCTATAAATTTGTATTTATGTACATCATATTCAACTTTAAACTTGTTTCTTATAAACTAATTTTAAGAAAAAAAATTACAAAAAGTAATCCTCATAAATTCGCTCGGCGCTCGCTCGAAAAATACTCGGTTCGATTTTGGCTCATTTACGTTCGGTTCGAATTTGGCTCGATTTGTATATGAGCCGCTCGGCTCGGTTCGATTTGTAAACGAGCCAAGCAACGAGCAAGCCCTCGCTCGGTTCGGTTCGGCTCGTGAACAGGTCTAATGACAAGAGCCGCCGATAAAAAATATATAATAATAATAAATATAATAATTTAAAAAAGAATGATATCATATGACATAAAAATCTAAGAGAAGCTTCCCCTTTTCACTTTTGTGTATTTTGTCCCCAAATCTTTTGTTTATTCATCATCACAATTGCATTGTGTTGAAGCAAACATTTAATAATAACTTCAATTCAATTCCATTCAACTCATTTATAAATAATTTATTATTGATACAAGACCTTTGTTTAGTTTAGATCTGTTTGCTTGCTTGCTTGTGAGCTTTTGAAGCTCATTCTTAAATACATTCACAAGTTCTTCAATACACACAAAAACCAACCCTTAATCTTCACTCACTTCAACTTGCATTGTCTCAAATCACACTCTTATTTCAATCTCTTCATCTTTGTCGGTGCAGTTCTTGCTTAAAAACTGAAACTTTGTTGAGATTGATTCTGGGGTTGTGTTGCTTTCAAGATCAGTGTGATTGTGACTAAAGATATGACAGTTTTCCGGCGGATTTTCCGGCAGATTTGCCGGAGCTCTGATGAGTCTAAAGAATTGGCTTGAATTGGGTGATTGAAGCTCTGAAATTTTGATTATCAAATGTGAAAGAGATAGAGAAAATGTTTAAGTGGAGGAGTGATAAGAGCAAGATCAAAGCTGTGTTTAAACTTCAGTTTCATGCAACTCAGGTGACTTAATTTATCCCTAAATGTATTTTTAAAGATTGATTGTATGTATAAAAATGCATATGAAGTGTTTGATGAATTGCCTAAAAGAAAATGAACTTTTGGTAGGCATTTTTATTTTTTTTAAAACTAATTTATACAATTAAGTCATTAATAATTATGAAAAATTTCATCTTTTTCATATAGTTTTCTAACAAAGTCAATATGTGCTCATTTCTTGAATCTGTTAGGGTTAATTCAGTGTGAGTGAATTGGGTTAGTAGTGTGACAATTAGGAGATCTGGTTCATAACTAATGATATTTACAAAACTGAGATAATGTTCAACTCAAAATTGACTAAAAAATTGGTACTTTTTGTAAAAAAAGGTCTAAATATTTATATTTTTTATTGTTTAAGCCATAAAGTTTTGTTGGCTGCAAGATTTTGATACCTGTAGTATTGTTTTGTGTATGTAGCTAGGAACAATTGGAGGAGATGCTTTGACAATAACTGTGATTCCTGGTGATGTTGGAAAGCCGACGGCAAGATTAGAGAAAGCAAAAGTTAAAGATGGAAGTTGCTACTGGGAAAAACCACATTTCGAAACTGTGAAATTGACCCGAGATCAAAAAACTGGAAAGATCATTGAGAAAACTTATCGTTTTGTTGTGGCTACGGTACATATTGTTGCATATTCGTTTAGATCGTCTCCATGCTTCCAAATCAAGGAACTTGATTGAAAATTAGTTTTTAATATTACGTGCTTTAAACAGGGTTCTTCGGTTTTTGGAGTTGTTGGAGAAGTTTCGCTTGATTTTTCACAATATAGCGAGGCTACAAAGCTTTCTTCTCTTTCTCTGCCTCTCAAATATGCAAGATCCACAAGTGTATTGCATGTTAGTCCTTTCTCCCTGTCGATTTAAAAAATAGATTCGGTTTCGTTCATGTTTAATGGTTGGTATATGTGTGTATAAACTAGGTATCAATTCAAAGGGTACAGGATCAAAGGTAAACATGAATTTCATGATGTTTTTGTTAAGTTACATTTGTCACTTTTATGAGGCGTTGAACATAATGTAAAACTTCTACAGTGAGGTTGATGAAAGTGAAAATGTGAATGCGAAAGAAGACAGTAAGGATTCTAAGGCACATTTCAGTAATAATGATGTAGAAGGAAGCCTTCAAATTGACACTATTGAAGTAAGCTCTATTTCACCTTGCTAAAGCAAAATACAAACAAGTTATATATAGAATCAAAAGTTCAAAACATAACTCTAATTGTTTAGAAAACTTAAATCCATAGTTGTTCTATAGTTATTATAAAGTTCTTGGACTTGATAGCACATTTATATAAGAAAAGAAAGATTAAAGTGTACCGAAAGAAAACTAGACTTGAAATGGTAACGAAAAGAAAATTTTCATCCTGACTGTGGCAACCCTCCTCAGACCCTACCTATAGCCTTCTATGAGTGGTATGTTTGTTTAACTGTGGCGACCATCCAGAGTCCAATATTTAAGGATGTGTCTAAAGTGGTAATTGTACCATAAGTTGCAATATAGTTTTGAGATTTATATCAGATTTAGTGGCCATATGGTGTCAGTCAAAATAATGAGATTGTAATGGATCTTATATGTGATTTCATATTTGGTCAGGATCGTGCAGTCTTGACTGATAACATTAACAGAGAACATGGGGCATCCAGTGGATCAGATATCACACTTTCAGGTTCTGATAGCAGTTCTGGACTCGATACCCCACGACAACCTGAACCTAACAACAACTCTAAACTGGCTCATGAAATATCCAAACCAACTATCTATGAGGAGCATAGAAAATCATCACAGTGGGATTGGTTAGATGGCTCAGTTCATGAGTTAAGTACAGATGATTCATCTATCATAAGTCCAAGGGAAACCCTTTCAAGAGAAATATCTGAAGAGGGTTCTCCGGACGATGTCATCAACAAGCTCAAGGGCGAACTCGTAACTTTAGCTCGGCAAGCCGAGGTCTCTGAAATGGAAACACAAACCCTTCGTAAACAAATTGTGAAGGAGAGCAAAAAGAGTCAGGATCTTTCAAAAGAAATAGCTGCATTGAAGGAAGAGAGAAATGAATTGAAGGAAGCGTGTGAAAAGATGAAAGTCAAAGTCAAGAGTAAGTTGTTGACTGAGGGAGGGGATCCGTGGGTTCTTGTGGATGAGCTGAGACAAGAACTGAATTATGAAAAGGATTTGAATTCGAATCTTCGGTTACAACTTCAGAAAACACAAGAATCAAATGCTGAGTTGATTCTTGCTGTCCGTGACTTAGATGAGATGCTTGAATCAAAGTCAAAATGTTCTACTGCTCCAAAGTTGCAAGAAGTCAACTGCAAATCCGAGACTGATGATGAAGATCAAAAGGCTTTAGAAGATATTGTTAGAGAACATAGTGGCATGAAAGATGCATATGTTCAAGAGCAAAAGATAATTGATCTTTATAATGAAATAGAGTTATACAAACGAGATAAAGATGAGCTAGAAATGCAAATGGAGCAGATTGCTCTTGATTATGAGATTTTAAAGCAGGAAAATCATGATATGTCTTACAAACTGGAACAAAGTCAACTTCAGGAACAGTTAAAGATGCAATACGAATGTTCAACATCTTACGCCACTGTAAACGAACTCGAATCCCAGATTGAAGACTTACACGATGAGCTCAAGTTGAAATCCAAAGATTTGTCAGAAGCGAATATTGCAATTAAAGAACTGGAAACCCAAATCAAGAGCTTGCAAGAAGCTTTGATTAATCAAGCAGAGGGGTTTGAGGTGGATATGGAAAATTTGATTCACGCCAAAGTTGAGCAGGAACAAAGAGCCCTTAATGCAGAGGAGAATTTAAGAAAAGTCAAACTTCAAAATGCTAATACAGCTGGTAAACTTCAAGAGGAATTTAAAAAACTGTCTTTAGAAATGGCATCGGCTTTTAGAGAAAATGAAAATGTAGCTATGAAAGCCATGGATGAAGCCAATCAACTAAGGGTAGAGAAAAGGCATCTTGAAGAGATGGTCAAGAAAGTCAAAGAAGATTTTGACCATCTCGGGAACCAATATGAAGAGAAACTGGTTGATCTTACAAAAGAAGTAAATCTAAAGTCAAAACAATTAGGTGAGATGGAGAAACAGATTGAAAACTTATCTCGTGAGCTTACACGTCAAGAAGCTAGTTATAATGCCAAGATTGAGAATCTTGATGGTGAAATAAATGATCGTGAGACTGAGATTCGTTTGATAAAGATGGAATTGGAGAGTATAGAAAAGGAGTTTAAGGATTTGAAAAGTGTTAAAAATGCCAAGGATAAAGAGGTTGAAAGGCTGCAATCTGAGGTAGAGCGACTAAAATCCAGATGTAGTGACATGAAACAGTTCTTTAAAGAGAATGAATTGGAGAAAGAAGATTTTAAAAAACAGGTATCTCAACTAAAAGGTGATCTTAAGAAGAAAGATGAAGCTATTAGTATCATTGAGAAAAAGCTCAAGGAAGCAAGCAAACCAACTCCAAGAAACAATAAAACCGTCCCTGCTTCTCGCAGCCCGAAAGAGATCACCAATATGAAAGACAAAATCAAACTACTCGAGGTGCATTTTCTTACTCTAGTCCAACAATGTTTCTCCATTTCCAAAAATATTATGGTAATTACTACGTTAGTTATGGTTATAGATGTTATTACAACAGTATAATCTAAATCTTTGAATGAATCGATTTAGGTGGTTGTATGTATTAAAAAGTATTACTCTAGATGACTTTCAACCATGTTTAACTAACGCGACCCGTCCCAATTTAGCTTTTTTAATTTTAAAAATTGATCCTTTCAAGATAAAGATTACTTTTAATCAACTATTTCGTAAGTAAATGGGTTGAAATTGCCACCTCTAATGATGCTTGTTTGTGTTAACAGTCAAAAGTTTCAAGTTTCATGGACTAAAGGAGCTAAATTTCCCCCTTTTTTTATTTTTTTTATTTTGGATTTGGATGATAATGTGTATGCTTGTGCTAATTTTGGAATCTTATGATAATCAGGGTCAAATAAAGCTCAAGGAAATAGCATTAGAACGCTCTGAAGCTTTATTTGTGGAGAAAGAAAAAGATCTCAAACATAAAATCCAAGACATGGAAAGGCGATTGGTGGTTCTTGATCAAAACATTGAGAATCCACAGGTAAGTTCATAACACAATTTATGGTGAAGACAAGACATGATCTTTTTTCAATTTCAAATGTCCTGCAACTATCTTTACATGACATGACTGATTAATCTTCTCTAATCACAGGTATCCGGAGCTCAAAATCCAACCCCTGCAACAAGAAGGTATATATTAACTAAACTTGTATTTATGTTTTGATCATTTTCATTTCTTGTTAATAAGACCCATTATCACAATCTTCAGTTTGAAGCTACATTAGTGATATCTTATCATCTCATTGTTACAGTGGTGATGCCATTGAACCTGCGGTTAAGAAGAGCGGAGATCAAGAAATCGTTGAATTGTTGAATAAAAACAAGTGTATGGAGGTAGAATTGAAGGAAATGCAAGAAAGATATTCAGAAATAAGCCTAAAGTTTGCGGAAGTCGAGGGTGAAAGGCAACAACTTGTAATGAGCCTTAGAAACCTCAAAAACTCAAAGCTAATGGTACAGCAGAGATGATCTTCATGCAAAATATGTAAATTGGTATAAATGATTTTCTTGTCTTTTTTTCTTTTTGGGGGTTTTGTTGAAGATGTTATATGCACCATGTAGATTAGCATGCTAATTGCTAACCCTTTCAATAATTAATCCATGATTTCGTTTGCTTACAAGATCACCTGTCTTTAAACCATGAAGTCTCATAACAGCTAAAGAAAAATGTGTAGTTAATTTTCTACTAACAGAGAAAGCTAAAACAAGATGTGCAAATAGCACATTAATTCTTCATCTTCGAAACTAAATGAACTATAATTTTATACTCATAAGCAAACTAAAGAGATAAAAAAAAACTTAAATTTGTAATATAAGTAGATCAGTGGCAGGTGTCCTTTTGGCACTACGGCATGAACATGGGTGCTAGCAAGATCGAAGCTATGTGCCTATGTGGAGACGCGGGAAGAAGGGAGAGGGGGGGGGGTATGTTAGTAGTGTAAAATTTTGGCCTGGTAGCAAAATGGTAGAATAGCTTAGAAAATTAGTCTAGCCCCCTACTTTTATAGTTGAAGCTTGGAGTTAGAGCTCGAGATTATAAAACGGCTTTGGTTTAAAACCTAATCTTAAATGGTTATTTCTCAAGTAAAAACATTTTTTTTACACTTGAGTTCAGGGTAGCTAATAATTAATCTGGACCTTATCCTATCCTGTCTTAAATGAGATGGATGGATGGATGGATATTGAAAACCTCATGATGAAAAAACTAGCCTAAAAACTAAAAAGTGTAGATTGGTATGTTACTCGTTTTCTAAAATATAAAACAAGTTAAAATTAAAAAAATATATTATATATAAGTCAACTTTTAGATAATTGTGTCCTCAGCAAAAAAAAGTTAGTAAAATATTCTATATTTATAAATTTTTAATGTTCAAATTTGTAACATGGCAATCGAGTCAATTGACGCATCATTTCACATTTAATACATTAGATAATGCGGTGATTATATTATGGTGGTATATAAAGTTTTTGTTTAGACCATGAGGTTTTCTTATCAATTAAATGTAAATAATAACGCTAGTCATTGACCGATGACGTGATTTAAATTACCATTTAAAAATTATTTATTTAAAAATTATTTGCTAAAGTAAACCATTATCTAGAAAGGAAGCCATAGAATGTAACCACTAACCACCCCACTTATAAATTCATTTGTTTGTTTTTAAAATGACCTATCAAGATATCATTATATTTACTATATATATTATATATATATATACATACTATATTAGTATATTAAATTATTAATCACAAATTTGATGAATAATGTTTTAGGTATTTCGGTAATTAATTTATTGTGTTATTTTGATAATTTACATGTAGTATATTATATGAGTTTGATGAAATAACATTTTGGTAAGAAAAAAATGTGTTGATGGTTTGGTTGTTTTGGTTTATTTGTTTGGCTTTATTTGAAGCCGAATGACATTTGTTTTTTTGTTGATTTTAGCTCGTGTATGGTTTTCATGATTATGGTAACAACAAATTTTCAATCTAAACGGTGTATAAATAACCCGTGCAACGCGTGAGCGATGTATAATCCTAATGTTACAAATTAAAAAACACGTTTTCATAAAACTTCAATTCAATAATTATCTTTTTGGTTAGTTTTTCCGCGTTTGATATAAATTCGATCCGACTTCTTTATAGGTTCTTCATGCAATCTCTTCATCGTTCCAAAGAAACTAAAGTAATAAGTTTCCAAAATCTCAAATTTATTTTTTATAAATCAACCTAAAACACTTGCTCAATAATCCTGTTAGTGGGTAGCATCGGGTCGTGGGCAAGTAGTGAGGTTTGTCGGGTATTGTGTTTGTTGATAAAATTGTGAAATTTGGTGAGAGTGAGTGATGGGTTAGTTTGCGTGAAACATAAAAATGCATTTTGATGTAATATTTAAAAAAAATAATATTTAAAGATTCAAAATACCGCCAATTTATCAAGATCAGAAAACAGAATCAAAAGAAAACATTCCACCCATTTTACAAAATCTTTTTTCTATTTCTTTCTTTGTTTTTGTAATTTTCTTGAAACCCACCAAATCTCTCTTCCACTTCATAACTGATTTGGGTGTTTCTTTAATCACAATCTTAAACCATCTTTTTACATTTTTCTACAGTTAAAAGACTATCCACTTCGATCTTGAAGTTTTTACATTGTGAAAGATTCTCTCTTTCGATCATTATCTCTGTTTTTGGTCTTGGGTTTTTGTGTGATTAAGAGAAATGAAAGTATTGGTTTCATTTCAACTCATTTTTGTTACTTTGGGATTGTTTTTTGCTACTAATGATGCTGTTCCACCAACAGAAGGTACATAATTTCGTCTAATTCTTTTGTTTATCATGAATCTTGAATGGTTTTCCAAGGATTTGTGATCTTGATTGAAGAAATATTGAGTAGCAGTGTGGGTTGTTTTTTAAGAAATTTATACACTTTTCTTTTATTGCAGTTCATGCTCTAACAATGTTCAAAGAAGGTATATTTGATGACCCATTACTGGTTCTATCAAGTTGGAATGTTCTAGGTTCAGATCCTTGTCAATGGGTTGGTGTTTCTTGTTTTGATGATCATGTTATAAAAATGTAAGAAATTTATTTTATATAAAGTGGACTGAATTATATATGTAATGAAACAATGAAAGTAATTTGGGTTTTTTAATCTTGTTTTTGCAGTAACATTTCTAGCTGTTTGATAAAGGGATTCATTGCTAAAGAACTGTTTCTGCTCACATTCTTACGCGAATTGTATGTTTCCGAGCGATATATTACGTAACATAATAAAAAAGTTCAAAGAATTTATTAAGAAATGGTCATACTTGTAGGATTTTACATGGGAACAATCTCCTTGGTCCAATACCTAAAGAACTTGGATTGCTAAAGCACTTAAAGGACTTGGATTTGGGTGTAAACCAGTTATCTGGACCGATTCCGCTTGAAATGGGCAATCTTGTTAGCATTGTTAAAATGTAAGTCTATATTCACACCTCATTTCAAGATTTAATAAACAGGTTCTAATTGTAGTTTTATATGGATAGAAACTTGCAATCTAATGCATTGACGGGAAATTTGCCTGCGGAGCTTGGCAATCTTAGGAACCTTCAAGTGCTTCTGTTGGACAGAAATAAACTGCAAGGAGTTGTTCCGGGTGCTAATGTTACAGATTATGCTTCTGCCATGACAGGAATGTAAGTTAGAAGTATTTCAACTGTTAATATTATCTTTATGTTTTGAATGTTTTTATTGTTTTGGTCAGGTATGTCTCAAATACAAATGCTCTAGGTTTTTGCCATGCAACTCCTTTAAAAGTTGCTGATTTTTCATTCAACTACCTTGTTGGGAGTATACCTAAATGCTTGGAATATCTTCCGAGGTACTTTTCTTTATGGTTATCGTTTTCCCTAATTGATCAAACCAAAAAAAGTAGTTAAATGGAAACTTGTCAATGAGTTGAAAATCATGTGAAGCCCATTTTGACCCGTTACTCAACTTGCTCAAACAGCCCATTTTGCCACATCTGCTTATGTTTATGCTCGTTTGCTTTTGTTTTTCCCTTGCAGGGCCAGCTTTCAGGGGAACTGCATAATGTACAAAGATATCATACCTCGGGCTCCTGAACAATGTGGTATGTTTTAGTAACAAACAGATGAACCATTTTATTATATAAAGCAGTGTCATACTGTCATGTCACCCTAAACTAACAGATACGGAGTGTTCTGAATGTAGGTGTTGCTTCACCAGCTAAACCTTTAAAGTCAGAAGATATGAAACACGATCCTGCTGAAGATAAACAACAGCCCGCCCTGCGTGCATCTAAACCCACATGGATTTTAACTCTTGAAGTAGTGACTGGAGTGATGGCAGGATCCATTTTCCTTGTAGCCATTCTCACTGCCGCACACAGGTTGAAAACATGGAAGAAATCCCAAACCGAAAAAGAACATATGGAAATCTTTATTGGTGAGGAAACTTGGCTGTTCATGAAAACCATCATTTAACATTAACTGAATATGAAGTTGAGTTTCTTTTTCGAGTATGCAGACACTGATATGCTAATAGACGTGAGGAGATACAATCGACAAGAACTTGAAGTTGCATGTGAAGATTTTAGCAACATTATTGGGTCATCATCAAATATTGTAGCTTACAAAGGGAACATGAAAGGTGGACCTGAAATCGCGGTTATTTCTCTTTGCAACCGGGAAGAACTTTGGACAAGCTATCTTGAGCCCTATTTTCAAAAAGAGGTGATGCCAAAAATCTTGAATTTTTTTAGGTGTTTTAAAGATTTGTTTTTTTTAATCAAGTTTTTTTTTTATTGATCAGGTGGCTGATTTGGCTAGGCTAAAACATGATAATGTAGGGAAATTGCTGGGATATTGTATTGAAGGTGTCCCATTTACAAGGATGTTAGTCTTTGAGTATGCATCTAATGGGACATTATCTGAGCACCTCCATTGTAAGTCACTCTCTCTATTAGAGGTCATCATTTGTGCGGGTCAAATTGGTCGACCTGAAACACTTTATTGTTCAAATTTTTAATTAAACAATTTTTTCAACTATAATCTAGTTTTGAAGTAAGGTGAGCATAATGCTCTATGTATTAAAAGTACACTTTGAATTGGTCCCATTTACCCTTCTAGTTTTTTTTCTTTTATCCATTCGACCCACTAAAGATAAAACATAACTTGAATAGACCCAACAGTCTGGGTTTAGGATTCAAGTTTTAGTGTCATTATGTAAAGAAACATGATTTGATGTTTTTGCTTTAATGTACAGATGAAGAAGGGTGTCAACTAAGTTGGACACGAAGAATGATGATTGTATTAGGAATCGCTAAAGGTCTAAAGTATCTTCACACAGAAATTGATCCTCCATTTACTATATCCAAGCTAAACTCTAGTGCAGTATACCTCACCGAAGATTTCTCACCAAAGGTACCGCCTTTAAACATTCTTTTTAGAATAGAATTTGCATATCAACAGTTACATTGTGTTTTACATTTTTGTTTTCTTGATTCTTGTAGCTAGTTGATTTTGAAAATTGGAAAAGCATTATTACAAGATCAGAGAAAAACTCTAGCTTTATTAGCAATGAAAGTGCCATGTGTCTTCAACCCGGTTCGTTAGCAGCACGCGACTTGGATATTCAGGGTAACATCTACGCGTTTGGTGTTCTGCTATTGGAGATCATTAGTGGGCAGCCTCCAATGTGCAAAGACGAGGGATTCCTTGTAGACTGCGTAAGAGATAAGAATCATTATATATATATATATATATGTGTGTGTGTAACGGGTGGCAAAATGAACGGATCACATAAGTTGGGCAACGGGTCAACACACTCTTTGTTGTTTTATAAATAAAATCAGATACTTTAGGTGACTTTCAACCCGTTTGACAGTTTTTTAAGTTTTCTTTTCATTTTACTCTGCTGAAACTTTTTATTTGTTTATTGATGCTTTTTTGAATTTTGAAACAGGCAAAAGAGTATCTTGATGAACCGGGGAAGATGGCATCAGTTGTAGATCCTGCACTGAAGCATTTCAATGATGAAGATCTTGAAGTGATACGTGAGGTCGTCCAAAATTGCATTCAAATAGAGAATACAGATAAAGTCACCATGCAAGAAGTTTGTGCAATGTTGGAAAGCAAACTACACACCAGGGCCTCAATAGAGCTCAAGGCCTCTTCATTAGCCTGGGCCGAGCTCACACTTTCACCTTGACACGAGTCATATAATCCAACAAAAACACTGTAAATTCTACTGATCGTTACATCTATGGATTATAGATACTTACTTTTTTGATCTTTTGAGTTTTGATGAGGAGTTGATGATGATACTGACAAATCTTGTTTTTTAACCAATCTATGGTTCTTGAAATGAATGATTTGATTCAACCCATATTGCTTTTGCGTGTTTTTACTTTTGCAAATAGGTAGCATTAGATATGCTTCAAGACTTAATTACTTTATGTTATATGTAATGTATACATTATTTGAATTTGTTTTGCATAAGTGTACATGTTTCTCCCACGAAATAAAAATATTATCTTTATTTATTTATGAAAGAAAAATACATGATTTCATCAACAGAAAATACATCATGAGTACATAGTTGATAGCTAGTATTTTTGTTTTTAATCAGAACGAGGATATTTCCATTTGACTGAAGTAGACCCCGGAAGGAGCATCATCAGGTAACAAAGCAACCATTACAGGCGCTTTGGCACCTTCTTCCGGGGTCAAGAGTCCTGTGTGAGATGTGATGTCCGTCTTCACATAACCAGGATGGACACAGTTGACAAGAATATTAGGAAACTTTTTCGCCAAGAGCCTTGTGTAAGCATTAATTGCAGCTTTTGAAATCTTATAAGCAGTGCACGTTAAAGGCCAACCGTTCTCTTGCAACTTATTGTCTTTCAAGTCTTTAAAAAACCTTTGGATGATCCCATCAATCTTTTCTTCAGAAAGATTGTCGAAATCTAGAAACTCGGCTTTCACTGTCTCGTTGCTGATCCACTATAAAACGAAGAAGAATATATATATATATATATATATATATATATATATATATATATATATATATATATAGTTTTCAACGACACATAACAAGTTTAACTTTGTTTTAATGTGAATGCACACAAACTACTTACGTGCAGTTCTCCGTAATTCGAAGAAACATTAACGATTCTCGGTGAATTCGAGAGTCGAAGAAGGGGGAGAAATGCTTCGGCTACTGCTTTAGCTCCATAATAATTCGTCTTCATACATTCTTCGCCTAAATCATAAGGCTGGTCGATAATCGGTGCTACAAGATGTGCGTTTTCGTCGTTGACATATGCCTACCAAAACATGTGCATAACCATGTTTATATGACATAATGTTTGAACACAAAACTTCTATGTGCATCACCATCATTACATCATATGTTTTAGAACAGTTAAGTATGCAATATATGTTTTAAAACAAACAAAAATGAAAAATGTGATGATAGTGAATTGACTTACATATCCCATTCCTTCTTTGAAGGCTCTGAATTTATCATAATCTACGATTATGCCGCTTTCAGCTGCATTATTCACCTGTGATGTGGTACACAAAATCCGCAACCTAAACACACTATATCTTATCTTGATAAAGGCATTGCCTCTTAGACGGGATGTGTAAATTAGAAGCAAGAGTATGATAGGTTTGTTGTTTAAAAAAATGTAAAACTAACAACTTATTAAAACAAAATACCAAGATATCGAGTTTCTTGAATTGAGATTCGACGAATTCAGTCAAACGAGTAATACTGGTTGGATTCTTGACATCGAGTTGATGAAAAACAATATTCAGTAGCCCGGAATCTTTAAGCTTTTTGGTTGCTTCCAAACCGCGACTCTCATTTCTAGCTGTTAGTACGACAGTGATATTTTCCGAGGCCAACTGTCGACATATCTCAAGTCCAATACCTTTGCTTCCTCCTGTTACAACTGCTACCCTGCAATGCAATCAAAACAATCAAACTCAAGTCCAAATGATTCAGGCTAGCTAGCTTCTTTAATACATTTGAACAAAACAAAACAATACAATCAAATTCATTCATTTGCTATTATAATTTTAAATAATATATACGTAAAGTATACTGCTTTATATTCCTAACTAGGTTTAATGCCCGTGTATACACACGGGTTGATATAATCCAATAAATATTTTAATAATGAGATAATATTTAAATAATTATAAATATAGTTGTCATTCATTTGATCATAAACCAAATTATAAATGAATTTTTAAATTACACGTCAATAAGTAACAATTATTTGATAATAAATTAAAAAATATATATTCATCTTCTATGTTTTTTGAGTAAAAAAAAGTTTATAAATATTTTAATTTTATAAATTGAATATAAAATCAAAAAAACAAAATTGATTACTAATGAAATTGAAAAAAGATTAAAATATAAACTAAAATATGGCCCATTTATTTTATCCCTCTTATTTTTTCTTTCCATAATATTTCCCCCTCATTTTCCCCCCAAAAAGGATTTTGATGGTCCCCTTAAAACCTTAATTTATTAGATAGACTAGATTAAGCCTCGTGTGTTACACGGGTTGAAAATATAAAAAACAAAATTCCAAAAACAAAATTCTAAAACTTTATGAAAAAATAACATATGAAAATAAGTTACAATTACATGAAAGATATATGAAAATAGAAACACAAATGGTTTAAACTCTAATTTGAGCCTTAAACAAATAGATTTCAACTAAAAATACACTATTATAACCAAATTAAATATCGACGCTTTTAAATTATATCAACTAATTAAAAAAGGGTAAGAAAAATAGGCATACAAATATTCTAGATGATAGATATCCTGCAAAATTAATGGTGACACTCATGTACCGAGTCGAGCGTACAGGTCGGCAAACATGGGTGTAGGCCGTAAATTGCAATGCATTATTTGTTAAGTTGTTTATTTTTCGTTTTACATTGATTTTAGAGATGTAAATAAAATAAAATGAAATTTGATAAAAGAATATTATTAGTGATTTAATGTTTTTGATTTCTTTCCATAAATAGCTAAGATAAAAGATTCTTAATTTTGAGCGGGAAAATGAGTCAACACCCTCTCCAATGGATGACACGTGTCCTCCAAAAACCCTCTTTTGTTAGAATGTATAGAATAGATGTATATATTAATTAATTTTTACAAATTCTTTTTTATATTTTTTTCTTACAAGCTAGTTTCATACACATGTATAGATCAGAAAATCATATTAAATAAGCATAATAGATTTTACTAATTTAAAGCAGTATTATATATTGGTCGATGATACATACTAACATCACATTAATTTTATGACACTAATTTTTTTAACTTTGTTACTAAATGGTATATCTTATTATTATTATTATCGGTCAATAAGTACGTGAATATTATGAATTAGATTATACCCCGTGTGTTACACGAGTTGAATAACTAAAAATATTTAATTATTATCGAACATAATAAACAAAGAATCATATAACGAGTATTACACTATAATTCATTACCATCGTGGCTACGTTCTCTAACACTAACGAAAATAAAACCCATATAGGAAAAATTAGAAGACAAATTACGGATTCACAAGCAGTGGCGTACCCAGGAATTTTTTTCATGGGGGTCGGAAATTTGATAGTAATCTTTTAAGTATCGATATATAATATTTTTTTCAATCCGTTTCGATTCGGTTCGGGTCGAACCGGGTCGGGTCAAATTAAAAAATGACAACAACTAAATTTTAGGGTTCAAAATTAAAAAAGTTTTATTTCTCTCCACCTATATTTAAAATTGAAAATTTTCAATTTTCCTCCACTTACCTAACTTCTTTAATGTCTAACCCTAATTTTTATCTATAAATACCAAACCAAATCACTTTCATCATTCTAAACTCTCTCTCAAACTCTCTTTCATTTTTTTTCTTTTTTCTTCATCTTTTTACTTTACTTTTATTCCTAAATACTTGAAACATCATCTATGAATTTTACCATATATTTACCAACAAGGTAAATCACCATTTTGAGGTTCGAGTTAGGATTATTTTTTCAAACTTTATAAAATAAATCTTTTATTTTGTTTCTTAAACTTCATATGTCTCCATTCTACATCTTTCTTAAGCTACTAATTAATCTACAAATAAGAAGTGAATGAAACCAAATCATGTTCCAAACAAGATTATGTTGGATTATTTGTGTTATGGTATAAAAATGGTAATGTTGTAAACCTTGGTTCTACAACTAAGTTTTCCACCATTTCTCACTTCTCACTTGATTACTTAACAAAAGTGGTTAGATTATTTATGTATTTCCTTTCTTGTACTCATGACCATCCAAATCATCAACTATGTTGATGATTTTGCACAATGGTGAAAAACATTTGAGGTTACAATACCTTAATGCTTGACTATACATGATACTATAAATAAATATATATATTACTCTCTTTTAACCATTATTTAACCTAATCCATGGTTAAATATTATGTGTCTCATATAGGCCGTTACTGGGCATTAAACTGAGTTTTCAAGACTGCATGGGGGGTCGAGGGCTAAATTTTACGGGGGTCGATCGAGAATTTAACATATAAAAACCCAAAAAAAAAATTTCCGTAGGGGGAGCGGATGCCACCCACCCTCTAAGGGTGGGTACGCCCCTGTTCACAAGCAAATTGAAAATCCGATTAAAATCGTGCAAATGAATGACAACTTGTTCTGATACAATCCATGAACTTTGGTATAGAGATAAGAGACGGATAAACTACTGTAGCAGACAAAAACAATGTTTAAATAATATTTAATATAAAAATCAATGCTTTGGAATATTATTGATATATATTTTAGTAATTGATATTTTTACTTTTATAAGAATATGATAATTATTTTTGTAATTAATAGAAAAATATATTACTAATATGATAATTATTTTGTAACTGATAAGTATTATATTATATGATGTTCGTATGTTGTGTAATAGTAGGAGGATTAAATATGTAATATATTATTGGGCGGGAAAATTATGCCAACAATGGCTCCATTGCATGCCATATGACATTAAAAACCCTCTTTTATTAGTATGTATAGATATAGATATAGATATAGATTATTTTCCAAATATAATATTAGCGACTAATAATTCATAGTTTTGAATATACCTTTGTTCAGTTGAGGCAATATTAGTTTTCTCGCCGAGTGATGCCATAATAAACTTTGATCCGCAATCTGTCAGAACCAAAAATCTCAAGTAAAGATCGGATAAAGGTGACAAGTAATATACCGATAATAATAACGTACTCTCACCTCTCGGAAACCTTCGCTAGCCGGAATCTTGATCGGAGAAGAAAAGAAAGTTGTTTTGATTTGAAGATAAAGTGATTGAGGATTTTAAATCTATTGAACCAAGTTTGGCATTTGTCTTTTTCACTCGGTTTAGTGATAGCATATATTTTTATTGCCTGTTTCGGTCCTTAAAGTGTGAATATGAATATTTTAGAATGTGGATTGAGACAGGGATATGATTTAAAACACATTCAAATTGTTTGATGATTATAAAACTAGATGATTCAACGACCCTGCTTTCGGATAATAACATTTTAAAGTACAACTTGTATTATTTTATTTAACAAATTTTGATTTGATTCCTTATTTGAAAGTAGATTTAATTCATTTAACATGTGATATTTATTTATTTAATATATAATTTGAAGGTGATCAATAATTTTATAAAACAAAAGTTGTATTAACTTAAAAATCCGTTGAACATGTCTATGAGATAATAATGTCTTTTAGCCACGAATATTTATAATCATTAATTCATTATCAATTAGATTTTTTTAAGAGTTTGTAACGTTTCAACTTAATTATTTCATTTGATCAATGATAATGCGGTCAGATTTTATGTATGTAATTTTGTCACATGCATTGATAAAAAACTTCTATGTCTTGTATGTTACTGTATAAAGTTGAAATGCGTCACAAGTTATTACCTATTGACCTGGGTTTGTAATTGGGTTTCTTACTACCTTGGTTTTACAACTGAATGGCCGTCGTTGCGACGGGTTCTGGTGTTCATATTTTGATATTTGGGATCGTGGGATAATTCCCGACGCAACATGTATGGTGTAAAGCTTAGTTATGGTTTAATAGTCAATTGAACACACCGCATGAAACATTTTTTTCAATCAAACAACCATTGAATTCAATACAATACTGTTTTACAACAATGTTATGACGATTTATTATTGTAATCATACATCAGATATAGAGATCACTGTAATCAATTATCGAATACAATAATCATAATCAATTACGAGGCTTAACTTGCCTTATTACTAACTCATCCAACTATTTCTCAACTACACAAATCTCAACAAACTTCCAATGATCACCTCTTGGTCGTTTTCGTGTTAAAACATGGAGTCTTGCATCATCCAAAAGTATTGACCAGAGGGCCCACCATCTGGCATTAAAGCTAGTCTCACAGGCCCTCTCGCACCTTCTTCGGTAGTAAAAGTTCCTTTAAAAAATGTCATGTCCGTGGCAACAAAACCAGGACTAACTGCATTCGCACATAACGATGGGTATTTCTTGGCCAAGACCCTTGTGTACGCGTTAAGAGCCGCTTTGGACATAGTATACCCAGAAACATTACTAGACCACCCTTTCTTTGCCAGCAATTCTTCATCTTTAGCATCTTTTAAATACCCCTTCACAACCTCATCCACAAGCTCCTCACTCAATCCATCAACATCACCAAGTATCTTTCTTGCACTTTCATCTTGAACATTCTTTAACAACAAAAACAAGAATGCTTGCATATGACATTGCATACAGAGTTGAAATTAGCATACACGTCTACTGTCGTGAGAAAATTTTTTATCTTACCTCTAGTTGCCCCAGTTTGGATGAGATGTTGACTAATCTTGGAGAGTTAGATTTAAGCATAAGTGTTAGCAAGGCTTGAGTGACATGCTTAGCTCCATAATAGTTGGTTTCCAAGCACTTTTGGATCCCTTCAAATGTTTGTGTTACTGGTTTCTGCACCTGCTTAGCTTTTTCATCGATTACCTATGTCACAATCCAAAGAAAATATCAGCAATCGTTTCATTACAAATTTTCTTATGTGCATAATACATGTTTTTCTATAAAAAACCCAGAAAACAATGTCCAAGGTAATCACTAATCACTCATCCTAGTTATACAAATGAGGATCAATATATGTAACAACAAATATTGTCCGCTTAGCCCACACGAAGCTCTCAACTCATGACTTTGTTTTTAGTCGCCCGTGTGGAGCTACCAAAACCCATCCTTTATATGCCTAATACCCAAACACGTCTAATGGTACACGCAAAACACACTGGCATGGCATGGTATGTGATGCCATTCCTTATGTTCCAGTATCCCTCCTCTCGACAAAACATAACTAAGTGGGAAGGAGTCAAAATTCACCATACCAGGATTGCTAACATCAATCAATTCGTACGAAATGACAATGACATGGAAAATGAGTTGCATTAAAACTTGAAAGAATAAAGTATCATACATTTTGTATTAAGTTGATGAGTTGTTTTCTACCTTAAAAGAACAAGTAAGGTCCTGTTTGGTTGGGTCTGAATGGGACCATTAAGAGGGTGATGTCTGACTCGGTCAGACATCAGATTGTTTGGCATGTTAAAAACTCTACCTCTTAATTATTCCTCAACTTCTTATTCGGTCAGCGTTTTCAAAAGTCTAAATAGAAAAAGAGACCAAAAAGCCCTTGTCTTCTCTTCTTTCTCAAACCCTTCTCTTTCACCTACCATAAGTTCAATCGTGACTCATCTCATACGCAAGAAGTAGAGATTAGTCAAGCAACCCCCTGAAAAAAGTCGGTTCGTCCCCCCATCTAAATTGCATCCCCACTACGGTCAGTTCTCTTTCCATCTTGGCTGTTTTTTGTTCATTTTTCGGTCAACTGATGCATGAAATCAGTTTATTAAACCATAAAATCAGCCAAATGATGCTTGAAATTAGTCTATTAATGCTTGAAATTAGTCAAATTAGGTCGATTATGTATCTTGATTTTGTGAACCTGGTATTAGTTTTGTGAATGTGCGATGGCTTGTTGAATCTTGATTTTGTATGCTAAAGTGATCATGTATATTTTCCTATATTTTGTTGTACACCATCATCATACTCACTTACTAGCCATGTGAAGTGTTGTTCACTTTGTTTAGTTACACTTTTGTTGATGGATTTTGTTTTTTATTTGTTTTGTTATATGTTTTTAAAATTCAATCACTAAGGAGACTTCAAAAACAAGTATATACCAACATTATAGGAGGTTTGAAGAATGTAATAAATCTACACTCACTGCACCATTACAACTTTTGTTTTTGCACCATTACATCTTTTGTTTTTGATTCATTAAAGCAAGTATATACTTCAAAAAGCAAGTATATACCATGCTTCAAAAAGCATTACAGCATAATTTTGGATTCATATTTGTGTTCTGCCATAGACAAACATATTATGTTTCCATCGTTTTGACACCAATGTTTACAGACAAATACTACCTTTGTGATGCTGCATACACTAACACTCGTGGATTTATGACTCCCTACCGTAATACGAGGTATTGGTTAGCTGATTTCCGACGACAACGTGCGTTAACTAAGAAAGAAAGATTCAATCATGCTCACGCTAAACTCAGAAATGTTATTGAACGAACATATGGTGTTTTGAAGGCAAGATTCCCAATCCTAAAGCAAATGGCTCCCTTTTCTTTTCCTATACAAAGAGACATAGTGATTGCTTGTTTCGCCGTTCATAATTTTATAAGGAAATGCAATATTCATGACCAATTATTTATGGACTATGGCGAGGATGAGAACATTATGTTTTCTAATATACAAGGTGGACAAAGTGATGGCCAGTTCGTGCACGACATAGAATGGGGTTCACATGGCATTGAGTATATGAATACTTTGCGAGATGAGATAGCTACGCAACTAATTTCAAATGAATGAAATTAAAATTGTACGCAAAGTATTAATTTCTATTTGGGTATTAGTATGTTTTCAAGCATTTTTATGAAATAATATGTAATGGATTTTTTTATGATGTTTAATATTTCCTTTTTTCTAATTATTCATTAATCAAGGTTCTAACCAAACATATACATTTCATTCAGTACAAAATATGTTAAGAGGGGTAAAATAGTCATTATATACAGTCATTCAGATGTCCAACCAAACAGATCATCTTAACCATTTAGCACTTACCATTCAGACCTCTTAACCAATCAGACCTCTTAACCATTCAACACTTAATCATTCAGCACTTGTCAAACAGCCCCTAAGTCTTAATATATATATATTACCTCAGATGGAAGGTTTAAACTCCAAAACGACTCCTCGTCAACGATCGTACTAGAAACTCCAGCATTATTCACCTGCTCATCAATCCACTTAGTTATAACTGTGTTTAATTGCTACAAAATTAAAGTGTTCAATTTTCTTATCTAATTAGCTAGGCATAAGATAAATACTTATGAATATGCTAGCCATTTCAAATACCACTTTATTTTTGTATGAACTCAGGGACAACACAAATCAGATATTTTTTGTCTACATACATATATACAATGAGTTAATTATTGTTACCAGTATATCGAGTTTCCCAAAACGATGATCAATGAAATTTGCAAATGAAGCAATACTGGCCGGATCTGTGACGTCAAGCTGATGAAAAACGACACCGGAAGAGTTGAGTTTGGCGACGGCGTCGATGCCTCGTTTCTCGTCTCTTGCAGTTAACACAACGGTGACAGCTTTATCAGCTAACTGCCGGCATATTTCGAAACCAACGCCTTTGTTTCCACCGGTAACAACAGCAATCGTAGACATTAATTTGATCAACAACTGATAGATAGATAGATGATTACAGGAGCACAAATGGAGATTGTAGATTTGAGTTATGAAGATGGATTGGAGACAATTCCAAATTGAGTACGCTACAACTTTTTAACCGTTTTTTTACTTATTTGGTCTCTTGATATTTGGGAAAGGTATTTAACTTTTTTGTTTTTTTAAACAACTAAGAAAAAGAAGTAGACCGGTTACGACACTCATGTACGAGGATTAGGGGTGTGCACGGTTCGGTTCGGTTCGGTTTTTACCATTAACCGACACCGAAACCGAAGTGGTCGGTTTTTACACTACAAAAACCGATCGGTTTTCGGTGTTTCGGTTTTTCGGTGTTCGGTTTTTTGCGCGGTTTCGGTTCGGTTTTTCGGTGTTTCGGTTTTTTTCTCATCTTTACTTATTAACCCATTAATACTTAAATTTTTGAAAACTTGTAAATATCACCAAAGAGATGTCAACATGAAACAAAAGTACACAAATGTATTTAACATAATCACTTAGTCAAATATGTTATCTTGTAACAAAAAAGAAGATGATATTTTTATATATGTCAATCTTTAACTTAAAACCAACAAACAAAACTTGTGCGGGAAATCTTTCACATTTCTACAATCACTTTCCACGAGTTCACTACACCACTTTAGGATGGTATAGTCCATTTGGTCAAGTCTTTTTCTTCTCAAATAATAAAGTCTTTATGTGTCTTATTTCAATTTAAATAATATAAAAGTAACATACATATGTTAATACTTAGGATAAAAAATTAAACAAAACTTATATAAAAAGTATCGGTTCGGTTCGGTTATTCTCACTTGTAAAACCGACACCGAACCGACATTATCGGTTTCGGTTTTTTTCGGTTCGGTTTTTCTTGCTTTTTTGTTCGGTTCGGGTTTTTCGGTTCGGTGTCATCGGTTTTTTCGGTTCCGATTCGGTTAATTCGGTTTTCTGCTCACCCCTAACGAGGATAACACCTTTACTTTTGCATTGTGCTTAAACATAATGAAAATTTGTTTTTTTATAAGGAATCATTGGGTTACCGTAACTGGTCTATCTCTATCATGTGTGAGTTATAGCGTCTTGCACTGTAGCAGTGTGTATGTTCTAGTTGTTGAATTAGAGTGGATCAAAGCAAACACACTACTCTCGGCTAGAGAACAGAAAAGAAAAAGAGATACACTCAATTTGCTGTGAAAGTTTTTCTGGTTAACATAAACTCTCCTTAAATTAAGGAAACACTAACCCACTAACTAAAAGACTAAGTAAATTAATAAAATAAAACCATAAATGACTTAGTCATGCAACTTGGTCATGTATGACACATGACTTGCAACCTAGAACAAGTGTTGTCAAATTTTACACTAGTCTCATAGTCTCATATATGGTATGCTCTACAACATAGATGTACACATCGAGTGAAAACCGCTTTAGATTTTGTCAAAAAAATTCAAAATTAATTTTTTAACTAATTATGGATGAAACCAAACTGAGTGAGTGGAATGATCGAATTTAATCATGTCGAGCCATGTTTAAAACCAAGTTGATAGAGATCAATTCAAGTTTTATCTTGTTGACACTCTTTCACCGAACTGGATTAACAATCAATCTTAAACCTACATATTGAGCCGGGTTGGTTTCTGGAAGCTTGAAAACCGGGTCGTATTGCCGGTTAGTAAATGACAAATACATAAACACGAAGGGCTGAAAATGCAAATCAACAAAATGAACAACCTGCACAAGATCTTCAAACCTTCAAACTGTTAAACCCTCAAAACCCTAACCCCAAATACCTCAACAAACATACTCATTTCTCAATGATCTTCATACAACGTTCAACGATCTTCCGCCACAATGTCCACCACAGTCTCACCTTCCTCCGCCGCATGGGCGGCGGCCCACGAACATTCCCCGGCGGCCTTAACAAATGGCAATGGAAACGCCTCCATGAAAAACAAGCCAGACAGAAAGAAAAACGTCTTTTAGATCAAGAGAAACAGCTTTATCAAGCGCGTGTTCGGTCCGAAATCCGATCCAAACTCCGACCCGAAATCGCTGATTCGGATTCATCCGTACATGAGCAGCATGAACAGAACGTGAGCTCACCTAATTATAAACCTTTATCACCTAAAGATCATGTTAAAGCGTTAGCGGATCGGTTTATGAAAGAAGGAGCTGAAGATTTGTGGAATGAAGCTGATGGTCCAATTAGTTCATCTACTGCGAAACAGATAGATAGAGTTGAGTCGAATTATAAGCCGTTCGATTTAAGGAGAGTTACGTATGGTCAAAATCACAGTAGGCGATTTTCAGTGTGTGTTAATTCACTTATTCATTCTTCAGTTAGGCATTATTCAGTTAGGAGTTCTAGGTTTAGGTACAGGAAAAATGATGGCTCGTCGAGCGAAGATGGGACGGATGAGGATGAGGGGTTTTTAGTGAAGACAACGAGGGATGGGAGTTTGAAAGGGGCTCGGTTGAGTTTAGTCGGGTCGTTAGATGGTGAGGGGAGTGATGATGATGGTGATGATGTGAAGGGAAATGAGAAGAAGAAGATGATGATGAGTAGTGCTGCATTGGGGAAATATGATATAAAGAAGACGAAACGGATACCGTTGAAATCTTTGGAAAAGGAGGATGATTTGTCGCTGCATGTACAGGCGATTAGGAATGAGTTTAATAAGAGACGCATGGCTGAAAAAGATAGTGAAACGTGTGATGATGATTCAATCCTTAGTCCAAAGAGGTTTGTGTTATTTTTAGTGGTGAATCATAATGATAATAAGACTAGACCTTTTAGGCTCTGTGTTGATGAAAGCATGTGGCTTTTTTTTTCTTTGCAGGTTTGACGAGTGCAATATATCTCCATTGACCGTAAAGGCGCTTACTTTAGCAGGTTATGTGCAAATGACCAAGGTTCAAGATGCTACAATATCTGCCTGCCTTGAGGGTATGCGGCTTATTTGTGTATTCTTTTGTGCTAATTAGCTTGATATTTCTCTTAATCTTGCATTAGCTTTAATGAGGTGTTGACATTATTACAGAACTTGTTAATTCTGGACATTATTAGGCATAATATTAGGTATACATAGGCTCCAAACATGGTTTTTTTTCTATATGCAAGAAATATATCTTATACTCTAGCTTCTAAGGTACTGAAATGAATATGATATTCCAAACTATCTTGTGCTCTAGCCCTAAATTTTGTTAAACATGAAATAATGCATCACAATGTCTTGCTAACAGGCAAGGATGTTTTAGTCAAAGCTAAAACTGGAACCGGGAAAAGTGCTGCTTTTTTGGTACATGAAAAGCCCCTTCTTGTTTACATTCAAGTTTATTCTTTTGTTGCCCTTTTTCTTTCTGGTTATGCATTGTTGTTAAACACAAACAGCTCCCCGCAATTGAAACAGTATTAAAGGCTTCAGTTAACAACACTGCAAAGAGGCTTCCACCAATATGCGTTCTTATTATGTGCCCCACAAGAGAACTAGCTAGTCAGATAGCCGCAGAAGCCAATGTATTGCTAAAATATCATGATGGAATTGGTGTACAAACACTTGTTGGCGGTACTCGATTCAAAGTTGACCAGAAACGTCTAGAAACAGAACCATGCCAGGTATGCTGTTTTCTTTGCTCATTGTTTCATCTGATGGTGATTCAATTGTAGAATCTGAAATGTCCTTAAGTTTTTGCTGATAATTTACTTGTATAAACCTCTTCTTTTTTAGATAATTGTAGCAACTCCTGGTAGATTGTTGGATCACATTGAGAACAAATCTGGATTCTCCGCACGTTTGATGGGATTGAGTATGCTTATACTTGATGAAGCAGACCATTTGCTAGACCTGGGCTTTCGGAAGGACATGGAGAAAATTGTTGATTGTTTACCTCGTAAAAGGCAATCTTTATTCTTCTCTGCAACACTTCCAAAAGAGGTTAGTATTTTTCTTTTGATTCGTTTGGCAGAAGTTTATATGGAAACTAATAATCAGCACATACATGAAGGCGATGTAGGCGTACTTTTGTTAACGGGGATGCCACTTAAACTCTTGTCCTGACTCTAAGAAACTGACATTTTTTAGAAACCCGATGACAAATATATATCTGCGTCTGCAATAGCATCTCTTTTGTTTCTACGTATGTGTTGATTGTGCATTTAGTCTGTGTTTACTGTTAATTTCACAACTTTGTATTAATTTAACAAGTCCACAGATCTTAATATGTCAAAATTTGGTTGAGGGACTTTTTCGTGAGAAATAAGAGTATGTTGGTTTGCTATGATTTCTAACTCTTCCTTTTAAGAGTAACGCAAGAGGAGTATCTCAACTATTATATGATCTCTTGCTGCTGGTACGATTTGCAGGTTCGGAGAGTATCTCAACTTGTTTTGAAAAGAGAGCATGATTATATTAATACAGTTGGGTTAGGTCCAGAAACACACGATAAGGTGTGTCATGTTGACCTTATTGATCAGTTTCCTGTATTTGTATGTGATACTTGTATTGCCCTTACAAGGAGCTAGTTTTGATGTATAGATGGCTTGTTTTGATAATCAACACAGGTTAATCAATCTTACCTTATTGCCCCACATGAACAACATTTTCAAATAGTCCACCATCTATTGAAGGATCACACTTTTCAGGTCCCCAATTATAAGGTATGATGCATTCATAGTGCTTTAAATGATAATATGGTGCATATGATGCATTCATAGTGCTTTTATTTTTCAGGTTATTGTGTTCTGTACTACTGCAATGATGACGTCACTCATGTTTTCTCTTCTTCGTGAGATGAAAATGAACGTAAGGGAGATTCATTCTAGGAAGCCACAACTGTACCGCACTCGTGTTTCTGAAGAATTCAAGGAAGAAAAACAGCTCATTCTAATTACCTCTGATGTGTCAGCTCGTGGAATGAATTATCCTGATGTCACTTTGGTAATTCAGGTAAAAGAACATGCATAGAAGTTATGACATCTAAGATGTACATTGCTCTGTTCAGTAAAAATTAAATCAAAACTTATACAATTCTTGGTTCAACTATCTAGAATTGAACCACAAGCTTGTTAAGTTTTATGCTTTTTGGAAGTACCAACTACCAAGTTGTTTTTTTATGTTTGTTGTGATCTTAAAACTCATAATGTGAGCAGGTGGGTGTCCCTGTGGATCGTGAGCAGTATATAAATCGACTTGGAAGAACAGGACGTGAAGGCAAAGGTGGAGAAGGAATGTTGTTGCTGGCACCGTGGGAAGAATATTTTCTTGAAGAAATCAAAGATCTCCCTCTTCATAAATCTTCCTCACCACATTTAGATCCAGATACCCAAATTAAGGTTTGTTGCTAATTAAAACTTTCATGCTAATTTGAATTGTTTCGTTCATGAATATTGTGATGTTGAGTCAAAATTGGAAAATGTGCTTAGATTCATTTGTGATGTTAAAGTAAAAATTTTACTTGCAGATTGAGAAGTCAATGGAAAAAGTTGACCCGAGTGTGAAAGAGGCAGCATATCACGCTTGGCTTGGGTACTATAACTCTATCAGGGAAATAGGTAGAGATAAAACGACACTTGTTGAGCTAGCCAAGAGTTTTTCCGACACTATTGGGTTAGAAAAAGTTCCTGCACTCTTTAGAAAAACAGTGGTCAAGATGGGGCTAAAAGATATACCAGGCATTCGGGTTCGAAAGTAGCTTGAGTGCGCTGTTTGGTTTATTTGTTTTCAGGTCCTACCATTTTCTTCAATCCAAGAGCTCATTTGTTTTCTTCTTGCTTTGATTATGTACATATAGTTGTTAAAAAATATCAAATGAGAGTGGTGGTGATATTTATTCAAATGTAAGACAATCATGAATAATTCCGCAACACAACTAATTTACACAACCTGCTAGTATAGGCGGGGCTCGAACTTTTGACTTCAAACAGCTTTTTACCACTCTTACTTTAAATGGTCTTTGCTATTAAACCCAACCTCTCATCCGTATCCGTTGATGTAGCTTGTCACATTATCTTATCCACTAAAATACACTACGCCAGTACTTTGTTTCCACAATGTTTAATAATTAATACCACTAAAGAATTTTAATTCATTTTTAGCCGCCATCATCATTCACCAAAAACTAAAGATAAAAACAAGTGGGCATTAGGCCATCAGCGTTTTTGGCCTCATGATACAATGACATCTGGTGTTGGTTTAGATTTGAGAACTTTAAGTTATCATATTCAAACGGGACTTAAGGGAGTTTTCTAAAGTGTTGAGTTTCCTCTTTAAAAGTGTTAATAGGTAATTCAGGTCTGAAACGTCAAGATTTGTATGAATGCTTGACATCTATCTCAAGAGGACTACTTACTCGGCTGTGTGTATTGGTTGTTAACTCCAAATGCCATTAAAAAAATTAGGCCGCCATGAAAGAACCATTGTGTGTGTATACATATAGAAACAAACAACTTTGACACTTTAAATGTAGCTAGCAGAAAAAAAAGTACTTTATATTCGTTTTTTAATATGTGATTATAGTAAGTAGAGAAATGTAGGAACCGTTCGTACAAAAACATAAAATTCTTTTATTAATTCATTTACAATACAAAGACAATAAAGGAAACAAGTACATTACAATACGATTACAACCGAAATAAAACAAGATACCAAGAAAGGGGTAGAAGCAGAAGCATATTCGTGGCTGAGGATTCGTGTTCAACACGGGTCCCTTAAAACAAATTCCGAGTCTCCCAAGAGAACTCGTTTGTTTCCCAGGGTACAACAGCCGAAGCAGTATGTACTGCCGGGATTGACTTACAACCCAAATTATACCTTAAAAAAGAGCATGAACATGATCAAAGATTTGTTAGAAATAATATAAAGAGAAAGAATGAGAGATCTTTTAGAGTTGATGAAGTTATTGGTGTAGTTTGGTGTCTCTTCTAACCAAGGCTTACCTTGGTATTTATAGGTGAATGAGTCAAACATTTCATTCAATACCCATAACCAATGAGTTGAAACACCCCATTAAACATGAATAATGAGATGAAACATCTCATGTAATAAAAATAACACATTAACTAAAAAGTTGAAACACCAATCAACATATTATTTTGTATTTTTCACAAAATATTATTTGTGTTTACAAAATTTTCCAACAATCCCCCACATGGGAAAAAGACAAAATCTCATTTTCTCAAATGAAAAACTAATTTTCTCGTGTGAAAAACTCATTTTCACATATTACCCCAACAATCCAAATTGATCGTTACATACAAGTTTCTTATATATAATTTAGCGGTTGAGTATTGCCGGATAGGTAGGTGTTACCTTTGAACCTTCCGTTGTGATGCATACTTAGTCTCCTAGTGGTTCGGTAGACGTGATGTCCTTGAACCAACCACCATTTATGGAGACGACAATACACTTCACACAACACTCTCCCTGGTTCAGTCAAACCCTCATTGTCGTGTCCGTTATGGTCATGGAACACTAGCCTGGTTCTGCGAAAGCTCTAGAAATTGCGCACCCCACAATTTCATTCGAAGCGACCCCACTTCTCTTTCACATAGGTGATTTATCTAAAAATCATTAAAAGCATTAAGGTTACTATGATTACGCAAATTATTAACCATACGGTATGCTTAACCTCACAACGCGTCACTTTTGTTATAGGAATGGACTAGGAAGTATTTAAGCTCCCTTTATAATTTAGGAGGACATGTATAAACATTTATACATATAGCTTATATATCAACTGATATATTAACTGTGCCCCCACAGTGACCACCCTTAAATATATGAGTAGGTTGTCCTATTGAACTTAGATATTGGGATCTCCAGTCAACTAAGTTAGGTTTTCCTTCATATATCATATTTCATGGGCTTTAGTCTCATTCCACAACTCCGTCTCTCAGCAACCGACAGTTGTCGGATCCAAAACCATTATCTATGACTTCGTCAAGTCAATACAAATAATTGCAATTGAGATGAGTTGTTATGATGTGTTATTAACTCACAAGTTAATCTTGCCTTTTTACATTTTTAAGACAATAACCCCAGGTATCAACCCGAATGTAGGTATATATTTGTCTTTAAAAACACATTTCAAGGCTAACATATCCATGCCATTAGTGGTTGGATGTCAAATATAACTAATTGACATTTGAGTCTAACTAGTAGATTCGGTCACATATTTGCATTATATTTGGCTCAACAAAAGGTTCCCTTTTGATACGGGTTTGAGAAAGTTTCTCAAATACCATTTCTCATATGGCTTCCCCCCACATTTGTTGCACTTAGATAGAATATGTTTAAATATAGTATTAGACATCTATGATTTGAACAAGATTAACGTCTTTGTATCAATGATGTCATAAATACTTGTTTACCGACTAAAGCAACACATGCCTTGTTATAGGTTGTTATCAACCATCTCAAACTTAAATACTTTTAAGTTATCATCTAGGTTAGATCTAGAAAATTGAGTTCTCTATAAGCTATATGACTTTCCTTAGATTGAATGACAACCGTCACTCACATTGTCTTATACACAACTTTACTTTTATGTTGTATATGAGTTGGATGTTTCACATTAGTAGTCTCCTCAGAGCCCTATAATTAATAAGTACTAGTCTAGCATGCTTTAGACTACAATACTCTAGCATGTGAACAGAAGATGCATCATTCTGATTCTTCACAGCTTTTAAGGAATATCCTAATATTCATTCACAACATTCATTTCATAGTTTAAACAAACAATGAGATTTGTTCAACATCCCAAAATCTCAATATTTTTGAAAGTCTAATATGTAAGTTACACAAACATACATATATCATCATTCAATCTAGGATCATAAACTTTTTTCCTTTTTCTCAAAAGATTTCATCCTTGACTCATATGGGCTTTGAACAATCATAATTTGATCTCACATAGTGGTACTCCCACTTTGAACAATCACAAACTTTATATAAAACATCATATTGTTTATATAGTAAATTGTTCATAAGTATTAGTATTTGAACATTATATATGTTCATAGCAACAAAGATTTATCTTTCCATCAAATAGTCAACTTGAATCTATTATTGCTTTATGACGTGTTATTTTTCACAAAAGTAACAAACTATCTTAACACTTTGTGTGAAACTTTTGGTTTATTTCATTCTAAACCAAATCTTAGTTTTGTCAAAACATGCACTTAGCAGTTTCCAAATTAACTATTTTAATTTTTTATGTTTTGATTACGGAAATCAATACCCAAAATTGTAAATAGTTTTATTGAATAAATAACTTCTAACGCACACGTTAGAGATAAGATGTTTACATAGAACACTCTTATTTAAATTCATTATTAACACACATGTTAAGAATAACCGCCTACATAAGACGCTTTTAGACCATAAAATTTAGGTCATATCTAACACACATGCTAGATAAGTAAATAGGTTCTAACACACACATTAGTCAATAAAAAGTCTACGTCAAACGTTCTAAGCATATGGATTCATGTAATGAAAGGTTACAACAAAATGTTTGCAAAATGTTTTGAAACGAAAAGTTTTATAAAATGGTCATTTGTAAAGCAAGCATTATTAATGATCATGATTGTCAACGTTTTCGAGTGAATAAAGATTTCATCATTTGTTTCTAACAAAAAAAACGATTTTAAATTTAAAAGATTAATACTAAATCCATACAAAATTGATTATATTATAAAGAATCTCTTCTAATACTTAATTAGAATATCATTAGGTTTTAACACACATGTTAAAACACAAGTTTCACTTTCACATATGAAAGATTTCTTACTCGCAAATAAGAAATACAAGTTTTCATAAGATGCGTACACAAACATAACCATTCTTAAGACCATATGAAAACTAATCTTGAAACCGACAAACGGTTAATTCAAAGTTTTAATCTTGAAACCACATAGGTTTCGAAAACTTTGATTTAAAACAAAATTGGATTTTCAACATTTTTGTTTTAACATCTTGAGCCATTCAAAAAAATATATTAATGGAAATGAAACCACTTTTGAATGCTAAAGAAACTCATGAGAGTATTAAACTCTCAAAGTAATTGAGACAAGTGTTATGAAAAACTAACAAAGCTTTTATACATAAACAAAATTACACTTAATAAAACCAACAAATGGTAAAAAAAGAATCACTTTCTTTGTAAGTAAAATCCGGTTCTATAAAAAAGTCAAGTGTAAGTTCTCTAAGTCCAACTTTGAGAGACGAACAATGACTATATATATATTTTTTTAAATACGAACGGTGATTTAAAAAAAAAATTTGTTTTAAGATTGTAGGAACCGTTCGTACAAAAACATAAAATTCTTTTATTAATTCATTTACAATACAAAGACAATAAAGGAAACAAGTACATTACAATACGATTACAACCGAAATAAAACAAGATACCAAGAAAGGGGTAGAAGCAGAAGCATATTCGTGGCTGAGGATTCGTGTTCAACACGGGTCCCTTAAAACAAATTCCGAGTCTCCCAAGAGAACTCGTTTGTTTCCCAGGGTACAACAGCCGAAGCAGTATGTACTGCCGGGATTGACTTACAACCCAAATTATACCTTAAAAAAGAGCATGAACATGATCAAAGATTTGTTAGAAATAATATAAAGAGAAAGAATGAGAGATCTTTTAGAGTTGATGAAGTTATTAGTGTAGTTTGGTGTCTCTTCTAACCAAGGCTTACCTTGGTATTTATAGGTGAATGAGTCAAACATTTCATTCAATACCCATAACCAATGAGTTGAAACACCCCATTAAACATGAATAATGAGATGAAACATCTCATGTAATAAAAATAACACATTAACTAAAAAGTTGAAACACCAATCAACATATTATTTTGTATTTTTCACAAAATATTATTTGTGTTTACAAAATTTTCCAACAAGAAATGGATTTTATTATAGCTCATCGACTTGGTTAATTTGTGTCTTAGAAACGTAAAGTACAATACATGTTATGATTCATGCATTTAGCACACTTGCTTAATTTGTATTATGGTTGTGGTTTTTGACCATATCTTATTAAGCTACATATATAGGATAAGATCCTTTCTTTTTTATTTATTTATCTGTGTTCCACTTGCTCACTAATCATATTTTTACATAAGCCGCCACAATATATAATAAACTCGATCTCTTATGGTTTTTTGCCCATTATATAAAGGGGAACGTACATGTATATTTTACACGTACATAACCAAACATGTATTACATGGCTCCTCTACTTTTTGTTTTTGTTCTTCTTGCTACATTTCTAGATACAACAGGTTCGATTATATCTCTATCTCACACACATCATAATATTTTTGGTTAATTAATTTGCTTTTATATCTTTTGCGTACAAAAACTATATTAATTGGGCGGGTATCTTAGAGCGACGTACGTTTTCGTGTAATTTAAGTTATTTAACCTTTAAACTGGCATCGTTATAGTACGTAACAATATATAGTACGTAACATATATGTGAAAATTTTGGTAACATCAAGTGATCTAAATGACATGACAGAATCACAAATTGGAGTATGCTATGGAATGATGGGCAACAATCTTCCATCAGCTGCACAAGTCATAAGTTTATGCAATTCAAACAACATAAGACGGATGCGACTGTACGATCCTAACCAAGCCGCTCTACAAGCATTGAGCGGATCCAACATTGAGGTGATGATAGGAATACCGAATTCAGATCTTCAATACGTTGCTGCGAGTCGTGACAATTCGTTTGATTGGGTATGGAGAAACATTATGAGCTTTCCTGGTGTCAAATTTCGTTACATAGCAGTTGGAAACGAGGTTAAGCCGAATGATGCGACGTTAGCTCCGTTGGTTCATCCTGCTCTAACTAACATCAATGAAGTTGTTTCGTTTTACGGCCTAAAAGATCAAATCAAAGTTTCAACTTCGATTGACACGACTATGATTGGAGTCAGTTTTCCTCCATCACAAGGTGCATTTAGAGATGATGCTAGGGCTTACATTGACCCGATTATCGGGTTCCTCGTTGCCGTCAATGCACCTTTGTTGGTCAATGTGTATCCATATTTCAGTTATGCAGGAAATCCCCAAGAGATATCGTTAGCCTACGCGACATTCACTTCTCCTGCAACCGTGGTACAAGACGGAGCGAATGGATACCAAAACCTATTTGATGCGATAGTTGATGGGATGTACTCGGCGCTAGAGAGGGCCGGAGGATCCTCAGTGGAAATTGTGATATCAGAAACTGGATGGCCATCAGCTGGTGCGTTTGCGGCAACATTTGATAATGCAGGCACGTATTATAGAAATATGGTTGCACATGCGCCACGAGGTACACCTAAGAGACCAGGAAGAGCCATAGAGACGTACTTGTTTGCCATGTTCGACGAGAATAATAAAGAACCTCAACTCGAGAAAAACTTTGGAGTGTTCTACCCAAATCAACAAGCAAAGTATAACCTCAATTTCAATTCCATCCAAAAAGGATTTGAATCCATTTAGAAATGGCCGGCATGCATGAATAATACATGATATAGTACGTTTGAGTTTGTTAAACATATATATTCTAAGGTTGAATTCGAAAAAATTAATTGCATGCTTAAATAATGTATTTTCGTGTGGTACGTCTTACTTTTTAATAAAGTTTTTTTACATATTTCCCCTTCCTAAGTCCATCAATTACATATTTACCCAAACCTAAAGTTTAATTACATATATCCCCTTTGACATAATGAATTACTCATTTACCCCTTCCTTTACATAAACCATAAGAAAATATAAAAATATATTTATGAAGATAATTAAGGGTAAAATAGTAAATCAAAAGGCTATTTTGAAGAAATTGGGTAAATATGTAATATATATGGTTTAGGAAGGGGAAATATGTAATTAAATTTAAGGAGTGGGTAAATACGTAATAAATGATCTTAAGAAGGGGATATATATAAATGCCCCTTTTAATAATACATATATATAGTACGTTTGAGTTTGTTAATTTAATGTTTTGTGTCTTGTTAATAATTTTGTATCATGCTTGGCTTATATCCACGTACTTCATATGATGACATTGTACCGATACGTTATTACCTTTATGTTTAATATGACTAAAATAAATTTAATATTTTATTTAATGCTGATAGAAGGCTATATGTTAAAAAAGCCCTTTGTATAGGCTATATTTTGTTTTTATACTTGTCATTTAGTTACATTAATAATACTAATATTAAAGTTTTAAAACATACTTTAAACCCACTTCTTTATTTTCTGAGATTTAATTAAACCCAAATGTTAAAATATACTCTAAATCAAATTTTTTTATATTTGTTAGACTTTAATCTATATTATTTTATTAATATTTTGTTGAAATGAACACCAGATTTTACTAGCTAGGTACAATAACCACACTTAGGTCAACAGGTGTTAAACCAACGTGGTAGCGGTTGACGAGCATGAAACTAATTCTTTTAGAGCGCTAACTTGCCTTAAAGGTGTTCGAAGAGGTGTTAATGTTTTGTTGGGCGTAAGACACAACCATACACACAATCGATTCATTTTTTATTTTAAAAAAAAGGTGTTAAACCATTACATGGTATGAGGTGGAGTGAAGATGAAGAAAATGATCGAGTAATGTTACGTCTGGGTGAAGTTAAGGAGGGTGAGACAGTACGTACCCGAGTATGGCGTTACATGTGAAATAACATGTTTTTTTATTAATTTGCTAGGTGACCAAGAATAGATAAAAGGTGTTGACTCTAAAAGTTGGCAGTAGGCCACCATGAAAGAACCATTGACCATTGTGTGTGTACACAACATACAAGGCACAAATACATTATACATAGATGTTCAATGGATATAGAGATGAGATGTTACAAACGTAAAGTACAATTGATATCATTGTCAATTTTAATTAATTAATTTATTTTGTTTCAATATCAGCGGCCTCAAGTGTCATTTATATATGTTTTTTTTCCCTTCGTTATAAAACTACAAGTTAGTTCCACTTGTTCATAATTCATAAATTAATCATAATTTCACATAATTAAGCCACCTTAGTATTTATATTATATTATTGTATGTTTTCTTGACCATTATATATATAAAGTGGCATATACGTATATCACATACATAACCAAAAATGTCTTCCATGGCTCATCTTCTTGCTATTTTTGGTCTCCTTGTTGCATTCCTATTTTTGGTCTCTCTCATTGTGTAACATCCCATTTTTTATAAGTAAAAATTTGAAAGATATAATTAGTAGAGGTTAAATGATAACTGAAAACGTGACACGTTAATGAAACCGGGTTTTTAGTTATCAACCGAACCTATGAATGAATGATTCGTTATTAGTAAATGAAGTTAAATAAATACACAATTATTCATACACACAATATATATCTTATAGCGTGTAATTATAAATCATGTTAGAAGGTTTGTAATATATAAAGCAAAATGTAAAGAACATAGAAGTGGATAACTAAATAATTAGTTGGTAGCCTTCACATCTACTATAAACTAAATTATGATAAAACTCAAAAGAATGAGAATTAGTTGTACACTGCCACGTTTCCATATGATTCATCTATTGAAGTTGGGTAGTTTTTTTTATGCAACATAAATTATAAGAAGTGGATTATATCAAACGTTCATGTTATCTATCTTGAGAAGAATCGAGAATTATCATGAAGAGTTTAAATCAATTTTAAAAGAACAATAATAAAATAAGAATAAGACTTCAAATAGATACATGCAAGTCGGCTAGTAAGTTAGTGTATATATATACATACATACATACATGTACTTTACATACACACAAAAATTTACGAATCATAGCAAGAAACAAAGTAAAAGTTATACGTATACGTTCGTGAGTGGATTTTAACTTGCACTATCTAGTAGAATATGGGTGAGCAGAGAGATAATTGACTCTACGCAAGAATAAGAAAAGTGGACGGTTAAGTAAACAAGTGTTTAAGGTGAGTGTTACATCCCCCTGAAAGTATATATGTGTGTGTTGCGATGTATTAGTATATAGTATTGTTACTATATATGCTATTATTTTATGGATGTTATGACTATTATTATGTGATTACTCTTTTGTGTTATAATTAATAAATGGTTATGTTATGTGATTATTGTTAGACCCAGATGGTGGATTTCTGGGACAACAATAAAATATTGTTAGACCCAGATGGTGGTTTTCTGGGACAGCAATAAAGTATATTATTAGACCCAGATGGTGGTTTTCTGGGACAGCAATAAAGTATATTGTTAGACTCAGATGGTGGATTTCTGAGACAACAATTTATAAATATATTGTTAGACTCGATGGCGGTTTTCCGACACAACATATATTTATTAGATCGCAGGGTGTTAGCGATCAAGGTATATTGTTAGACCCAGATGATGGTTTTCTGGGACAACAATATAGTTATTGTTATAATTATTGTTAGACTCGATGGTGGTTTTACGAGACAACAATAATTATTAGATCGCAGGGCGTTAGCGATCAAAGTTAATGTTTAGACCCAGATGGTGGTTTTCTGGGACATCATTAACTTGTATTTAATATTGTATAATTAGGAGAAATATGAAAAAGAAAAATTTATGGTTCAAGTAAAATATGTCATTATGGGGTAACATGGCATATATATTTATTAATGTACACTCACTTAGCGAAAGCTAATATGTGATTACTATATACTTTCAGGTAATTCGTTTGAGCGGGAAGGGTGATTATGGATCAAGTCTTGAAATAGAAGATCGAACGTGTATTTTAATAAAAAAATTAAATGTAATAGTCAAACTAGTTTTGATAAAACAATATTTGTAATGTTATCTTTGTTATGAAATAAAAGTTTGATACTTCATTATATAAGTCTTTTTAAAGAAAATTTTTGGGACCTAACATTCCACACTAAACTCTGATTTAATTACTATATAAAAATGAGGGTGTTACACATTGTTATCGATAGAGTAGTAAAAATTATTTTAGAAAAATCAGCTGATGCGTGAGTCGTGACACCTAAATTGTAAATTGTCATTGTTAGAGTAGTACGTTAAAAATACTCTAAGCTTATTTAAATTTCTAGTGTATTGATACTATAAAATGTAACATTTTATATAAACTGACTCACGAAACAAAAATATTAAATGATTGTTAACCTATGCAGAATAATCACAATTCACAAGTTGGAGTATGTTATGCAGAATCACAAGTCATATATATATATATATATATATATATATATATATATATATATATATATATATATATATATATATATATATATATATATATGTTTATACAATTCAAACAACATTAGGCAAAATGAATGAGACTCTATATATATATGATCCTAACCAAGCCACTCTACAAGCATTGAGTGGATCCAACATTGAAGTGATGGTAGGGGTCCCGAATTCAGATCTTCAATACGTTGTAGCGAGTCGTGACAATTCGTTTGATTGGGTGTGGATCGGAAGAACATGATTTCCTTAGGCGTAAAAAAATCCCTAAAACTGAAGTATAAATACCCTCGATCTGTTGTTGATTTAAAAGTTGCTTCAATGGCGATTTGATCATCACGTATTTGCATGGGACTAGTACGTACATGTTTGGTTGTTGATTCTTCTATTGATTGTTGATTTGTACGTACGTATATAAATGGTGATGATGACTAGTACTGGAAATTAAGATGCATGCATGGGACATAACGTACACTTACTTTTGATATGGCTAAATTAATTAAGAGGTTGGATTCACTTGGTGTACGTTCTGATAGTAGCGATGCCGGCCAACACTCCTCCGAGATCTCACTCCGGCCGGCCAGTCGTGTGTAAGCTTCTTTATTCTCAAGATTTAACTTAATTAATTGGTCATTGTTATTTCTTATATTAAAAAAAGCTCTAGTAATCGATTAATTACATCCGAAAAGATTGTCTCCTAACATAGATTGCTAATGTAGTTTCTTTTTATTTGTGCTCATAGAAGCAGGCTGGACTAATGAAGAGGTCAGTTGGCTGTCAATGTGTAATATCATATATAGTTTAGATCAGTGTTGTCATGCTTTACATCTGGATGCGCGCAGGATACTAGTATTTCTTATGTTTTGCATTGTAGGACACGTACTATGTTAGCCCAACTAGTGAAAAAGTACAATGCCAAAAACTGGAAGAAAATATATATATATATATAGGTGAGATTGTGGTTTCATAGATATATAAAATGTAACCAAATCAATGCCAGTACGTTATTTTAGATTTTTATCTCAGTTTCTGTTTATTGTCCTAATTGTCTTGTGAAGCTGAGCCTATTCGAGGAAGAACAGATGCTCAGTGCCTGCATCGTTGGCAAAAAGTTCTTAATCCCGATCTTGTTAAAGGACCTTGGACCAAACAAGTATCTTTTTTGTATATCAAACAATTAAGTTCTTGTTTGATTTGGTGTGTCATGTTCAATGCATTAGTTAATAATTTTATCTAGAATTTTTCTATTCAGGAGGATGCATGATTGTATTAGAGGCTTGGTGGAAAAATATGGCTGTAAAAAATGGTCATTCATCGCAAAAAATTTGGTTGGTCGAATTGGCAAGCACCCTTAATTTTGCACACATCTTTAATTTTAAGTTTTAATTACTACTAATTTATTCTATTTTGTGTGACAGAACTGATCGATAATGCAATCAAGAATCACTGGAATGGCACAAAGAGGTGTTTAGATCAGAACTACGTCATCTGATAGAGCTTAGTATAACACAAAAGATCGAGAAACAGAACAACATTGTCATCAGAACAGAACACTTGTTCTACGGATCTGACCCTCGGAAATAGTATATATAGTATTACAAATGATGACTATCTTGGGTTTGCAAAAGTCCATAAACTAACTGGATCCATCAACATCCCAAGATTTCAATCATGGAAGATAATTCGTTTTTAAGTCTATCAGTTTCAGGATTTAGTGATCGAGGACAGTTCTCAAACGATCGAGAAACACTTGGTTACTTCAGATGCTGCACCCCGGCCAGGTTCTGTTACTTCATCATCAAAAGAGAACACGATGCTGACCCCTTACTTGATTTACTTTAACAAGTCAAAACGAGTCGAGTCGAAACAGTTGATATTTGTGGAACTAGGTTCTTATAGCAAAATTTGTTACCTTAGTAATGGCACATACTTGTTTTTTTTAATTACCAGTAAGACAGTTATAGAAATGCATATGGATATGGTGTGAATAATAATAGAGTATTATTGCATGGTTCTCGTTCTAGATTAGTATCAGATTTGGCCTTTGGGCCCTACACAAAAGAAGAAGTGAGAAACTATCATATCACTCTTATCTATTGTTTTTGGCTTACGTGCCTTTCCTACTTTTTAAAACATATCCTAAATAAATACTTTATTTCATTTTTTGATATTCATCATCTTGTTACTTTTGAAATTAGTTAAACTATATATATATATATGTAGTTTTTTTATTACCTTGTCACTTTGTGAGTGTATAGAGTATTTTTCGACAATGAAACTTGCACTTTATATTTATAAACCAGTTATGTGAATTATAGTTAGTGTTTTGTAAAATGAACCATAACATATCGGTTAAACTTAAACTCATATGGATAATTGGTTTGGCAGGTTCATTTTGTTTGGCTATTGGCTAAACCGTGCGTCATTTTAGATCAACAAAATTTAAACTAGTAACTAGTTAAGTCAATCAAGATCGTGCCTAATGAATAAGTGGAAATTTACCTGTTACTTTGAAGAACGAAATGATATGATTAGATATACCGCAACAATAAAAAGTTCTATTGGCAAATGAATCAATCAAAATAATTTATAATGATGTTAGGCTATGTGGATGATCATAGGATTGGAAAGGGTGTGTTGGCATCTTTTATAAAGTTATTAGCTAGGCACATTGAAAATAGGAAACGTTATCTTTATTTTATTTATTATTTTTGGTGTTGTGGAGTGGGCAATCCGGCCATGACAATGAGACAAATTGATGTAGCTATCACATGTCATATTTTGTAAAATATGGTATTGGTTCATTTCTTGTATACTATCGGATAAAGATGCAATCATTTCATGCGTATGACATGATAATTGAAAAGTGAGATGTCGTATACGGCTTACGAAACAACGAAAGCGAAATATCCCCTCAACCGATTGAGGATTCGTTTTTTATATAACATAAATAAATTTAATTTGTAAAAAGAGTTATTTACATAGAGAGTTTGAAAGATATCGATTACTTGATTGTGTTTAATATTCTCAAGCACAACAAACAGAGCACGACATTGTATAACTACGAGTGAAGGAGTCACATTATGTAAAGGGTTCAGATAATACGGGTTGGGCAATAATAGTTTGATAAGCATAAACACTTGTATCAAGTTTCGATGTGAGTTGAGTTGTGGGTTTGTGAAGCCTACTAAGCTACAATGACGACAATTTGAATTGGGATTTTTTAATGCTATATATTCAATTTAAACCACCATATACATGTTTTTTTAATACAAAATAATAATTAATGTAAAGTCATTTTTATTTTTATTTTCAAACAACCCGTGCTTAATAGTTAAAAAAACTTTATCAATAATTTTATTTTATTTTTTGTTTTTGAACATTTCGTAAGTTTGAAAGAAAACAAAAGCATGCAGTGCGGGAAGAATAGAAATGGTTTAGAGGATTAGAATTTAAAATTTTATTTAAAAGATTATTTAAAGTAACAAGAGTGTCACTCTCTCCACTAAGGATACTTACTTGACTAATCTTTTGACCACTTATAAATTGTGAGGATACCACCCTAAGTGAAACTGGCCGATAATAACTATATATTCACTTATAAATACAACTTGAGAAAGAATTTATTATAACTATGTCCGTGCGATTTTTTAAAATATCAAATGTGTATTACTCCCTCCGTCCCATTTTAAATGTCTAAATTTCTTTTTTTGTTTGTCCCAATTTAAATGTCCATTCCAAAAATAAAAATATCATTTCCAATTTTACCCCTAATTATTTAACATAAAATGTACTTTATGACTAAAAGACAAAATACTTTAATGACATTTTTGTCATTTTATAGGTTAAAATAATATAATAATCTACTTTTTCTTAATCTTTGTGTTGTGTGTCTCATGACATCTAAATTGGGACGGAGGAAGTATAATATATAATCTAACAACATCTTATAATTTGTACTATTAATTAATATTAAAATTAAATTAATTGGTGTTATTAATCTTTATATAATATAGCAAAACCAAAAAATCTTATGTGGCACCATTTTAAAGCTTCTGGCTTATGTGGCATCATTTGAGAGTTTATCTCATAATAATGATTTTTTTATTTAAAATATGTATATAAAATATATTATAATAAAACTAATTACATTTTTGGTCCCCTAATATTTTGGAGAATTCTGAAAAATTTAAAAGTATTTATACTTTTAACCCTCTACTACAAGGGGTGTACATGAGTCGGTTTATATTTGATAGGGTGTGAAAATAAAACTTATGAATAAAATTAATAATAATATACAATTAAAGACCAAGTGTTTTATAAATATACATAACTTTTTATATGGATTTAAAAAAAAATAAACTACACCATAAAACTGAGCACTTTATTCTCTTTAATTTGAGTATAATATTGCTATACTAAAAATTTAATTTTTAAAAATATATTTCGTGTTTCGGTTTACCATGGTTTTGTTTCAAAACTTATTGGAACGTTCATGAATATCCTTAAAAGCATCATTTAAATGTTGTGTTCCCGAACGTAGTACGGGCACTAAACTAGTACGGTATATAAAAAAACTTAACGGTACAAACTACAAATGGTTATTCTCCAACAAATTCAGTTATTTTTGTTGCTTCACTTTTTCCCTATATATAAATTGTGCGCGCTCATCCCCAAAAACAAATTCCCCTTCTCGAGTTGCTCAATATTTTCTCTCATCTTCATTCTCCACAATTTCCTTCTTCTCATAACCGTTTCGTTCTTCCATTACTTCAATGGATTCATCATCGATTTTAGTTACCGGAGGTGCTGGATTCATCGGCACACACACTGTTGTGCATCTTCTCAATCAAGGATTCAAGGTTACAATCATCGATAACCTTGATAATTCAGTTGAAGAAGCAGTTCATAGAGTTAGAGATCTAGTCGGTCCTCACCTCTCACTCAATCTTCAGTTTCATTTGGTATACTTCATTCGCTACGCTTTTATCTCATTTTTTACTGATTTTGTGTGCTCGTTACTAGTAATATGCAAATTTCTACTTAATTAGTGTTACGAAGTTGTTTAATATGTGGATTTTGATACTCGAAGGTGTAATTTGCGTTGTTTACTGTATCATCGTGTGTTTAGAGTTGATTATACATGATTCGGTGTGTTATTGACGACTAATGTAAAAGCTATAGAGTTTTTAGAATCGTAACCGAAATTTCACTTTGAAGTTTTATGATGTTCAAATTTGTACTTACTTAGTCGTACGAGGTTGAATACGGAGTTGAATTCGTGGAATATTTGTGGATTTGGAGACTCGAAGCTGTAATTCGCGTTGTTTACTGTATCATCGAGTGTTTAGGGTTGATTATATTTGATTCTATGTGGTCTTGACGAGTAATGTAAGAGCTATAGAGATTTTAGAACCATAACCGGAAATTTACTTTAAGATGTGCAAATTTCTACTTAGTCTTACGAAGTTGTAAATAGTTGAGGAATTGAACGCTTGAAGCTGTAATTTGCGTTGTTTACTGTATGATTATGTGTTAAGGGTTGAATATATTTGATTCGGTTTGTCATATTGGTTATTGAAAGGAGTCAGTGCCCTAAAACCTGCAACAACTTAAGAACTGTGTATTTTTTTGAAATCTTTTGTTATTTATGAGGTTTCTTTTGGAATCTGTAAATTTTAGATTTGAAGTTTTTTATTGTGCAAGTGTGCTCTGTTAATTATGCATGTTTTCTTATTAGATACTAAAGAGATTTTAGAATCAAAACCGAAGGTTCACTTAGGAAGATGTATATGAAGATGATTTCGTGGAATAGTTGTGGATTTATGAACTTGAAACCGTAATTTGCGTTGTTTGATGTATCATCGTGTGTTTAGGGTTAATTATATGTTATTTCCGTTATCGGAAGAAGTCAGGGCCCTAAACTCTGCAGCAACTTAAGAACTGCATGTTTATTTGATTTCTTATGTTATTTATGAGGTTTCTTTTGGTGTCTATAGATAATAGATTTGAACACTTACTGTATTTGAGTGCATTATTATGATGAATTGTTTTCTTATAAATACTAATTTGATTAAGAAATAACTTATACTGAATTTGGTGGTACTTGTTTGCTGCAGGGTGATATCAGGAATAAGGAGGATCTGGAGAAGTTGTTTTCCCAGGCTAAGTATGTTAATATTTACACATCATCTTTATTTTTGAGACATTGTTCTTGGATGATGAACATGGATTCTATATTTCCCAAAATTAATGTAATCCTTATGTAGGTTTGATGCTGTCATACACTTTGCGGGGCTTAAGGCTGTGGGTGAAAGTATGGCTCATCCTTTTCGTTACTTTGATAATAATCTGATTGGATCAATTACCCTGTACCAAGTTATGGCCAAATACAACTGCAAGAAGGTATGTCTTGAATCTATAAATGATTTCAAATGCTTTTCTGCTACCTGACTTCAGTTTTGTATTCAAAACTGTTGTAAATTGTAACTCTAATCTTGGTTTTGTCATTCAGTGATTATTATCTGTACTTACATTTGATTGTTGGGTGTGCAGTTGGTATTCTCATCCTCTGCAACTGTGTATGGACAGCCCAAGAAAATTCCATGTGTCGAGGACTTTGAATTGAAGGCAATGAATCCATATGGTCGCACAAAGGTATCCATATGTTACATGTTCTAGTATCAGTCAGTTTACTTAATTGTAGCTGTACATGTCAGTTTTAAGTTTGAATATTAATTTTGGCCTATGTTTTGGCTCGATTAGCTGTTTCTTGAAGAAATTGCTCGAGATATTCATTCTGCAGATCCAGAGTGGAAAATAATTTTGCTGAGGTACTTTAATCCTGTTGGAGCTCATGAGAGTGGGAAACTTGGTGAAGATCCAATTGGCATCCCAAATAATCTCATGCCTTATATACAACAAGTTGCTGTTGGTAGATTACCAGAGTTGAATGTGTATGGTCACGATTATCCCACAAACGATGGCACTGCTGTACGTAAATCCTTAATTGAAATCCCAGTTGAAAATTTAGTTATATTTATGTAACAAAAGATTTACTCTGGGTCCATATTCAGAAAATACAGAACTGGGAAAATAAATGTTATTAATAAGATGTTATGATTGATAACAGGTTCGTGACTACATCCATGTGATGGACTTGGCTGATGGGCATGTTGAAGCACTTAAAAAGCTTTTCACAAAAGAAGATATAGGTCAGCAACAATAGTCATTTAATTTACATGGTTTATGGTTACCAATTATCATACAAATTGTTTTTATGCTGACATACATCATGTTCTTTATAGGTTGTTTTGCCTGCAACCTTGGGACCGGTCGTGGGACCTCTGTTCTTGAAATGGTCACTGCTTTTGAGAAAGCATCTGGAAAGGTCCTCAAACCTCTAACCATCTCTATCTTACAGTCCATCACATTAGCTAGCTTGTACATTCTGTCACTAACAACCTCCTTACTATTTTCAGAAAATCCCTATTAAATTCTGCCCAAGAAGGCCAGGAGATGCCACTGAAGTTTATGCATCTATTGATAAAGCTGCAAGTGAGCTTAACTGGAAGTATGTTACTAAATGCCTTGTTCATCCTATATTATTCCATTTTTTTATTCTTTTATCTTGTGAGCAGCAGAGGTGGAAAATGTTTTACGTGCGGGTCAAACCTGGTCGGGTCAGGATTACCCACTGTCACTCTTTGGTCCAGCTTTTAGTGTTCTTTGAGTATTTTTATTCAAATAAAATGATCTCATATGACTTTTGGTCTGTTTGACCCGTTATGAATGAAAACAACCTGAATTGCCAGTAGTCCCATAAAAGTATGTTCATAGTTTAATGATCTTGTGAGGAAGAGAGTGTGCTGTAGATTAAGATGTTTTATTGTGTGTTTCAGGGCAAAATATGGAATTGAAGAGATGTGCAGGGATCAATGGAACTGGGCAAGGCAGAACCCATGGGGATACAAGAAGCCACCAACCAAGTAATATCATAGTCGCAAAAACATCGTTTTAGCATAAGTCGAGTCAAGTAGCCATGGCTAAACAAAAGCTTTGGTTAAACTCAATATCATTTCTGATGTTTGTTTAGTAGCTTTGTGAATATCAAGACAAGAGTATTGTGACTGTGCTGTGCGTGGTTAAGTCATCATGGATTAATAAATTTGAGTTCATGAGAAGTTAATTGATCTAAAAGTTTACCAAAGTTACAGGGGTAAAAAGATGGCATATAAAGAGGAGGGGTTGTAATGTAAATTCATATAACTAGTTTTTTTAATTGTTTAAATTAAAACAATTAGTTCTTATAAAACTTAAAAGTGTTATAGGTTAGCAACATTCTTAAAAATAACTAGCAGGGACTCGCGCGATAACATTGTCGACATTAAAAAGCGTTATTGCCAATATATGTGTTGAGGTAGAGGTATACAAATCGGTTAATTATATATGTTTTGTTAATAGTTATTATATACAAATTAGTAACTGATTTACCTAAATTGTTGACAAAATGGGTGGCCTCTATTTTCATACCTTCTTTTTATTCAACTCTTCTAAATATAACAAACTATTCACCATCATTGGTTTCAAATTCGTTTTAGTCCAATAACGTACGTGCGTAAAAAGATACAAAACATATAAGGGGTAAAACAAATCAGCATCTACAGCAACCGTCTGTCTAGCACCAATGTCCACCGAGCAACGAGTCTCATGGTCGGATTCTTTCTCCGAAGCCCAAACGGCCATTCAATCCCTCTCCACCATCCTCTCCGTCCCACCGTCCGTCTCCGCCTCTGACTCCCCCGCCTTAGCCCTCCTAACTGACCCCGAACTTGCCACCCAAATCTCTGACCACCTCCGCCAACCCGACTCTGGAGCTGGCGACAACCAACTCTGCCGCTGGCTCTACGACACCTTCCACACCTCCAAACTCGACCTCCAACTCGTCGTCCTCCGCTTCCTCCCCATCGTTGCGGGAGTGTACCTCTCCCGCATCCCTCTTAGAAAACCGCTCGCAGGTTTTGAGGCGGTCTTGTTAGCTATATATGCCCATGAGACCGCCTCCCGTAACGGGCAAGCAATCACTATAAACATCCCGGATCTATCTCACTCAAGTGTCTACCACGAAAGCAGACACCCGTATAATTACAAAGCACCCGAGCCGAACCTAGCTGTGATCTCCCCCGCTTTGGATCCACAAGGAACCATCCGATCCACCAAGCGGGCCCGGATCATCGGGGTCGCACTGGAACTATATTATAGCCACATTGCTGAAATACCGGGTCAATCAAAACTCGAGTTTTGCGAGTTTTGCACAATTTGGGCGGGCGAAGATGGGGAATTTTATAAAGATTTCCCAAATGAAGATAAAAAGGTGGAAGAAGATGAAAAGGAAACACAAGGCAAAAACAAGGAAGGGAGGATTTTGTTACCATGGGAAATGTTGCAACCGATTTTAAGAATATTAGGGCATTGTTTGATGGGTATTAACAAGAATGATAAGAAGAAGAAAGAAGTGTATGAAGTTGCATGTGGTGCGTGTAGGAGTTTGTATGCTCGAGCAATGCATGATATTAACCCCAAAGCGATTTTGGCCCTAGGGAGTCTTCTTAAGCTTATCAAGTATGACAAAACTTGTATTGATCATACTGAGTTACCCGTTACCAAAGTCATCCATCTTTAGTACGTTATTTCTCAATTGTTTTCGTTCGAACAAAAATGTACGTTGTAACCTAGTCGTCGGCCAAATAACAATCGTGGTATTCTTAGCTCTACTAATAAAAACGGTGTGCATGCTCATTGAATAACTTTTATAAGGATTATTTGTTTGTGTTTGTGTTGATTGATCATGTGGCTATGCTAGTATCAGTGTATTACACGTTAACTTTCGCCTGCTTTTCTTTTCAAGCTCTGAACTCACTAAATTAATTCCGGCCTCAAGATTATATATAGGATGGTAGCCGGCCACTAGCTAATTATATATGTGTTTATTGAGAGTTATCGGATAACTCCTCCAGAATAGTCCACCGTTGTTGTGTACACATCACCGACGTGTACGGCGGAACAAGGAGTGGTGGTGAGGTTGATGAAAGGTTTGAGATCATGACGAGGAAAGAAATTAATTAAGATGATGATGGTTTGAGACCGGCCGGCCTTGAGAACTGAGATTAAACGCGTTGATCGTTTCCATGCCTCAATAGCTACTTTTTGGAAATTTCCATCCTCTATCCTTAAACCAATACAAACAAACAAATTACTACAAAATATAAGACTTCAAAGTATATATATATATTCATTTCCATAATAATGTTATTACAAATCTATCTAATAAATCAAATTTTTAGGGGGCAATTTTTGGAGGGATTTTTTTTTCTATAATAGGAAGTTTGGGAGGTAAAATTTAACTAAATTTTTCACCATGCAAGTTGATGGAGCCAACTCCTTAAATGTTATATATTTACAAATTGTTAAATATAATGGTTATAATTTCTTTATAAATATTACTATTTAACCCGTGTGTAACACACGGGTATTAAACCTAGTAAAATTATAATACCCATATATATTAAAAACTCTTGTATTTTAAACATTTGTGCCCCTAAAGTATATTTTTTACCATTTGTATTCCTAGGATATTTTGGTCATTTATAAAAAGATTAACTGAAAAATCTTATAAAGTTAGACTTTTAAATGCAAACGTCAGAGTTGATATGAGATTTTGAATTCGTATGGATACAAATATTCAAAATACAAAAACCACATGGATGCTAATGATCAATATCAATAAACCACATGGATGCAAATCAGCAAAATCGATAAAATACAAGGATGCAAATGATCAAAGTCGACAAACCATACGGATGCAAATGAGAATTTACTCAAGTATTGACTTTAACATTTGGAGCTTGTAATAGATACGCCTAGATGTTGTTCTGGATATGCTCAGTTGGATGCTTGGACACGTTTGATACGATTAGAATTAAACAATACGAGCTAACTAAACGAAATCACAACATGTTACGTTAGTTATGCCAGGCATTTATTGTCATAAGCAATTATACGACCTTGGTTAAATACAAGCCAAGAAGAGGTATACAACCTGAGAATGTTTTTTTGTTACATTTCATCAAGCTAAATACAACTAGTGGTGTTTTTTTTACATGGCATGGTATTCCTTGATATACATTTTTTTTTCATATATGACACATTATATTTCTCGAGGTGATTTTTTTATTTTAGCTATTTACGTACTTTAATTAATTAGTGTTGGTTACTTTCTTTTGGCTTTTTAAACCATACATTTGTTTAGGAAGAGGATGCCACACGAACTCCTGAACAAATTCTCATCTCACATCACCTTCATCTACGAGTTAGGTAACATTAATATGCAAGTGATTTTTGTTTATTACTTTATAATAGATATTTTACAAATTTTGTTTTGTTACAATCTATGAATCTAACATCATGTGACTGTGATTATTCTTATAAAACTTCGACATAAGTTGTTTTCAAAACTCTACGCCAAATACTTATGTAAAAGTAATCACTAAACATAAAAAATAAGAAAGATATAACATAGCATAAAACACATTTAAAAAAATAAAAACCATATTTAAGCATGAAACACCATCAATAAGACTCGAACAGCCGACCTATGTATCAAAATCACCAAGTTCATACACAATTAACCAACGTTCCATGTAAAAATATAAGCTTCATTTTGTAATTTAATAGTATATAACACATTCAAACTAAAAGTTATTGAACAAATCAACTTAATCCTCAAATCCCGATAAAATCATCATCATCATCTTCAATTCAGCAATGTCTTTTTATCAAAATTAAATCACAATCATGTTTGTTCTTGCAACTTCATCTTCACAGATGCTTTTGGCTTCAATTTAGGATCATGATTACTACTGCAACTAGCATTTACAAAACTTTCATCAACATCTTCATAGATTTGACATGAAACTCTTTTTCCACCTTTACATATCCCACCCCTCAAATCACCCTCACATTCCATTACAATTACATTTCTACCATCACCGCCGATGATCGGAAAACTTACCTTTTTCCTTTTCTCCGGCAAGTTACTGATTCTCCGATTCGATTCAATCTTTTTAAATCTCTTCTCCCACGCACTTTCATCTTCAATCGGTGCCTCAACAACAGTTTTTTCTCCACCGTTGACGATTTTAGGAAAATCCGGCAACCATATCGGAATATGATTCAATTTACCACTCTCATTAACCAGCCAGGGCGGATTGGCTGTAACTATGTACCGAGGCAAGGGTTTTGCAAAAGGAATTTCGCGACTTAAATGCACAAATTCCATCGTATCGCGAACAATCGATGATTCACTGAGTTTATACAACCGTCGGTTCAAGTTACTGTTTCCATGGAAACCGACGCCGGAATGAAGATCTTCCAAGCCACGGATGATGTCAAACAAGTTACATTCTGTACGACCGGTGGAATTAGCGGATGTAACGGCGGAAGTAGCGAGTGATTGAAGGTATCGGATGGTGACGGAGGTTAGAGTTTCTAGGGCGGAGGTTTGAGTGCGTTTGTATCCGATGGAGTTGCAGATCTGTGCGACGGCGATTTTAACGACGTTGAAGTGGAGATCGGACGATTGAAGATTAATAGTTTGAGATGATGATGAGTTGAGGATTTTTTTCTTCAACTTCTTCTTCATCATCGTTGCGAGGTGATTCCAAACCCTAGTTTTTCAGGATCGATTATTGAATTTGCTGTGAAAGTATTTTTTTTCCCTCTGAAACTGATAGTGGGCTTTTTGGTCCGTTTTATTAGGCTTTTGTTTACATGGCCCAATTTTGAAAATGGGCCTGTTTAGAACGATTTGAGCACAATTTTTGTTTGTTATCTTCGGCTTTGGTTATTCAGTTATTGTATCCTTTAAAAAATGTTATTGACTATATATAGGTGACAATGCTTGTGTAACTAACAAATAGATACTTGTTCAACTTAGGCTATGCTAATGATATATGCATCAACTTTTCTTCACAACGCCCTTGTGTAAGGCCGTCGGAAATGACGGTTCTTAGCCTCCACTCTTGGTCTTCGATTTTCTATCGTCTCTAGCAGCATCTCTATCTTTATATTTCTCATTCTCTCTCTAAGTGAGCTATTTTAAAACGTATGGACCAAAGACGCGTGTTGCGTGAACAAAAACAAAGGCACATGCGAGGGACCGCACAACAAAAGGCGTGGACCAATCATGGATATTTTAGACTCAAAAGTATGTTTCAACCATTCAAAGAGTCAAAGACTTAAAAAGTCTTAAGTAAGTATGTTTCAGACCACCCAAACGTTCGATATCTTCAACTTGTTTAGAATCAGACAATTCCACTGAATTATTTACATTCTGACTCTAAAAACTTGTTTAGAGTTGACACAATTAAGATGACATATGCAGGTGTTGAGATGTTCATGGAAAAGTTGAAGCAGCTCATTAACAATCCGTTGATCAACAACAAGACAGTTAGACGCAAAGGGTCTGAATTCCAGCTTCTCTATCAGGATCTTGACTCCATGATCCAAACCCTTTTCAACATCGACCAACACCAAGACGAAAAACTTGATCATCTGAAGAAAAGATTCACATGTGCTGCAGAAGAAGCACAATATGTCGTCGATCTATTTCTTTCTGGTGTTCACATCAGGAATACTGATGATGTTACAATATGATCATTCAAGTTGGTTTTCGATATGTTTCTGTTTGTACCGTGTGGTTACATTAGAAATAATGCAAATTTACGTACATCTCGGGACTTTAAACAAGCTTTACGTCTTGATGATGTTAAGAGATCATTAAAGTCTATCAAGGCGGAATTCATGCGTATGAGAATCAATAACAAGAAGATGGATCAAGTTTCCGTGACCAGAAGTTCATTAGGATCTAAGAAATTATTGGATGAAATGATATTGTGGGGCTTGATGGTGATTTTGAGGTGATAAGAGACAAACTTGTGAAAGATCAAAAGAAGGTAGATGTTGTCTCTATTGTTGGTATGGGTGGAATAGGCAAGACTACACTCGCAACTAAAGTATACAATGATCGTTTTGTTATGCATCATTTCCATGTCCGTGTATGGGTCATTGTTTCTCAAACATATGATAAACGGGACATGTTGATTCAGATTCTGGAATCGATATGTGGTCAGTTAGATTTGAAAAGGATAGTGACTCGAGACTTCGTGAATTGGTGCACAAAAGGCTAATGGGTAAGAGATATTTGATTGTCATTGATGATATTTGGCACGTGGAAACATGGGATAACCTCAAATTGTTCTTCCGCGATGCGATGACAACAATGGAAGTAGAATTCTGCTCACAAGTCGCCTCACTGAAGTTGCTAAGCATGCAAAATCAGATGGGTTGATTCATCACATTGCATATCTGAACAAAGAGAAAAGCTGGGAGTTGTTGTGTCGGAAGGTGTTCCATGTCGACGAGTGTCCTGATTGGTCGACTAAACCTGGAATGCAAATAGTAGAAAGTTGTCAGGTATTACCACTTGCGGTGGTTGTTATTGCTGGAGTTTTAGCAAAAGAAGCATGGAATGAAAAGTTTTGGGTAGAAATTGCTGATAGAACCGGTTCATACATTGTTGGGGACCAAAATGGGTGCATGGAAACATTAGCTTTAAGTTACAATCATCTTCCTCCTCACTTGAGAATGTGTTTTCTCTATCTTGGTGGCTTCCTAGAAGACTACAAGTTTCAGGTACGATCACTGGTCTTATTATGGATGGCTGAGGGGTTTATTCAACAAGTTGGAAATCAACGCTTGGAGGAGACTGCGGAGGATTACCTGACGGATCTAGTTGGCAGAAATCTTGTAATTGTAGCAGACATGAAGTCTAATGGAGATGTTAAATCTTGTAAATTGCATGATCTTGATAGGGAGCTATGCCTAAGAATAGCCAAAAAGAAGAGTTCATCATTCAAACCGAAAGGCAAGAATCGTCCTCTCAACTTTATGATGTTATTAGACCACCATATAAGCCGGTCCGTATGTTCATAAATAAAGATACCTACAATCCAGACTTTTCTCATCCGTCTGCCCAAAACCTTCGATCCATGTTGTGTTTTAGTAATTTTATATCCTTGAGTGATGACATTGCAAGGTATCCTCGTTGCTTTGTTCTACTTAGGGTGTTAGATCTACAAAAGTGCGGATTGAATGATTTTCCCAAAGGCATGAGATTACTAGTTCACTTGAGGTATCTTGTAGTTCGGTTATCATCAGAACGTTTCCCAGCTTCAATATGTGGTTTATGGAACCTTCAAACCCTCATTTGTATTACAGAACAACAAGGGATCACAAGGTTACCTAGTAACATAGCAGATTTGGTTAATCTGAGGCATTTGAGGATCTTGAAGGGGTCGTAGCGTAGCGAAACCAATGAATTTGCAAACTATTTCAGGTGTGAAGTTTAATCACTGGGAATTTGAGTATATTTCTCACATTAAGAAACTTACATGTAAAAGTAGATCATCTAATTCAGACCTCAAATGTCTTGAAGACCTCACATGTCTTGAAAAGCTCAAATTAATTGACTTTTGCTGTAGAAATAATAATACTGTGCATGGAATTCTAACCAGTAAAATTAGATTCCCAGCATCGTTGAAAACACTTTCACTGTTAGACTGTGGTCTAGAGTGGAGCGTTATGTCAATCATTCATTCGTTACCTAATCTCCGATTCTAAAACTACACTACAAGGCAATTGATAGCAGCTGCTGGAACACAGAAGAACAAGAGTTTCGACAGCTAAAATTCTTGAGATGTTAGATATCGAAGTGTGGGAAGCCTATCATACTAGCTTCCCATGTCTCAAACAATTAGAAATTCTTGGCTGCAAAAATCTTGAAGAGACCCCCCTTGAAATTGGGGACATACCAACGCTCGAGCTTATCAAAATCAAGAACTGTAGGCATTCTGTTGTTGAGTCTGTTAGAAGAATTGAAGAAGAGCAACATGATTTGAGAAACTACGACCTAAAGGTTAACATTTTAGAAGATGTAAGAAGTTCTCAATTCTCGGAAAGGTAATCATCTCATAGAAAACACTCAAACATTTTGCACTATATGAGGCAAGTTTATTATGGGTATGCATGTCTTATGTTTGGAGCTTTGGTGTCTAGATGAATATATCTATTACAGTCTGTTCCTCCTTTTTATTTGTTTATGTTTGAGTCAATAATGGATTAATGGTTAGAATTCAGTTGAAGACTATCAGAGCTCAGACGTGTTAGAGTAGAATTCAAGATGCTTATGGCATACTGTTGTATGACTGAAAGGTATGTTTGTTATCTGATTTAATTATTTGTTGTTAGCATTGCATACAACTCAATCATGATGCATTTGTATATTACAAGGTAAAAATAAGATATTTCAGTTTATGGGTCAAACAGTTACAAAAAAGTCAATGGTTGACTTGTCATACTTGTTTTTTTTGCTTCTTTCAAATGAAGGTGCTTTCTCATAGTTTCAGCTTGCTAAAGAAACCAACCAAACCCTCATGGAACAAATTCAATATAAAAAAAACAACTTTGACCAATACAACCATGGGGTAAAAGAAACCGCAATAAACAGAGGTGGTTTCTCAAAAGATAAACATAATAGCGTTACAGCATAGTTGCAAGCTATGTTTTGCCTGAGAGGGGAGTGCAGGACGGGGAGCCAAACGAGCTCCCTGGTCGCCGTTGCTGGTCAATCGTCAGTCGCAAGGAAGACGAAAAGGCCATCACCTCGCTCCTCACCGTCTTCTTCATCCATGAGGTAGGCAACTTTAATAGTTTAATCACCATAGTAAGTTCAAAAAGTGTATACCAATTACACTTTGTCAATAATGACGATATGACCATCCACTTGGATATATATGTCATGTCAATAGCTATAATAAGACCATCGATGGCTAAACCGTTGTTCAAGTTGTTTGACAGTCATGAGCCAATAGCAATAACGTGGCCTAAACATTTGAAACGCGTCTAATGTATTTGGCACAAGCATTTGAAACTCTAATAACGTGTGCTTCTTTCAGTTAAAAAATATACTATTTTACCTGACTGACTTGTTTTGAATAATATTTAAGGTGACAGATAAAATAAAATGCATTCGAATGGTAATTAGACCCTCCGTAATACATTTGCAAAGCTGCTTTGCCCAACAGGTCACATCAACCATTTTTATTGCGGTCTGGATCTATGAAAGCAAATTGTTGTGCAAATTGGCTATTTTATTTTATTATAAAAAAACAATCACTAGCTAGACTAGAGTATAGAAAAAAGCTAGTTAAAGGATAAAAATAGCACCAAACATCTCAACATTAATGCTGATGATTGTCATCTAATACAATTCGCCTAAAATATAAGTCTTTCACTTTTACGAAAGTAAAACTTTCAGTTCTCCGTTGCTAACATACTTTGAGATACAAACATTTATTCTCACATATAAGGTTGGTCATGACGACACCTCCTCCTCACAAGGCTAACGATGTTTCCTCAACGGAATAGCCGAAAACTTTATCTCCACTCACTCTCAATACAACCTAACCAAAACAAGTACCCTTGCGCGGATTTGATGAGCTAACACTACTTAAGTTATTACACATTAACAAACATCAACTATGACTAAGGACTAAGGTGGCTAAAAACATTTGAAATGTCAATAACATCGTTGTTTCGTTCGATCAAACGTTATAATTTCTTTCTACTCTGTTTTACATTACTTAAATTAAAAAATATATATAGAAATAACCAATCACAGCATTATTTTCAAAATTTAAGAAATATTATATTTTAAAAACTAGTGAAAGTATTATTTCCATTGCAAGGAGTTACCCGGCTTCAAATACAGACACGATTTGGTTAGGGATGTCCTATGTGATATCCTTAAGCGAGCAGGGATTTCAGCTAAAAAGGAGGCCCCTGTGAACTTTTTGACAGATCCGCTTGAGGGTAGGTCTACTTTAAGGCCGGCTGATATTCTAGTGTTTGGTTGGAAAGGGGGAAAACATGCATGTCTGGACCTTACAGGAGTGTCCCCCTTGGTTGCGCTCAGGGACACTGGATTTGTTGCTCGACAAGCGGCATCCAAGGCGGAATCATGCAAGATTGCTAAACATGAGAAAGCATGTTTGGAAAATCAACATGTTTTTATTCCATTAGCCTTTGATACGTTTGGTTTCCTAGCCACTGAGGCAGTGAACTTCTTGAATAGGGTTCAACGGGTCATTCATAGCAATGTTTCGACCCCTAAAGGCCAAGGTTTTGTCTTCAGTAGGCTAGGTTTTGCTATTCAAAAGGGGGTGGCGGCGCAACTTGTTGCCCGTCTACCTGCTACCTTATTGTAAATTCATTTGGTGTTTAATCTAAGAAATGTGCTATTTGTTTTTTAATTAAAAAAACTAGTATGTGAAAAACTAAATTTAGATATTATATAATAAAAAAAAGTTTAGCATATAACTTTGAAAACATTACTATAAACAAAATAGAGTAAATTATCATTTGTGTCCGTGTGTTTTGTCATTTATAGCGATTTGCATCCCTACGTTTTAAAAATTGTAAATCGCACCCTAACTTTTAGATTTTTTCTCCATTTGAACCTAAAACACTTACTCTGTCAAATTTTTCCGCTAATTTTTTGTTAAATGAAAAAAATACCCTTGATATAAAAGGGTGCAAATGGCTTTAAATGACAAAACACATGGACGTAAATGACAAACTACTCAAAAAATAAAAACTCACCAAATTCTTACCATAACAATCTCTCTATTTTTTTCTATACCCTATCATCTCTCTAGAACACCATCTCCATGAACCTCACCCATCACTGCACGAACTTTTCAATCGACGGCCACCACCGAAAAATCATAACCGTCGTCTCCCCAAATCACAACCGCCATTGCAACTATCGTATAATGTATTTGTAATGTACTTTAAAGTTATATTTATTTAGTTATATTGATTTTTTATTGAAATTTCATCTAGGTGTTATATTGTTAATTTGTTTTTATAAACATGATTATGTATTAAATTATCAATGGGTGGTGAACTGGCTTGTTGGTGGAGTTGTTACAGGCAGTGAACGATGGTTGTAATGGCGGGTGTGATTTAGGGTGACGATGGTTATGATTTTCAGGGGTGGCCGTCGATTGAAACGTTGGTGGGGTGGTGGGTGGGGTTCATGGAGATGGTGTTTTAGAGAGAGATAGGGCAGAAAAAAAGAATAAAGAGACTATGGTGGTAAGAATTCAGTGAGTTTTTATTTTATGAATAATTTGACATTTGCGTCCATGTGTTTTGTCATCAATAGCCATTTGCACCCTTTTTATCAAGGGTATTTTTGTTATTTTACAAAAAGTTAATGTGAAAAGTTAACGGAGTTAGTGTTTTGGGTTCAAATGGAGACAAAATCGAAAAGTTATGGTGCGATTTACAATTTTGAAAACGTAAGGACGCAAATCGCTATAAATGATAAAACACATTAACGCAAATGACAATTTACTCAACAAAATATCTCTAAACTAGTTATAGATATTAAATAAAAAAAATAGTTTCACCTGGATGTGGTGGTGTGTAACTGTGTATACAATATACATCATCAAGTTATTTGTCACAATGTAACAAAGTACATATTCATAAACACAAATAATCTCAAATTTCTTCATACTAAAGTAAATTTTATTTATTATACAGTTATATACTTCAATACAACATAAAAAAACACTTCCAGAAACATCCATCCAAGTCAAATTACATCTTCTACAACTAATTAAAATTAAATAAAACAATACAATACAATATCTCCTCATCTATTGATTCTATTCATCATGTCAAAGATTATTTTTCTTCTTTGCCTTGTGTGTTTTAAGACTTTGTACACCAAGCATAGAAACTTGTACATTTACATAGATGTTTGTTGTTCTTGCATCTCATCATCATCATCATCATCTCCATTAACATTATTATCTCTACATCTCTTCACACGTTTTGCCCCAATTGACACACCAAATAACCGTGGACACATCTTCTCTTCCACCATATTATTCTCCGGCGATTCACCGGTGTAAATCTCCGGTTGTCTAACGATGAAATTAGACACCATTGTAACAACATTACAGCACATGCTTCGTAAATGATCAAGCTCACATCTCAAATTACTGTTTTGTTCCTTCAATCGTTCGTTTTCTTCAATCAAATGCGTTTTCGATGCACAATCAATTGGCGATGAGTTTGATGATCCGTCTAGTTGCTCTTCAGTTGAGTTTCCGAGTGAAGATGTTTGATGAACTGGTATGGCTACCGTCGGAATAATTGAAGGTGTTACCGCCGGAGATGAAGCTCCGATTGTGATTTTCCGGCGATGAATCTCTCGGAGAAGAGATTTTTCACCTCGACGAAAGTAATCATTCGCAAACTCCCAACGATCGGATACAATTTTCCTAAATCCCTAAATCAAACGCAAAATTCAGAAAACTGAAAACCTAATCGTAAACATAGAGAGTTTTGAATTTGATTAAGATGTTCTTACGTAAGTGTTGAGCTGTCGAATGAAGCTGGAGAAATTGTTGTGTTTGAAGTATTTTGGAAGTAGATCTCGAGCAAATTCAGCTGGTTTCCAAACAATGAATGCATTTCCGTTTTCGTTCCATGAAATCATATCATCTGATGATGGATCGTCAACGAGCTGATACGTTTTAGTCAAAAACGGCGTCGGAATTGTTCTGTTCGTCTCTGTTACATTCATTTCACCGGTTTTTTCCACCGGTGATGCCGCCATTAATCCTGTTTCAAATCACTACACAAATAAGTTATAACAACAAAATCACAATCAAATCGCGTCTGTTTACGAACATTGATGCTCAAAATCTCTATATCGATTCAGAAACTAACTAACGATGAAGATGAATCATAATCGAATCGCGTTTTTAAAAACATTGATATTGAGAATCAGATACTGGATTTAGAAACTAAGTAACGAAGAAGAAGATAAATAATCACTGCACATATGACAACAAAATCACAATCAAAATGCATCTATTTCAGAACATTGATGATATTAAGCAACAGTAACTCGATTTAGAAACAAACTAAGTAGCTAACGAAGAAGATGATGATGAATAATGACAGAACATTGATATTGAAAATCTGCAATTCAATTTAGATGATGAATAATCAAAACACACATCACAATCTAATCGAATCTGCAACTAGATTTGAAAACGAAGAAGATGAATAATAATGAGTTTAGTTTACCTGAACAGATGTTGAGGCCGGAGAAAGTCGGAAGAATGGAGCGTGTTCTAGAAGATTCTGGGTGATGGTGGTGGGAGAAAACAAATCAAAACAAAACAAAACAAAACAAATGCAATGTAATGTAATGAAAGCAATATGGTCGTGGGTTCGAGAAGGATATTTAAAGAGAAAACATATTTGGTCCACACAAGAAAAAAAGTGTATACAAAAATCTAGAAATCACTATTATTATTATCATAATATTATATATTACTATTACTATTAGTATATTACTAGTAAAACTAATATTATCATGCTAACTATTGTCTATGATTTCTTAAACGTTTGTTTCTTTGTATTGTTTATTATTCTTGTCATTGATTGATTAATTATCCTAACTTAATCAATTTTGTCCTTATATTATCACCCTTATTTTCAAAAAATTCGCTTAGTATTAGACGGTTGTGTTATGAACAATTAGTCTTAGATCACACATAAACAATCATATGGATCATACACACATGGTTAGTAAAGAAACTATGAGAACGATGAACACGGAGGTTTCGTTTTAAATTAACTTGAGTCTATTATTTGTAAGTAGAGTATTTCGTATTAGATGATAAAGTTCTAAAAGTAAATTACATACATACAATGTATATTATTTTCTATTTAAATATGAAGATTTGATATTGTGGTAGGTTTATGGATTTTTGGATGTTTATTTTCATTTATATTATTATATAATTGATTACATAGTTTTGGATGAGAAGCAAAATCTTTGACTTCTAAGTTAAATCATATCTTTTGTGTTTGAGAAGACTTCGATCGAAGCCTAACAAAAATAGTACGTGAATTAAAGAGGTTTAAGAGAAACGTACTTATGTTTTCTTTTAGTACGTTAGTTTGAAAAATCTAAGCTTATCCTAGACAACACTTTTTGCATGATATGTCCCCTTTAACAGTTTAATTATTATTTGCTCATGTCTAGTTATGATGGGATATTGCAGCAATTATTGATTGGTAGTAGTTTTTAATTGATATAAAGGCAAACAATGATATTCCATGGTAACTCTTAACAACAATTTTGACACAATTAATAATGAGGTCGGTGACCATTTTATTTACTAAAGTTTAAATCTAACTAGACTTGTGACAATTACGATGTAGTTCTAATATTTGAAACGAAATGAGATTGGACATTAAAAGTGGAACGAAAGAGAGACAACGGTGATTTTCCTTTTCCATGGAATCAATATATCGAGAACTAGACGGAACACAAAGAATAAAAAGTCTGGTCCATAATAACTTTTTTGAAAACAAAATGAATGTCGATCAGTTTCATTTCAAATGGTAGTGTTAGAATTGAATTAGTTGGATGGCGTCATTACAACAGACAATAGTTGTATAAGCTAGGTAATGGAGATCGAGTGAAGCACAATCAACTAAGTTATGGATATTTTGGTAATAAATGAGGTAGTTTCTAGACAATAAAAGTAATCGAGATATAATACTATACAACTGGAAATTATAAACGATTTTTTGTGTTTGTGTGAGGAAGGAGGGCACGTCGATCAAGTGACAACCTACCGAATGATTTATTTTCTTAACTTTAAAATTATATATAAGCTAGTATTTTAATTCATAAATAAATATTTAGGGATATTTATTTTGTTTTCTTATTTTTGTAAGGTTTAATAATCTATATCTATACCTTCTAATAAAATAGGGTTTTAAAGGACACGTGTCAATCATTGGAGAGGGTGTTAAAATATTTTCTCGCTCAAAACTAAGAATCTTCTTTCTTAGCAATGTATGGAAAGAAATTAAAAACATTAAATCACCCATAATATTCTCTTTTAAAATTTCAATTTATCTTATTTACGTCTCTCAAATCAATGCGAAAACGGAAAATAAACAACTTAACAAATAACGCATCGCAATTTATGTCCTACACCTATGCTTGCCTACCCGTACGCTCGACCCGGTACATGAGTGACACCATGAATTTTGCCAGATATCTATTATCTGGAATATTTGTATGCCTATTTTTCTTACCCTTTTTTGGTTAATTGATTGGATTTATAAGACGCCAACTTTAAAAGCGTCGATATCTAATTTGGTATTAATATTGTATTTTTAGTTTAAATCTATTTGTCCAATGCTTAAATTAGAGTTTAAACAATTTGTGTTTCTATTTTCATATATCTTTCATGTAACGTTTAACTTATTTTCAAATGTTATTTTTTCATAAAGTTTTAAAATTCTGTTTTTTTATATTTACACTCGTGTAATGCACAAGGCTTAATCTAATTTATAATAAACCAGGCCTATACTTAACTAAATTAGCCTATGGTACTTAGCCAAAGTGTTTGGGGTGAGAATGTTTTTAAAATGGGAAGATTTTTAATTCATGTCCCACATGATAAAGGAAAAAAAAAGTTTTATGGGTTAGGCCAGAATGTTTTTTTCTTTCGTATATGATGGGTTCATTCTGGTAAACGAATGAAGATGATTGTGTAGGTTACTAACCTGTGAATTATCTAAATTATCATTAAAAAAGATTAATCATATTATTTCATCAATAAAATATGATGTGATCAACTAAACAGGAAACATGTTATTGGTTTGCTATTTATACAACTGTATTTTACTTATTAATGAAGCTAAAAATAAACTTAATTTAACGACTAAAATTTGTAAACACATTGTTAGTTATGTGTAAGATGTTTATACACTAAGTTTGATTACATTGCATGAAATAAACCATGGAGAAAACATTTTTCCATACAATTCATATAATTACTGGTAAGTCATAACATTCTGCATTTGTCAGTGTCCCTCACATTTTCTTAATTTTTACTCATTATTTTATTTGTATTATTACTATTTCTGTTACTGAAGCCCCAAATTACTTTTCATAGACCAATAGGATGACAAAATTGACACTTTTTTGTGTAATTAAATAAAACACTTTTGTAAATAAAGTGATTATTTCTCAAAATATTTATGTTCTAATATAAATACTCAATTAGTGTAGTTTATACAACTCGGTTCAGATCACAAATACTTCAAGATGTCAGTTAAATTAAATGAATAACTTTGGGTTGGGTAAAAATATAATCATAAATATTACTCCCTCCGTCCCATTACAATAGTCTTAGTTTGAAAAACACAAAGTTTTAGGCACAATAAATGATTGGTATTTTTGTTTGTTATTTGACATTAATACCCTTGATAATAAATATTATTGTGGGTCCATCATATTGTTTGTTTTATGTTATTAAGGGTAAATTTGGAAGTTTACCAATAAATTTTAAAAGTGGACACTTTTAGTGAGACAACTATAAAAGGTAATATGGACACTTCTAATGGGACGGAGGGAGTATTCTTAAGTCCTAACATTTCCCATTTGTCAAAGTGTCCCTCATTATTTTTTAATTTTTTATTCATTATTTTATTTGTATTATTACTATTATTATTCTATTACTGAAGCCCAAAATTAATTTTCATACACCAACGGGATTACAATTTTAGCTTTGATTGAACCATGTATTTTTTTTAATTAAATATAACACTTTTGTAAATAAAGTATTTATTTCTCAGAGTATTTATGTTCTAACATAAATACTCGATTAATATAGTTCATACAACTCGGTTTAGACCACAAATATTTTAATATGTCATGAGTTAAATGAATAATTTTGGGTTGGTAAAAGTTAAATGAACTTCAGATATATGATATAGAGAAAATATTATAAAAATATAAACAACTTTGAATTTTGTTTCAATCTACTTATTCAGAATTTTTATTGTCTCAATTATGTTTTAATCCTGAGTTTTTTTACCTTTTTTTGAATTGAGTTTTTTTACCTAACCAACCTAATAAAAGTAAATGTCTTCCATCATCGTCCTTTTCATCTTCTAAAATGACCAAAACACAACAGCGTCACCGACGACTACCTTACCCATCTCCGGCGATCAATTCAACCGGTGCTAATCCCACCATTTTCACGTGAACCACCACAACATCGTCCTCCTCCCCCTTCTATGTGTAGCCACGATCGCCTGTCACGTGAATCACCATCGCATTCTTCATTGTCGCAGCGCCTCCTTGCACCGAGACACCACCTGATTAAGTCTGGAAAACAAACAGGATCGCACTATGACATCAAACCTCCATGAAATCAGACATCGGTGGAGGACCAGAGGTGGTTGTGCGATCGATATGAGACCTTGTTTTGAACATATATAGAAGGGATTGATGAAGGTGGCTTGAGTTTACTCAGACTGATGGGTGGCGACGGTATATAAACGTTGTGGTGGGAGTTTGTAATCGACAACTTGGGTTGAAGGTGATCGCCGGAAAAATGGTCAACTACGATAGGTGTTTGGAAATTACAGTATGTTTGACTTTTTGCCTATAAAGTGTAGTTGAAAATTTTATTTATCAATACAATACAGTGTACTTAGAAAAATATTTACCAATATAGTGTTGTTTTTAAAATATTATTGTTTCTCACTCCTAATGTAATTGGCTTTAATATTAAAAGGTGTCTAGACAGTATTATAAAAAAATAGCTTACGAATTTACTTTCAACTAAATCGTTTTGGAAATCATTTTCAAAGTGGTAAACTTTGTTCATTGTTTTAATTCGAATTCAAAAATTTAAACAAACTCAATTTCAGTTAAGAGTATTGTGTTTCTATTCCATCTAGTAGTTTTCTTGTACTCGATAGTCGATACATATATATACAAAACATGTATATTGATTGTTTTTATGCAATTAAAACAAATTCTTTCTTGTAACTTTATCTTATTAAGTTTCTTAAAAAAAATTTGTTTTTACATATAATAAATTTTATTTTACAATTATTTATAATCACTTGATTATGTTGGTGTCACTAGGCTAACGTGTGTAATGTACCTCGCAAACACACCGCAACGCGTTGAACAAACGTATACGAACTTTCTATCAAACGCTTCACGAACCATTCGCTAAATATTAAGTTCGAAATCTTTAGTATCAAAATGCTAATATTAGTCAACTCTTTTTTAACGGGGATGACAAAATTAGTTAACTAGTTTAAATAAATACACTTTTTTTTACACAGACGTAACATTAAAATTAAAAAGGTTATTTGTACTATCAAAATACCACGGTTAAAAAATCAGAAAATGATTATAAGAAAACCATTTAATTAATAAAAATATATGGAAAGCTAAAACAAGCTATGCTCAAAAAGTGTTTGAATATATAAAAGAATCATTTTTAATGATTAAAAAAATCTAAAAATTCTTTTTTAATAATAGCCAATGATAATAGGAGTAAGAAATAAAGTTAAAAAAAAACACTATATTGGTAAATATTTTTTAAAGTACACTATATTGATAAATAAGTTTTCCAACTACACCATTTAGGTAAAAAAACTCCGGTATGTTTTATTTGATGTTTTTCACCTTGTTTTTATCATATAATTAGTAATATGTATTAATTTATTTCAATCAACATAAGCATTTGTTAAAAATAAATTAATAAATAATGGCATATCCCTGATGTTACCTGTTGGTTAGGTAAAAAACACAAGATTAGAACACCTATAGAATGTTAAATGATCTAATTGGAAAAAAAGTATAAATGACTTAATCGGAACAAAATTGAAACTTAATTACTATTTTGTAAAGTTACCCCGATGATATAATATTAAACTCTATGCTAACTTGCGCGTCCGTGTTCATGTTCACGTGTACATGTTTCACAAAATGGATGAATACTGAATGCAATGAGGATGAAGCACAACATGAACTATAAGAATATGAAGCTGCTAAGCAAACAATTCGGTAAAAGAATAATAGTATGTATGATATTACTAGCTCCATCTAAATGAACCTCCTTGAAATCTCTTCTTTAACAATCTAAAGCTACTATTACCTTTCTCTCCCCATCTGACCGATGCACTTCTTAGAAACTCTGCTCCCATGGCGGCTTTTGGAGTTGACTCGTACGACGGAGCGTCAACGTAATCTGCATTTTGTAAAATAATGTCAGAATCCAACCTAGAGTTTTTCAGAAATTAAGTTTCAATGCCATTTTTTGCCCGACAAGTAGGTCTAGTTAAATATTCATAAGCAAAAACTTTGTGTATTCAACACAAGGTGGGAAAATGGGGGCAGTGGTGATAACTAAGAGTGCTTAAATTGATTTGTCTATACGGCAAAAAAAGTTTTTATGAGAACTTACGGGTTATATCTAAAAGCTAGATATAAAAAGATTAACGTACAGAAAAATACAAAATTATGGAACTAAAAGTTGTGGAACAGAGAAACTACCGGAAGATGGAGGCAGGTGATAGTGCACTTTCAAGAACTTGGAAGCTTCTTTATCCTTCATATGACATAAAACTCGTACTAAGGTGTTAGCATCATCTAAAGATCTCTGTCCAAGAATTCCAGATCCAAAACCCGTGGACAAGTTTTCACTTGCCATCATCAACATATGGATCACTGATTCAGCCTGCACAAAGAACAAGAAAGCACGAGTGCATGTAAGTATCAAGTATTTCTATTACTACAATAAATGATTTAATCCAAGAGAAACACAAACGTGAAAGATGCATACATCTAGAGAGAAAAGGCTCAATACTTGATGGGCAAATTTTGATTCCATCTCCACTAGTGAACGAGGAAGACCTTCCCCATCAGCAACAAAAAGATCCTGGATCCAAAACTAGTGTTATTCGTTTACACATAAATGAATATTTATTCAGTTGTAAAAAAAAGGTATAATAAAAATGAAGTAAAAAAATTGATGAAATACAAAGTTGACCTTTATGTAAAGGGCAGTTTAAATAAAATAGAAACAAACTTTACACGTTATCCTGATTTTAGCAACCAACTTCGTACTAGGAACTTTGTAATCTATCTCTGATATTAACAAGCAGCCCAATTTTAACTTACTTTATTTGTAAACTTTTGATGTGACAGACTGATGCCATGCTAGCTACTACATCAAATGCCACATTTGCATAAACAAGCTTACATGAAAAAAAAAGTACAAAGAACTTACCGTTTATGTCTAAAAAATAATGTATTATTAATTTGTTTAAAAAGATACTAATCATACTATACACCAAATCAGGTGCCATGTGGCACATTCGCATACACTAGAATGACAAAATGTTACGTTAGCAATTTAAAATAAAAAACTTGCTCTTATCAGAACAGGTCGTTCGTTGCTACAATCAGGCAACAAAAGGTAACTTCGGAATGTAAGTTAATTTTCATGTTGCAACTAAACTGAAGTTCGCTGTTACAATCAAGAAAAAAGTGTAAAGTTATGACTACGTGTATACATGGATGTAATAAAAATACAAATCAGCATTGTACCTTCAACATATTAAGGTCTTCTTCCATCATGGTGACATCTGAATCAGCAAATGCACAAGAAGGGCCTCCATCTAGTAGAATCCATACATAGCCTTCCTATAAAAAGGATATTATCATATCAGAACCTGAAGAAAGGCCTTCCATAATATCTCATGAGGCCAAACAAAAATACCATACCAGTGCAGCCCTGCAGATACTTGCCACCACCCTGTCTCTAAGTGTATCCTCAATTAAACCACATACTTGGTTGAGGATCTGCAGAATCCTCATCGTATTATATATATTTAGAACTTTGGAAACTATTGAGCTGTAATATAATAAAATGAAGTACCAAGCATGTGCATACACCATACCCACATACAGAGAAATATGGGTCCATAGATATAAAGGAAGCGGAGCTTACACTATCAATGTGTGGAAGTAAACTTTCCAACCGAGCTCCTTCAACAGTACCATGATATAAACGAAACAGAAATGAATCTCTCAAATCCCAGAAGACAACTCTGGTTCCTAAAAGTTAACAAACAATGAATTTACATGTGAGACTTGGCTAGATAAACAATGCAGAAACTCCAGTCCTTGAATGATTTAAAGGAAAAAGAAAAGCCATCAGGACAACAAATATGCATTCTTTCAGCAGAGCATAAGAAACAGAATGATAAAAAAAGGTTGCCTTTGCCACATTTAGAAATGACAAGATGGCAAGCAGCCTTTTTTTATCCCAATAATTAAAAACACGCAATTCACGGTTTTCCCAAAAAATCAAAGAACGTGTCGAGCTTATCAACTCACCAACTAAGTCACAAATTTTTCTGATAGCATCGGCTATTGAATCTCTGATGCTGTCAAAAGTGGCTACGAATAGTTCATCAACTGATTCACTATCGTGGTGTATAAAATCTGTAGTTCCCACAGATAATTTAGCTGGATAGAACAGAATTAAGTTAGAAAGTAAATGTATATTTAAAATGTCACATCCACATAGAAACTGAACTTACAGTCTCCACTATTTCCAGATACCATAGTAGATGCCCATGATTTTTTAATTCCATCTTCTAGTATACTAATTTGCTTCTGTATATACTGCATATAAACATATCATAACATTATCACATTACTAATCATGACATTATTGACATGTTACATAAAAAAGGTGTGATCTCCATGACCTACAAGTATATGAGATCTCAAAACTGAAGACCAACAAATACTCAACAACATTTATCATCATAAATCTTAAGTTCAAGAAAAGCAGCACTCACTTCAAGAGTATTCAATCTGACACACAGTTTGACAGCTGTCAACCCTTCCAATTTATCATCCACTTCCTCATCAAGAATTACACTCTCACGCACTTTTTTCTTGACGACTGGAAACATCGTATCCTTGTAACGAGTCAAAGGGGGAGCAGCAGGATATAAATGGTTTCTATCAACTGTGTTCATGTAAAAATAGAATACTAACTTAGGTTGACAACTAATCTATTTAAGCTAACAAGATAAGAACATAAAAGGTACAATATCCATAAATACTTTCCAGGCATGGTCAACTATTAACAAATAAGCAATGAGAAGCAACAAAAATATTATTAAATATGAATTCGGGTATATAGAAGTGTGGTACCTAACTGGCTAACCAATTTCTGCAAATAGCCATCTAAGGCATGAAAAATTATTGAAAGCAAAGCTTGCAAGTGTGAGATATCCATTGGAAGACTCAATCCGAATAATTGGTCCACCGTCTGCAAAGCAAAGATCACACATGAAAATCAAAGTAAATGACATTGAGAACAAAATATTTCCAGAAACATACAAATCCAAACAAAATTCACTCATATATTATCATTGTGAGGCAGATAAACAAATGTCCATGAGCCGAGCATAAACTTAGTTAGCTATGGGGTTATAATAATATACTTTACCATCTGAACCATATTTATAACTCTCTGGAATTGACTTTCCTACATGAAACTTGCATTCTAACCTACTAGTTACTACTACAAATCTACATTTTTGTGGGGTGTAAGATCCCTAAAAATTCACTTTAATACTTTGATAGATCTTATAACACCATATACCTCTCAATTCTACTCGAATAGTAATGGCATTAAGTATATGATAGACGAAAACATGAATGACAAAAGAGACCATGATCTAGTGCAATTTGTTCATGATTCTGCTTACCTCCTCTACAATCCTAAAAACTTCCACAACTGAAGCTGCTTGCTTCTGCTGAGTTGATAAAGGTTCCCAGACCTGTGACATGAATAATAAATATATAAGTGACATGGTGAAGCACATAATGTGTGTTCGCATCCAAAATAATCACGCTTGGTCACCTCTAAAACCTCAATGTATGAGATAACATGATTAAGATTTTAGAGATGAGAGACAGTGGATCAACCCTGTATTATTAGTATATTAGTACCAAACAATCAGAGTCAACAAAGTATAGCTGCAACCTCAAGGTGAAATGTACGTCCGGTCCACTCAAGTACGCGTTCATGCTGTGAGATCAGCCAATCGAGAATGATTGGTCGGCTAATTTTATGAACCTGCATTAGGATGAAAGAAAGATACCGGTCACAAAATTTTCTAAGTGAAAATCTAATGGTTTATACTCTACAAGATTTTTAAAAAACTTAATGTTGTGAGATTAACATATGACTTGTATCTAACTAATATCGTTCATCCTCATGGGGACATTCTGATGGTAAATGGTGTATTCCCCTCACCAATTCGAATCCAGCAATGTGCATGTTTGGTGGTGTTACTTAATAGGAGCAGATTAGATGACGGTAAAAAAAACTAATATCTTTCGTTGCAGATATAATTCCCTTAATTCCAGCCGCTTAACTGAGCCGGATGTACCATACTTATATGATTTTCAAAAGATTGCAAAGCAAAATTACTGTACAATATCAATTCACTGTCTGCAATCCTTCACTATTTCCAAAAAGAATACCAAATGAATTTTAATTCTGAGGATTAGAAAACTAACATGGAATTGTATGTTCAATTAACGATATTGCTGCCGAATAATGAAGAAACCATTTTTAATCTACAATCACAAAAATAGTCCTATTTTTTATACAAACTTGCTGCAGTTTAATGTAGAAACCATTTTTAATCTACAATCACATTTGAAACCTAGAAATCAAATCTCAGTGTTTCTTGGACTGCCGGGTAGTTTGATCAATATTCATTGGCGTGTATTGAGATCTCTAAACTAGTTTTCTGCACATTTTAAATAGCTAGCACATGAGCAGCCCTTGTTTCAAAGCATTATGGTTCTGCTGTATACTAACCTGGTAAAAATCAATTTCATGAATGACAAACGACCCAACACCATTTTCTCCATCTTTAGGGTTCAATGCTTGAATCAAGTAATGCTCCAAGTGATGAGCTGCAGAAAGCACGGATATAGCATCTTCCGAAAGGGATACATTGTCTAGAAATGGTTTCTACAAAAGAAAGTTTATAACCAAATTATAAAGGCTGTGAGAAACTGGCATAAACAGAGATACCGAAAATTTTGAACTTAATCAAAAAAGGACAAACCAGTCTTTTCCCATAATATTGGTGCAAATGTACAGAAGCTATCATCCCTGCATCTGGACACCATTGGCTCAAAACAAGTGAGAACACAGAATGTTCTCTTTCAGCAACCACTCTTACTTCACTTGCCAGCAAAGCCAATGGATGTTTTCCCTCCATTTTAGATATAAGATTTATGGTATCTTCTATCTGGCAGTTATCAATATTTTTAAAATAATTAAGAAGACAACAGTGAATATCAATTCAGCCATTGAATAAGAGTGGTTTATCAAGATAAAAAACTAACCCGCCTACATGCAGCTTCAAGAGATCTCTCAATATAAAACCTAACCCTAGCTGTAGCTGCATTCCCCGTAGCATTAGAGCTTGTTAGCTGCACATTTAAGGAAACATGTATTCATATCATATTCAGAATTGAAATAAATAGCATACCAAAAAACAAGTCAGTCAATTATTTAAGAAAAACTGATAAAGGTATATTCATAAGCAAGTACTCGTATTGATCCAACCAGAAAATATCATATATTTCAGGAAAAAAGTAGGTCATGAAAAGATATAATTGAAAGCATCTCTACTTGAAAGATTGTCAGGGCATAATTTACTTTCTATATCCATACAGTTTCCAAAAGAACGCCATACCAGAAACTAGTCATCCATGTGAAAAAGAAAATAGAACTACTTGTCAATGACAACTACCAAAGGAGTACATGGATCGTTTCTTTATCTTGTCAACTCATCACAAAATGAATTTTCTAACCAAGAGCATAATCAGTTTTTAGCTCAGCTGTAAGACAGTTAAGCTCACTTGCTTACTAACCTGAAAAAAAAAATTTAAGGCCTTTATGGGTGAAAAACTAACCTTGACTTTGTTGTCTGTACCAGATATATCTGTTCCAACAGCCAAGCCCATGAAAACTAGCTTCCTGAAGAAAACCGCCTTCTAAAAAAGAGATAGAAACAAAAGAGAATAATTCAGCAAAAACTAGTGCTAAAAAACAACATGCAAGTCTTAAGGCAAAAGAACTTCACAGGGATAGCCACAAGGCCCACAACAAACAATTGCGGTTCTAGTTTAGTAGTTTGAAGGATAGTGAACATTCAAATATAGAACATCATGAATCACCTAAAAGAGCTAACTGCAGAAAAGTAAATTGTGAAAAAAGTAGCTCGATGCCTTGATCAGAAAACAGGAAATGACCTCACTGAAATGCAGGTGATAATCTTGCAGTCTACTATCACACCAGAGGTGTATTGCTCGGAATATTGCGTGCACCAAGCTCAATCTGACTTCAGTAACGCTGTCAAGAATTGTACACATTAGTGTGTCTGTACATTGTTCCTCAGTTTCTTCCTTATAGTCAGACAAAACTTTCTGCACTTGAAGGTTTGCCTGATAGAGTAGTTCAAGTTCTTCTGTCTCGACGAACTTTGAAGCAAATATATTATATTAGATTTTACAAGCAAAGTTACAACGTAAGCAAGCAATTGTATTCCTAGGTATATATAAGCTGCAAGTATGTTTTCACTCAAAGAGATATTTTCATAAAATTTAAGCTTACACTTATTACCTGCTGGAAAAGTACCCATCCATATAAAACATCATGCATCTTCTGAGTTATGCCTAATGTACCCCAAGTCAGCTTGACAAGCCTTAAATAATCAGCATGCTCCTGTTATAAGATCAAAAAGCGAATATCAAGAATCAGTTCAAGCAAAAAAACAAAAATTCCCTATTATTGATACAAGATTTATTATAATAATACACTAATACATACCTCGATGAGTTGGCCTTCGTCCAAAATGTCAAATACTCCAAACAGCAACCTCTCATAGAGTCTTATATTTAAGTGATAACCAGCATTCCAGTAATTTGATCCACCTTGAGTATGAGAACTTCCCCCCATAGATGAAAGTGATGATGCTACCTGTCTAATTGCTAGTAGGACTTCAGCACGTTCAGCAGGCGTCATAACAATGTTCCATTCCTACAGCAAACAACCAGTAAAAAGAACGCTTAACAGCCATGTTATTATTCTCATATATGAAGAATATGATTTATCGTCAAAGAAAAGAATACATGTAAGAGATTAACAGACCTCTGGACTTCTAATCTTGTCGAGTAAAATGCCAAGTTCTTGCATTTCAGGATAATTGACAGAAGAGAAGAGTTCTTCTAGAACATTTGCCTAGATGTTTCCAAAATTAAACGCAACATCAAACTCAGTATTCAAATAAAACCCAAGTTCAAATCAAGCGTGTAGATAAATTCACTCACTAAATTGACTTCCAATGATAAAACAGATAAATTTTAACTATAAGTCAAGCAAGGTTTTGGTAATAACATAGCATGACACTTAACCTTTTTTTTAACGGCAAACACGCACACCCACTAACCCTACTCCTAAATCTACACCGTTTGCCCACAATGGGAATTGAACCGCATCACTTAAGAGGAGCACCATATCACCACCTTCGTACCATCGGGCTACATGCCCTTTGGTGCATGATACTTAACTAATGTCTACGTGTGCTGTATGCATCAGCACCAGACTCAATCATAAAATGAAATCAAGAAATTTTGATGTTTATAGAAGAGGCCATTAAGGGAAGACAGTTGGACTGAAAAACTAATTGGGTTTCTGCAACTGTCCAACTTACCCTTTTGGCCTTTTGTAATGGCTAATGTTTATGTTAAGCTACTATAAACAAAAACACAAACTTCAAAGGAACCCAACAGAGAGAAACAATAAAAAGACATTGCGCGTACCTGACGTTTCCTCCATTGTGTGTAATACTTTTCAACCAGAAATTCATTTTGTTGTATGCCACTTAAGAGCTCAATTATGATTTGAGGAATATCAACTTGCACATGTGATTTTCTCATAGAAAAATGCATCAGCCTTTGCCTAATGCTTTCATCCATTGCCTCTGAAATCTAGCGAAAAAGGAAAAATTATTCAACAAAATCAAAGTTGACAATAAATGATAGAGCCATCTTAGAGAAACTGAATAGTACCATCTACATTGTTGTTTAGAATAAAATTGAGAAAAACTATGTTTTAAGTAATTAGGTAATGGTTTATTACACAAATATGTAACTTCCCTTTTTTGTAATAATTTTTTTTTCCTGAGGGAGGTAACGTAACGTCAATTTTAACCGGTGCATGCAAGTAACAATCAATAGAAGGTTACTTACATCCAATGGCTAAAAAAACTTGAGGTAAGTAAGGATGTTACGTACAACAGAAGTAATATTTCTTTTCTTACATACAATGACGTAAAGATGAAAGTATGTTGTATTTTGACGCAACTAACCAAGAGAGTACAGCTAATGTATTTCGTACATATTATTAGTGTTTTAAGCCAATGCACAAACATTTATTCGACATGTGTTAGATTATTCTTTCCCATCTCTCATTCTCTATTTGTTGCTTCTGACAATGATGATGAATGAGAAGATAGGTCACCTGCATCTGAACTCGAATGTTGTCGATGTGCTCAAACTGGTTTTCAACAGAATGGGACCTGAGATGTCTTTTACCTCGCCTGTTTTTTAACCCAGTTAAAAATTTAGAGCCCTTCTCTCTCTTTGAGTTCTCCAAAGAATGTATAGCAATCCTATAGTCCAAAATTGACAAAATAGATGAAAGATGAGTAGAGTAGAGTAGGATCACATAGACACGTCATACTAGGAAGTGAGTACGCACATAATGTAGGAAGCAGCTAATAGCCTAATAGCTATTTTTTTACACAGCAAAATTAACTAGAGATTGGTGAGTTTGATAGAGAGGGGGGATACACACAAACATATACGTATATATAGAGAGAGACCGAGAGAGACAGAGAGAGATTACCCAGAAAATGCAATGCATGAAAGCAGTACTTCATAGGCTGATTCCCGTAAGTCATCATCCGATAATCCTTAAAAGTTACTAAAACTATGCATCAGTGACTCAAAAAAGAAGGCCTCTCAATTCACAAATTGATAGAGCTTTAATAATGAATATGATAACTATTTCAAAAATACAGCTAGCAAGAAAACAACGTGATACTCCAACACTCCAACAAAAGATTAAATAATAAGAGCAGATACCATCTCTACATCTGGTTATATAAATAGAGAAATAGCCCAAAAATACCTGTTCTTAAAGGTGGGAGTCCCAGAGAAGGTACAACTGCCTTCTTTGCAGACTTTGAACTTGAGGGTACTGTGTAGGAATGATTCACTCCAAGATCATTCCCAGAAACAGTTGCTTCTGAGCCATTAGAAAAAAACAGGGGGGTAGATGAGATTTGTCGATCATAACTGCTCTCAACTGAGGGTGGTGGGCGTCGAGGTGGAGATCCAGCAGAATCTGGCTCAGACAGAAGAAAAAAAGCATCTCCACCTTGGGAGTGTATCTGCAAAAAAAGGTCAGGTAAACTCTTCACAAAGTTGATCAGCTGAGCGTGAGAAAGCACTGTTTTTTAGTAAAAACAATGCATCTATCACGTTTGTATGAGAATCCACAAAATAATTGTTGTTATCGCTATTGTTCTGCCGCAACATAACAACAAGATGTTAAAAAGAAATTGCATGTCTAAAGCCAAATGAAGAACTGCAAACTGCTTAATCAGTTTTCATATAACTAGAAAAAACTACAGAATGCAGGGTAGACAAAAAATACTAACAAAAAATGATCAATCTACCAAGCAACAACTTCAAGAATCCGCTATATCTTCAAATTAGATAGATGATAACCCCAATACGAACAATAATCCGATGAGTTTTCTTGAAACCAAATGAAATTTAAAATGTGCTAACACCCTAGGTTATGTGATTAACCTTTAGCCAGCAATCCTAGCACCTATCAAGTGATCATAATCAATGCAAAATAACACCCTACATGGCCTATGATACAATAACAATCAATATGAGCATATATGCACAAACTTATTATGCAATATACTACAAGAAAGCTACAGCTGTTGAATTAGCACTTAAATGAAAACAACAGAACTAGTAACTTGAAACCCAGCTTAACAAAAGGGTGTGCGAGAAATACTGCAACAAGGCTCTACCCTTTTCGGCAATGTTCCACAAAAAAATATTAAATCTGAAAGAATGCATAACGGCAAGCCATCGCATCATCAATCATGAAATCCTTAGTCCTGTCTAGTTTGTTGCAACACCAGGAACTACACAATAAAGCCTTACCATTGTCGGGAACATAGATTCATCAACGTGCTTCGAGGTTGCTTTAGAAACATCAAGCACTCCACCTAATCACAAGAAAAATACACAGATGCCAGGAAGTTTAGCCAAAGTAATACTACAACAAAAACCATTTAGTACTCCTTTTGTTTTAAAAGTAGCAAATATTTCTAATTTGATAAGTGTGATGCTAGACATGACAGTTAAAAAGTAATAGCAGCCTATCAACTTCATATCCTGAAGACCACAAATTCCTCTTTTATATTCACCACATTGGAAAAGAGTCCATGTTTGCTTCTTCAAGAGTCAACTGAGAGCATACTCTCTTTTAAAAGACTAGACTGTGCTATCAAAAAAAAGGGCTAGCGGCGCAGCTTGTTGCATGTTTGCCTTCTATTCGATGCAATCATCATATGTACACACTAAACTAGTAATAATTTCAAACACGCTATCTCAAACAAATTTCGCTCTCAAGTCTACAAAACAGTCAGCTGTGTAAAAACTCGGAACCATCAACTCACACAGTCGACACGCCTTATGTTCTGCTTACAAAATCAACTTCAACATCATCATAAACAAACTTATAATCAAATAAACTTAAAACATCCAACAAATTAACAATTTACCAGCAGACTATATGCATTCGGGGATATAATCCACTTTCAAGTCCACAAAGCAGTCTACTATGTCAAAACTCAGAACCATCAACTCATATAATTAAGTAACTAACACACCTTCTATTCAGCATACATACTTAACTTCAATATCACTATTCACTATAAACAAACTTAAACCAGTCTACTACGTTAAATAGAAGTCATAACAATTGACTCACACAATTAGCACACCTTCTATTCATCAGCTTACATGCTTAAGTTCAATATCACTATAAACAAACTCATAATCGAATAAACTAACATGTAACAAACAAATTAACAATTTACCACCGGATTGTACACATTCGAGGACATAATCAGCGCTAATGGCATCAAAATCAACATCGGAAGCAGGAGACGATCGAACATCTGTGATCAAACCGGAGGATAGTATGAAATCAAGTAGCTTCCGGCGATCGTGACGGTAACGTTGTAAGAGAGATGTATCCATAGGCGTTGAGAAAAAAAAATAAAATGATTTTGGATTGTCCGCTGGCTCGGCTGTTGATATTTGAGAAGCGCGAAGATAGTAGACGGCGTAAAGCCCCGTTCCTTGACCTTTTGCACGCTTTCACTTTCCCATTTTATCCCCCCTCCCCTCCCTCTTTGAATGGTCAGCCCCCCATAATAAATGAAATATAATGATTACTAGGTTTAATACCCGTATGTTACATACGGGCTAAATAAAAATATTTGTAAAGAAATTATAATCATTATGTTTAAGCATTTTTAAATATTTAATATTTAAGAATTTTAATTGGCTCCATCAACTCATGCATGGTGAATGGTTTCACTCAATTTCCCACCAAAACTTCCATTTATAAAACAAAAATATATTTTCCCCCCAAAAAAATTGCCCCCTAAAGCTTAGAATTATTAGATAGATTAACCGCTTGCTCGTATGTATCACAACAAGCTCGAAAAACATATTCAGGTCAGGGTTTGAACTTGTAAATTCTATTTTTGTCTAGTTGGCAAACGAGAGACATAGGTTTTGTTTGTCTTTAAAGATTTTAGGTTTAGTTATAGACGGATTGTTTAATATACCAACTTAGTGATGTAAACTAATAACTGCTAACATATCATTAAAAACGACGATCAAAATATTTATGATGTGATATTATTTTACGGTTGGTTAAAATTGTGGGATGTGTATCTATTGTTTGTTATTAATAAATTCCGCACAAGTATGTTATACACTTTTGTATATTTACTACAACAGTGTATCAATATGGGGGCACGAAGAATGGCTACCTCAGCTGGGTGATATGGTGTTACACCGCAACTAAAGTGCCTAGTCGGATGAGAGGCACAACGCATGTGAGTGTGGTTGGATTCACGGGGGTGATGGCTATTGTGTGTGTTTACTTAATTTTCATTTGATCACAACACCTATACGTCTAATTGAAGAGTGATTCTTACTCATCCTACGTGGCACCTACTAACTTTCATGCATTATTCTACTAGGTATCATTTTCCCATAATGCATACTCTAATGTGTCTTTTCTTACGTAAGAGGTTAATGGTTCAAGTCCTACAAGTAGCACGTATGAAGTATTAAAAATAGTGCTAGAAAATGTAGAAGTGAAACTAGTTTGTGACTTTGTGTTAACAATAAACTATAACCTTGAGGTTAAAATATTGGTGATGATGTATTGTTAACGTTGAATAAAGGATGACAGTTTCTAGCATGAGCATATTAACATTAAATGAAGCAAACTAAAAGATGTTTGAGTTTGAGTTTAATAAATTTCATGTCTTAAACAATCCAACATATTTAAACCCGTTAACTATTTTTTTAAATAATAGATATAAATAGTAGAAAATATATATATATATATGCGGTGGCAGATCCATAACCAAATATCAGGGGTATTCTATGAGAGAATTTTCGCTCAAGGGTATCACTCATTTTTTTCAGGGGTATCCCTATGGCCTATACTTAAAACCGTAAGAAAAAAATGGTATCCTAATTAAACCGATGAAAATTGTATTTCGTAACAAAAGTTGAGAGGTAGCCCATGATACCTCTGTGCTATTCATAGCTCCATCCCTATATATATGTAGCATATATGTTTCGATCATGGCAAGGTTGTGAAGGGTGGCATGAAGGTTGTTGGTTAAGAAAGGCTACTTATTGAATAACGATGCATCATGCAAGAATGCAAAAGGTGTGATTGTATAGTTTTAATCGTCTCGTTTGATTATTAATAAAAACAAATGTAGAAAAACAAGCCATGCCACATAAATGACGATAACGGGTTAATTGTTTATGTACTCCACACATGGTTAAATGAATACATTACAAATTACAAATAAATAATATTTTATTTGCATGTTTGTTGAAAGTTTTATTATCTAACAAGACATGAGTTTGGACATCCATAACAAAATGGAAATTAAAAAAAATCTATATATGATAAATATTTTATTTGCAATGTGTATTGAAAATTTTCTTCTTACAAATTGCAATACATGAATTTGAATATCTTATAACAAAATGGAGATAATTTTATTTGAATACCTATATATATTATATATATACATTTTGATTTTGATAGGTACAACATGTTTGTTTAGAAAAATGAATCTTATATGTATCAGGACTCAAATCTACCTATACTAATAAGAGACTAACTCACTGCCACATGTCGTTCTCACAATGACTTTCAGCCTATTCTGCCACGTGTCGCGCTCTCCTTCATTCTCAGCTTTCATACGCGGAGCCCCATGGGTCAACCATAATCACCCAATCGGATCCTTTATATGCTTCTTTTACCCATAACCGTGACATTTTACTGCAAACTCAAACCCTAGATCGTTATTTTTTCTCTGCCTCTCTTCTTCTGCCTCTTTATCATCTTCGTTTCATCTATGATTCAATCCATCAATCTACCTAAGATGATTTCATCTTTATCCAGGTATGTTTCAATCGCTATGTATTTTATAAATCTGTCGATTCGTTCCTTAAAACCATTCAATCGATCATCCACCCATTTGTAGATCGATCTATGGCAGTGAGAGAGTCGATCTGTGATTTGTTATCATTTGAGCAACAAGCTGTATGATGTTCATATTGGAACCCTAATTGTTGGTTAAATTACTTTTGAATTATCTGTATTTTACAAATTGAGAATGTTGTGTTGCCTCTTTGCCATGAACTAACAATGATTTCTAATCCGCCATCACTCTCTATGCCGCTTCTATTCTTCTGCAGCGTATCTTCCAAATCTTCATCAATCCAAGACTCAATTGATCTTCACCCGCTGATCTAGGTATGATGTTCGTCATTGTTTAATGGTTTTTGCTTAAAACAATTGGTTGCGATGGTCTGTCTTAGGTGAAGGAAAAGTTCTTATTTCATTGCAAGGATCTTAAATGGAGACTAATGATCCTATAAATGTGAGAACCAAGTGCTAACCCAATCTAGAGCACATCGATTATCTTATGTGTGATTATGTACAAGAGTATAAACTTCATGATTATATGGTTATTGTAGAAAAGCATAAAACTATTCACTCATCCCTATCAAAACTTGCAGGTGCTTTTGTTAGGGAGTCTATGTTGTTCTTGTAGCAAATTTTTTGTGCAAGCATATCCATTGGTTCTTGATAGCTTGATTCTAATCTCTAAATTTGGAGGATTACCAAAGGTGAGTTGAGTTGGATACAAGTTGTTGCAGCCTTATGCAATTGCTTAACAATAGAACAAGTGATCAGTTGAGTTGTAATATACATGTGTAAGTGAAAAAATAATTGTAGTTTTGCAGATTCAAGCATCTAAGAACACATACATGTGTTAATCATGGTCAAATTGATTATGTTGTTAACTTGATTTTATAAACTGTTTTGAATTTGTGTTTTGCAGATTCCTTCTGAATGAACTGAACGGTTTGGTTAACGGATCCAGGTTAGATTTATTAAACTTTATGTTGATTGACATAAAATATTCCGTTGGTCTGTGGTTCAAGTGTTGTAATGACAATTGACAATAGTTATAAATGGCTTCATATAATAGTTTATATTCAATTTGCTTTTAATATCAAATGATAGGCATTTATTTGTATGAATAAACCTGATGGGATGCTCTTTACATCGCTTAAATGTTATGTTTTAGGCTAATTTTAGGCTTATTTTGCTTGATTTGTCAAGTTTGTGTTTGGGTTTAAGATCCATAAACTGATTCTTACTTTGCGAATGAGGCTGGTTGAGATTGCTAACTCTATACAAATCAGAATGATATATATTAAATGATTGAAAAAGAAATATTAAGGTCGATCGTGTGATTATGATTGTCATGTTTGATTGAAAAAAGGAAAAATATATAAATGTGTGTTTTTGTTTTTGGTTTATCAGAGATAGTACATGGTACGTAATAGTCATTACAATACAATTCAAATGTGAGTTAGGAGTAAACAGAGTGTTACAACTTACAAGTAATCAATACAATCAATAGAAGACGAAAAGACTATTTCACAAGAATGTATTCGAGAAATTATATGTATTAGTATACTTTGATGTTAGAAACCTTTATTCTCACGATAGATGTTTGTGTAGATATTTTTAAGTGACATTAACTTTTGGATATAATTTGTTGATTTAGGATAACTCCATTTGTGCACTTTATTTGAATTAGGAATATCCTAATGTTTACTATTTAAGTAATTAGCTTCTACGTGAGTGTATTGTCGGCATCTTTCGACCCGACCTTATTTCCAGAACAATCCTAGGATAATTTCCCATTGCAGCTTGGAATCTACTAGAAACGACTCAGTCTTTGTTCTTAACGGATCAGATTTGGGCCAAGTTAATTGCAATTTTCGTCTACATTTGGTATGTGTTATCAAAACTATTTTCTTACTACCAGGTCAATCACATCTTTTGTTTTGTACAGATGAGATTAGATGCACCTTACATTGCAGGTTCCATTTTGCCATCAAAAGGGCCAACTCTAACTCTCTAAGGGTTCAAGACTTCAAGCTGCAGATCAGAGTTTGTTTTTATTGGGTTAAGTTGTATGTTGGAATATGTAAACTCATAATAGATTAAATTATGGTCAGATTAGCTTCCATTTTGTAATGGGCCAAATTACACTTTACGATTTGGTTAATAGTATTGAGTCTCACGAGTTGACATTGGTTTGTAATTACTCGGGTTGTACTTACCTCGCAAAAGGTAAATTGCATTTTACATATCTTTAATTAAACTGGAAACTCAAGCCTTTGTATTTGATTTCTAATGAGTATAATTGTGCTTAGTCAAGGTATATAAAGAAGATTTTGATTGAACAATGGTCATGTATATGTTATGGCTAATGCTGCATTGCATAGATGAAATGTATGATAGTTTTAACTAGATATTTTAATCTAAATGATAATGCTTCTATGTAATTGCAGGATTTGCATGATTTATAAATGTGGTTTTGCCCTCTTTGTAATTGAATTAGCTTGTAGTTTTGTTGGTCATGTAATGAAAAAAAGAAGTTTGAATTTAAATAATTTTGAAAGTTTTGATGTTTAATTGTTATTTGCTCTTGAGTTCTTGATAAGAGCTTGCACGATATTCTTTAGCCGTAACAAGTGGAAACATCTTTTACAGGCTAATATTATTATCATATTATCATGGTTATTGTTATTTTACTCGCGGAAACTACTAATGTGATTGTTAGCGTCATGTAACATAGATATTCCTTGTGTAACTTTAATTAAATAACATATTTTTTATTATAAAAAATATATTTTTTCCAATCCGTGGGTACCACGGGTCAATAATCTAGTTAAAAATATATAAGGATTAGTGCTAAAGAAAGAAGCACATATGAATCTTGACTGACCCATTGAAAGATATAAAACACCTAGACCATAAACATTTTGGTATTTAAATGAACTAGGTATATTCACGCTGTCGCGCGTTGCGCAACAATTTTAAGCAGGTTATTACTTCTTGCAAGCCCTATCAAATACCAATAACCCATAAACAAAATTGTATCAAAACAAATAAATTTGATTTAAAAAACATATAAAATAACAAAAAACAACCAACAACAAAAACGCACACATGACATCAACCAATAGCAACACAACACCTCGAACCATCAACCAATAGCAACACAACACAAAACACTATATCATGACTTCAACCAATAACAACACAACACCTCAAACCATCAACAATAGGAATGCAACAAATCAACCAATAACAATACAACACCTCAAGTCACACTCAAAACAATATTTCATGACATTAACCAATAGGAACACAACACATCAAACCACCAACTAATAGTAATGCAACACCTCACACAACACACAAAACATACATGCATGACTCTCATAAGAATACATTCATGTATACACATTTAATATTTTATGCATAATATAGCCTTAAGTCCAGGGGCGGCTTAACCAATTTGGGGGCCTTAGGTAAAATAAAAATTTGAGGCCTTATTCCAAGTTTTAGATTCGTATATAAATTTGATTTGCCTTTGACATGCATTTATAATTTTATATTAGAAATAAAAGCAAACAAATTTATAGTGTTCACAAAAAATAGAAAATAACATGTATGCAGGGGCGTACCCACTTTGGTGGGGTGGGGGGCGCCCGCTCCCCCTGCGAATTTTTTTTTTTGTTTTTATATGTTAAATTCTCGATCGACCCCCATAAAATTTAACCCTCGACCCCCATACAGGCTTGAAAACTCAGTTTAATGCCCAGTTAGTAGCCTATATGAGACACATAATATTTAACAATGGATTGGGTTATATTATGGTTAGAAGATAGTAATATATATTTATTTATATTGTCATATATAGTCAATCATTATGGTATTGTAACCTTAAGTGTTTCACCATTGCACAAAACCATCAATATAGTTGATGATTTGGATGGTCATGAGTACAAAATGGAAATATATAAATAAATTAACTACTTTTGCTAAGTAATCAAGTGAGAAGTGATGAATGGTGGAAAAATTAGTTGTAGAACCAAGGTTCACAACATCACCATTTTTATACCATAACACAAGTTTTCCAACATAATATTGTTTGGAAACATGGTTTGGTTTCATTAATTTCTTATTTGTAGATTAGTGACTTAAAAAAGATGTATAATGGAGGCATATGAAGTTTAAGAAACAAAATAAAATATTTATTTTATATAGTTTGAGAAAAACAATCCTAACTCGAACCTCAAAATGGTGATTCACCAAACTCTATTTACCTTGGTAAATACATGGTAAAGTTATAGAGGATGTTTCAAGTATTTAGGAATAAAAATGAAAGAAAAATGAAAGAAAGAATAAAAAATTCACAAGTTGTTGTTGAAAATTTGTTGAAAAAAAGATGAAATTTGAGAGAGAGTTTGAAAGATGAAAATTTGTAGAAATTCTTAAATAGATTGAAAGAGTTTGAGAGAGAGTTTAGATAATGAAAGTGATTAGAGAAATTTGGTTTGATATTTATAGATAAAAATTAGGGTTAGACATTAAATAAGTTGGTTGAGTGGAGGGAATGAAAATTTTTACTTTTAAATATAAGTGGAGGTAAAATGAAATTTTTTTAATTTTGACCCATCAAATTTATTTGTTGTCATTTTTTTAATTTAACCCGACCCGGTTCGACCCGAACCGAATCGAACCGGATTGAAAAAATTTTATATATCGATACTTAAACGATTACTACCAAATTTCCGACCCCCATGAAAAAATTTCCTGGGTACGCCACTGCATGTATGGTGGTTTAGACGGTTAACTTTAAGTTAATGATAACTAGTAGTATTCGGGGGCTCGCACGTTGTGCGAGCCTTGTTAAGCCAACTAAGAAATTAGTATTTAAGATTTGGGTTTTACAATATTCTACAAATAAATTTCTCATCAACCACCCTCATTTTCAATTTCATAACTACTCTCCAAATAAATAAAAACATGTGGCAGTCCACATCGTCATCTAACCATCCCAACCCATTTTATCATTCCGCATTCTACCTCACCAATCCCATCCAACCAACCGTCATCCTTTTTCAACCCTTGTTTAAACCTTCAACCATTTAACCCTTCAAATACAAAATAAAACCCAAATCAATCCAAGTATCCATCAACCCCAAATTCCATAATTGTCACCAAGATCTCGAACCAGAAAAACACAAATTAGTATAGGCGTATTTTAAACCAACACAAAATCCTTTACATCAAATGCAATATAAAGTCATAATTTTAATCATAACAAAAGGGACTTTTTTTTATCTAATCCAATTCCAAACAGTTGACAGATAACACCACAAATTAAAAAACACTTTTTAATTTTCAGAATCATAAAATTGACTTCAAATGGAGTCAGCAAACAATCATCATGAAGAAATGAATACAAAAAAACATCCAACAAAATCAAAGAAGCCACATTTTTTAGGCTCAGAACACCAAAAAAATTGTTGCCTGCTAGGTGGGTTGCGAGATCTAAACCCACCATCCACACCTGCCACACGCCCACGCCATCTACATTGTATTTATGTAAAATGTTACAACTCAGCATAACCTCTCATGGAGTCTCATCACATCCCCATTTCAAAAACAAATTCAATTTTAAAGCATAATGTTTATAAGCAAGGGTCAAACAACAAAAAAAACCGACCTGAATCTGGTTTCATCAACAAAAACAAACCACCAAACACCCACCATCATGCGCCACCACACCACCACCATAACATCCGACACATAACATCCGACATGCCAAATCATGTACCATTTAACCCCTAGGGTTACTGTTCAATTTCACTCAACTTTCAATAAAAAAGATAATACACAAACCGATAACAACAAAAACCCACAGATCTGACAACATGCAACAACAAATCGTGCACCGAAGGCCACACAGATTCAAAGACCGGCAACCACATCAGTGACAACAGACAAACCCTAGGCCGCACAGACCCGAAGGTCGGCAACCATCATCGGTGATAAATACATCCAAAGACCGACAACCACATCGGTGATAGCCATGCAAACCTTAGGCCACACAGATCCAAAGATCGGGCAACCATCACCGGCGATAAAACGCCGACACTGTCACACTATCTCCGGCAATACTCACCGGAAACCAAAGAGAGGACAGAGAAATTGTTTGTGTGATAGCAAAGATTGAGAGAAATGAGTTGTTGAGAGAAGTGAGCACATTAAATACTCACACATGAAGTTACGAATATACCCCTGGTGTTACTGTTCATTTTCGTTCACCTTTCAATATAAAGGAGAATGTGGGCTTTAAGGACTATAATATAATGGCCGGGTTTGATATGGGGCCATTGTTAAAGGTATTTTAACTGCATAGTTGAAAAAAGTGGCGCAAAAATTAGAACTAGTGGATTTAATGTTCAATGAATTATATTTCTTACCAATGAACTAAAGTTCTTTGTTTGTTCTACTTCAAAGCATGATATATATATATACATAAATATTAACCAAAATGGGGCCTCTAAGATTTGGGGGCCTTAGGCTCTTGCCTAACTTTGCCAAGAGATGAGCCGGCCCTGCTTAAGTCACCTATATGTAACTCTTATAAAAACACTATTGATGACGTTTTAGTTTCAATATAGTATAATATGAGAAAAGAATGACTATATGGATCTAATATGGGTTTCTTCTCTTTTTGGGAGGATAAAGTAATTAGTTTGATGGGTTAAACAAAAGTGGCAAAAAATCGAAAAACATGCCTTGACGCACAATGCGTGTATCATTTGTATTATCATATTTTGTGGAGTTAATTATTCAAGTTTAACAAATCATGCATAATAATGTAACAACCCAGAAATATATAAATATAGGTTTTAAAATACTAGGTTTTGCTATAAAGAAGCTAGAGCGCAACTTACTACCCGTTTGTCTTTATTTCGATGTATGAAACTAGAAATATATGCAACTTCCAATGTGGTTTAGCGGTAAGCGACTTATATTGTCCAAAAAGATATCAAAGTTCAATTCTCACTATCAACACTTTGGAAGGGGCGATGAGGGCAATGAATTGAGACTTATGACAAAATAAGTTTGATTAATGTGCCAAATAGGTTTTACCGCTAGCTTGTTGTCGTGTCTACGGACGGACGGGTTTTCCCTGAATTGGTGTCGGGTTTTTCCCTGAAATAGATGAGCTTGAGCTATCCTCCGCTGCCTGTGTTCGTAGAGCGTATGAGGTCATATTTTGTAATTGGTTACCTCGAGTAGCCGGAGTTTATTTGTTTGGTCGTAGAAAAAAAAACTTAGATATAGACATGTGATTAAAAAAAATTAAGATTGGAAAAAGAAATACAGGGACTAAAGAAAAGAAGAGGAAATATTTAGGGGATGAAAGTGTATTTATATAAAAAAAGTAGACGAAATGCAAAATGTAAAGTTTTCAATAAAAAGGGTTAATAATGATTCATTTTTTTCCATCGTCATTTTCCCTCCAAATTGAAACATCTAGGGTTTCATATTGTACTTGAATCAATCACTATTTTGGCGACGAGAAGCTTCAATGGCTTCTTCATCTTCTTCGTTATCAAGTCACGGATACGAAATCCCTTGGGTTGAGAAGTTCCGACCGACGAAGGTCAAAGACATCGTCGGAAACGCAGATGCCGTTTCCAGGCTCCAAATAATTGCGCGAGATGGTAACATGCCTAATCTCATCTTATCTGTAAGTAACCAGCTCCAGTTTTATGTTCAAGTGATTATTGATGTTAAATTGATTATAACTGCGTAGGACCAGTTTTTGAGTGGTTTAATTATGTTGGTTTGTTAACTGAATTTAAATCCGTAGAGTTAAGCAGCGAAGCAAGGTAGTTTACATTTTGACGCAATAAGTTTTTCATTTTGTAGCTTAGATGCACGATAGTGCTTGTTTTATAGTTCTGTAAATGGAGGATGTGTTTGGGACTGTTGTAGAGCTTGATGGATATAACCTGATTAGCTACAAGGAGATGATGTTTATGCTTTTAATTGACATTATGGTTTATGTAGAGGTAGTGCTAGAGGTATTGACTTAATGTTGGATTATCGTGTTCTGCATTTTGAAACTTCTGCTTGCTGGATAAAATGGACGGTTAAATAGAATAATAGATGCTTTAATCTGTCTGATCATTTTAATTTTCAATTATCGGTCGTGAAAGTGGTGCATTATGTCGTAGGGGTTGAATGCATTAGTTTCTTTGAATATCTAAGATTAAGTTATTTGTGGTAAAAACTCATGTGTGTACTAGTATAGGTTACTGTGTTTTGTTTGCTTATAAAAGTTGTGAGCCTATTGTATCTGCCATGGACAAGGATCCATTCACACAAGGATAGTATTTTAGTGTACTGTTTAAGGTGAGTTATACATTTGGTGCTTCTTTGTATGTAATGGGAACATTAAACCCGCTTAATTTTTTAAAAAACATCATCTAGTGTGGTCTGGTTAACAGACTTAATGAACATGGATTCAGTTTGCACTGACAATAACTTATTGTGTTTTCGCGTGCTAAACCTTTCAGAAAAAGTTTTGCTTTGTTTGAGGACCATTTGACATGAATGCTTATGCTTATACTTGATACATCAGAATCTTGAAGCTGGTTGTAGATGGAATCATGATGATCCTGTGGGTGTCTTGATCTATGTTATCATTTAAGAAGTTGTCTCTCAGTTCTTAGTCCGCTAGTTGGTGTTTAAGAATTAGTTTTTGGAATCGTTTTGAGATCCTTCCAGGAACGTGTTTCCTTTCACTTTTTATACTTTTAAGCAATCATCTAAATTGCATGAAAAAGCATATTATGTATTTATGTTTTGACTGTCTTCTTGCTGTGCATTTCTTGGCTTCAAACTAGAGACTTGAAGTGTACTGATTTGTACATTATATAGAATCAGACATGTACAAAGTAGTTTATTTGTATTGAGTAATATACGTGATCCATATTAGCATGTACACAAGACGGAATAGTTTCTATCTACTTTCTTGAACGCGCTTCTGTTTATTTTTTAATTCTCAGGGTCCTCCAGGAACTGGTAAGACTACAAGCATATTAGCTCTTGCACATGAATTACTTGGACCAAATTACAAGGAGGCTGTTTTAGAGCTAAATGCATCAGATGACAGGTTTGCCTATAGTTAACTGAGTTTCTTTATAAATTTTTTAAGTCTGGTCTTACTTTGAAATTTATTTATTCATTGCTTTCTTCCTACCAGAGGTATTGATGTTGTGAGAAACAAAATCAAGATGTTTGCACAAAAGAAAGTTACTTTACCCGCTGGAAGGCACAAAGTAATTATTCTGGATGAAGCTGACAGGTGACCGACAATCATCAAACAATATTCAACTATGATAACTTCTCGTGGCTTGGCGCTAGTATTTGATCTTTTTGTTCTTATATTTTCTATAATTGGATGTAATTTAGCATGACGTCGGGAGCACAACAAGCGCTAAGGAGAACAATGGAAATCTATTCAAACTCTACCCGTTTTGCTCTTGCATGCAACACCTCTTCAAAAATAATTGAACCCATCCAAAGTAGATGTGCGCTTGTACGGTTTTCCAGGCTGTCTGACGATGAAATTCTTGGTCGTCTTAAGGTTGTGGTTGATGCTGAACAAGTAAGTTTTTGTGTTACTTCAAAATACCTTCTGTCCAATAGTCTGTATCGATGTGGAAGAAGGTAATTTGTTAATGTTAATAGTAAACCTGTATCCAGTTTTCATGTCTAGATTACAATTCTCACAGATGCTTAAATGGTTAATATTTTTTAATTAATGTAGGTGCCTTGTGTCCCAGAAGGGCTTGAAGCTATTATATTTACTGCTGATGGTGATATGCGACAAGCTTTGAATAATTTACAAGCCACTTATGCTGGCTTTCGATTTGTCAACCAAGAAAATGTTTTCAAGGTCAAAGTCGTATATGCTATTTGAACTTTAAATAATCATATTCTGTAGAGGTTGTAATATGGGCCTGGTGGGTTGGATTGATGTAAAGCAGTTCTGGCCAATGTTCTTCTAATCAACAACTAGTATGCTATAAATGTGATACTGTAAATGATTTTACTTAATTTTTAATAGAAAGATCTTGGATGTTTTGTGCATTAGAAATAAGCTTCAGGCAACTTCTTATCCTTTTGGCCGTTCCCTTTTAAGCTTAGTATGCGACATGCTTGACATGTTACGGATAACTTTTACCTTGAGTTAGCATTGGCCAAAATTAACTTTGTGCTACTTCTAATAATTGATGTTGATACCACATAAATCTTGTTATTTGATTGGGTTTTCACTTTTCAGGTGTGTGATCAGCCTCATCCCTTGCATGTGAAAAATATGGTTCGCAATGTGATTGAGGGAAGGTTTGATGATGCTTGTTCTGGTCTAAAGCAACTGTATGATCTGGGCTATTCTCCAACTGATATCATCACCACCCTTTTCAGAATCATAAAGAATTATGACATGGCAGAGTATCTGAAACTGGAATTCATGAAGGTAACACATGCTAGAGAAAATTATTACTTAATAAATGCCAATACAAAGAGTGGAATATTTGCGTTTGTTTGTAGTAAACACCAATACAACATAACAATATAGGAAGTTTCTATAAAATGCTAGAGCAAGTCTTACAGAAATTTTTAGATTTTAACATTACAACATAAGGCAATACATAAAATAGTAACATGGTTATTAAATTACAAACAAGTAGATGATATTTGAACATCAGGTGTGGAAGAACACTGTCAATAAGAGTTGTCAGTATTAGGTTTACATGTATTAGTGTCCTTATTTGTTTTAGCTATTGTATATAAAAGTAATCACAATGAAAATACATATTATCTGGATTATATCTTAATACATCTAGCGGGGGTAGACAGTCTATGGTTGAAAATTGGATTGATCAATGATGTGATCTGACCCATGACCCAACTAAATGGATCATGATCCTGCGTGTCAGTTCATGGAACTTTGCCCCCTCCCTTCATCATAATCAGAACCTTCTCATAGTTTTTTTGCTTGTAGGAAACTGGATTTGCTCATATGAGAATTTGTGATGGAGTTGGTTCATATCTTCAACTATGTGGTCTGCTTTCTAAGTTCTCAATCGCTTGCCTCACTGCCAAGGCATAATAAGACTTTAGGCTATTGTAGAAGAATGTCTTCTTTCAAAAAGCGCTTGCAACATTATCTTTTTTTGACATATGTGAAGTATTTTAATTTTCTAACTTGTGTTTAGCGACTGGTTGGCTCAGCTAGATCACTGACGAGCAGTTTTCACATGATTCAATGGGGTATCTAGGTATCTTTATGTGGAGTTATTTTTGTTTGGTACTCTGGCTTTATTTGTAGTCTTTGTTTGCAACGAATATTCTGTCAACTTATGAAAATCTTTGATCAACTTATATACCAGCTAATCTGATATTTCATGAACGCATCAAATAAAAAGATGACATGCAGAGAGCTTCAAACACAAAAATACCAAGTGCCTTACAGTCAGAAAAAATAAACTGCATAAATGCATTATGCATATAGGCATGATATAGCCACAGCCCACAGTATAGTCTTTAGTTTTATCAAGCAAAGCGCAATGTGTTAGGCCTAATCAAGACAAGGGACTCATTGCCAATCAGCATCCATTTAATTATTTGAATCATGTTATGTTAATGGAAGGCTCTTCCTCAATAGACAACAATAATAGGCAGATTATTGATATTCCAAATAAACCAATTATATTTTAAGCCTTTAATAGGTATTAAACATTTGATTGACTTGAGCATTAAAGTGCCCTTAAAACCAACAAGCCTTGGTAATCTATAACACCCGTGAATTTGTGATGAAGTTGTTTTTTTGCTTTTCACCAGATATTTCAGACATGCCTAATTAGAGTCCTGAGCGACAAAATTTTACTTACCATAATATTATATTTTGACCATTCGAGGGTTAATAAGTTTTTTATTTAAAAGTATAAAAGAATATATGCATTTTAATATACCGAGCTTCCAATTTACAAGTCAAAAGACTTTATTATTAGTCATCACTACTACACTAGTGTTGTTAAAGATATATATATAAAAGAAATAAACAAATTAATGTCACAGCTAATATCCATCTATCTATGAAGACTATATATATATAAACACATCGATGACTATGACTATTTAGACTCAAAACGCCTTCGACATGCCACCCATACAAACACTCGGCGGCCACGAATTCCCCACGGTTTTTTTGTTACATCAATTCAAACACTGCTCACATCTATGATCTATATATAAATAAATTAATAATTAATCTTTACCTAGCTCATTTAAACCCAAAACACTCAAATCCATACACTTCTTTTCTTACCTCTTTCTTTTCACCGAGTCTTACTTACTTTTATACCTTTAACCCGTATCCGTAGATATACTTACAACATCGATCTACTGTTTTGTTTTTAAGTCATCTTTAGTGTATATATAGATATATATGTCTAACCAAACTCCACTTCCACCCCCTCCACCACCACCACCACCACGAAATCCTGTTTTCAAAGTCCAGTTACCACCAAAACCAATCGACATGAGTACGTCTTCATCGTCAACAGGCTCTCCAAAACGGCGGAGTCCAGCATCGTCAGGAAAACATCCTATTTACCGTGGAATACGAAGTCGTAGCGGGAAATGGGTGTCTGAGATACGCGAGCCACGTAAAAGCAAACGAATTTGGCTTGGAACATACCCATCTCCGGAGATGGCAGCCGCGGCGTATGATGTAGCGGCTTTGTCACTCAAAGGAACCGAAGCCGTGTTGAATTTCCCTGATTTTGTTGGGTCGTATCCAGTGCCGGCTCTCCCAGAGCCAGCATTTATAAGGAGCGCCGCAGCTGCTGCTGCTGCTGCTGCACTAAAAAACCCCACGTCCACGACACCGGCGGATCAGGATTCGTTAGAATTACCTGGTGAGCTGCCGAGGAATGAGTTTATGGATGAAGAAGCGATTTTCGATATGCCGAATTTGCTGGTGGATATGGCGGAAGGAATGCTGATGAGCCCGCCACGGCAACCGGCCGGAACCGATGAGTTTCCTCCGGGGGATTCTTCCGATTGTGATAATTTGTGGAATTATTAATTAGCTAGCTAGGTTTTGTTCATTTCAGTTTTCTCAAGAGTGAGTGATCGAGTTCAATAACATACATATATTTATACATGCATATTGCTATTGCATGCATGATCCTCTAACGTAAGTGGGTGGTTGGTATAATTGGTTTTTTTTACTTAAGTAAATTTTGTCTTGTATAATGGTTTCTTAGTTGGTGGTTATGTTTTGAAACGTTTTATTAATTTTTATACGTCTTTCGTAAATGCCATTTACGTTACATCAAAAACCAGGTACATTTTTCAGAATAGTTGTTGGCATTTACAACTGTTATATGCAACGATTGTCATATGTCGCGACTATGTTTTCCAGAATGACGCGCGCTAGCTAGGTTTTTAGGTTGGACATGCTATGCTTTAGCTTTACGGATTGTGCTTTTTAACAAACAGTGAAACCGTTAGAAAATGACATGATCGATATGGTTAATTGTTATAAAATTATAAATTAAATAAGTGAATTTTGAAAGAGACATGGTGGGTCAAGCCAATTAAGGGTGAACCTAGCTAGCTAGCTAGCTTCTTGAGCACGGGCCTAAATGTTTGACTTGACTTAACGTACGGTATCAATGTGTACGGTACGTAAAAGTTTTCATTTTCTTTAACCCAAAACCTGTGGTTTTAAATTGGACATTGATGTAGATTTAGACGTCGGTATATTTATAAACTAACTTGTTTAAATGGAATAATATATAAACATGTTAAACCGGCCGGATATAAATTGAAGTCTACATCTAACATCAATTTTTTAACGGTGTGTTTCAATAATGCAACCTTTGGTCGTATCCTACAGTTACGCTGTCTTAGCCGGACCTCACACTAGCTTAAGAGTTTGACTGAGCGTTTACTATATAAAAACCAGACAAGTATTCGCTCGAGTGGTTAATGGTGAGTGACACGCACCCATGTGTAAAACCTGTTACGCATAAGATTTAAATCAGTGATACGACTAAACCTATCATTGCTTGATGTCCACTAGACAAAGACCCGCAGACATCTAACATCATATTTAATAGTATCATCCATGCACATAAAGTTCGTTGGTTGTTGAGTTTCAATTCAATACCCAATTTCATGTCTAAGAAGTGAAACTTTCAACTTCTATCAGGGCTCTAGCTAATATGGTGATTACGGGATTTTTTCTTTCTAGGGGTGGTTTTTGGTTTGATTCTCTATAGCGTCAAATTAATAATGAATATTTGAAACTCTGTCTCATGTCTCAAACTTAGTTATTGACGATTAGTAAGCCTAATGCTTACCGTGTAGTTAAAACGCCACGGTGAAGTCACTAATACGATTTCTATCTTACTGCTATGAGTTCACTAATACTGCTTGCTAAGTATCTTATATAGCTTCAATTCATTGTATGATAGGCTTGCTAACCATCTTATTATGGCTCATTTAATAAACGAGCTTAAGCATTAATATCACATATCGAGCTCCAATTTGCTGATATAGTAAACGGAGTTTTAAATTTATATATATATATATTTTTTTAAAAATATATTAGATATATTATCTAAATGATAATCATTATATAAAAAACTAAAAAATAATAGATAGTATATGCTATATTATGTACTATATATAAAAAATATAACAAGTTATAAAAATATATATATATGAAGTAAAATAATTAAATAATGAACGCGTTAGAGCTAAAATTTTCGAAGTTAAGCTCTAGCAAGCCTAGATTGAGCTCGTGCTCTTTTAAGTTAAAGCCAACCTTACCTCTCTTAAGTAAAAACGAGTTTTTGATAATGTAACATCTTGTATTTTTTTGGTGACTTGGTGTTTAATAAAAAAATAGTTCAAAAAAAGTTAAAAACGGGTCGCGCTTTACAAGATAAGATGATTATCGATCGCGCTTTACTCTCAAAGAAAACTTATTCTAAATTAACACTCAATAATCTTGATACAAATCGATTACCGATGTCAATGGATTTAAACCTTACGACCATATTTCTAGTGATCGATTGCGATCATTTACTCTTAAAATATGATGTTAAAACCACGGAAATAATAATTTCTTAACGCCAATGGCATTCTGTTGCAGTCATACTCCATGTCTTGGCGTGAATGGCCACAACTACAGGTTTCCTTCTGCTGAACAGGTGATAATGCTTTTGCTTGACTCAACACTCACCAAAACTCTTGGATCTTTGCCACTGGGGTTGGTAGTGGACCGTGCTTGCAACGCGCATGTTGTCTGGTCTTAGGAAATCCATATGGGTTACGAACCGTTAAGCCGAACAACATTAAAAAAGTATAATTTCTTGGCATTTGAGTAAAGAATGATGTGATATGGTGGTCATAAGTGACAAAACAAATATCTATCGATTGTATTCTTAAAACGTTTAAGTATCTAATTTTTGTTTTCAAGAAAGATTATGGGCGGGTTGAGTCGTCAAATCCTAAACGTCTCATCTAGGTTGTTCCTTTTACATTTACTTACCCACCCACCAATACCATACACCAATAATTAAAAGGATCGATATGATATATATATGCTCCCTTCCCCTATATGTTTTGTACCTTTTTCCTTCAATAAAACTTGTAAAAAGTTGTACCAAATACAAAAGAATATATATGTATGTAAAGTCTTGGGAGAAAACCTGAATTAAAAAATAATACGCTTTTTGTTGCTCATTGTTACCTAACCAATTAAATATTCAAGGAACAAGCTAGGATTCAATCGATCTATCTAACTCAAACGAAACAATTAACAGACACGAGAAGAGTAGTAACTCCGAATATTATTATTATTATTTACAAATAAAATATCACTCAAACACCTCGATCTATTAAAATTCTCTACTCTAACTCACCTTCCCTCTTGATAATATCAAACTAACCCTAACTTCGCTTAATACTAACTAGGTCAGCAAGTTAGTAACAACATTTAATGACACTTGACATGTCTATTGGATACTAGACCTTCCACTTAGCCCCTTGAGTGGTAAATTAGCAACAAATATATGAAACTTCACTAATTGATTATTTATATGAATTCTCGTACATTAAAACAAGATCCGTATCGCCGGGTAGATAAAGAAGAAAAATTAACTTCATTAATGATTATTTAAAATCATTACATCTTGTTTTTTTTAAGGCCGGATTTAAACTCATAATCAAAGACATAAAAATTAACTAAACTAGCTAGGAGAAAAACTAAAAATATCATCTTAATTTGCATGTTTGAACTCTTCATCAATGACCGATTTATAATTTAAAGCATCTAATTTTCTTATAACCGTTTGTATATATAGATCCGGAGTGGGTGAATTAAGTCGGCACTATATATTAATTTAGTTTTGATTAAAATGTTAATAAAAAAATATAAATTAAGGTCAAAGTCTTTAAATGGATTGTGTGTCTGTCTGATAAAACAAACGGCCGGGGTGGGCTTTTGGTCTCATATATATCATAATCTTTTGATTAAAATAATTTAGGTGTATGTTAAGTTGTATGTAATCGATCTCCATCAAGATTAATTTCTAAAGTCACCACACAACATACGTACATATATATCGATCTTTTAGGGGGCGGCCAGGGACCAATGTTGTAACCTGGTCTGGTGCTTATTTATATATATAAGAGCACTGAGGTGTAACCCATTCACTTATTTATGCATGTTTGTGGTCGTTAGAGGGTTATCGTGTGTATGTATGTGTATTTATACGTGCGTACGTAGGTTTTCAAGATATTAAGATACAATGCTTTTAGCTATAACTAACGATATAATTAATGGCCGGAAATGATTTCTTTTGAGTTTATATATGATTGTACGTGCAACTACTGAAAGAAACATGCAAGAGCTCGTGACTATAGTTAGCTAGGTGTATATATGCACGCATGTAATATTACTATGCTTAATTTGAACGTACTAAATCATGTTTTGACGCGCATCAAATATTATATTCTTCTCGATCTTCGGGTTAATTAAACTATTGAGTTAATTAATTAATTTGTTTGAACCACATGCAATATCAAAACAGTTAAGATCTTTACAATTATACCAAGATAATAAAATAAACCACCCAAAGAATGGCCGACAAACAAACCCTAATTGCTTGGCTTTTAGAGCCTAGCTATTTAACATTATACTTTTATATTTATTAAACCATTTCATTTTTATGGAAAAAGAAACAGAGAAACATAAACAAAATTTATTATATGATCAACACATGATATAATGTCTATCATCAACGCATGGAATTTATATATGGCCGGGTCATGATAATGACGGGTTAATGTGTGATATGTACCACTTTTTTTTTCTTTTTTTTTTTCACCAAGAGCCCATATGGGGAATATGTTTCGAAATGATGAGTAATAGATGGTTTGAATTGCATTAATATCTTTCAAGAATTTACAATAAAGTGGCAGGTAAACGGGCAACAAGTTGTGCCGCCACCCCCTTTTGAATAGCAAAACCTAGCCTACTGAAGACGTAACCTTGGCCCTTAGGTGTCGAAACATTGCTATGAATGACCCGCTGAACCCTAGTCAAGAAGTTCACTGCTTCAGTGGCTAGAAGCCAAATGTGTCAAATGCTAATGGAATAAAAACATGTTGATTATCCAGGCAGGCTTTCTCGTGTTTGGCAATTTTGCATGATTCCGCCTTTGACGCTGCCTGTCGTGCAACAAATCCATTGTCCTTGAGCGCAACCAAGGGGGACACTCCCGTAAGGTCCACGCAAGCGTGTTTCCCCCCCGTCCAACCAAATACTAGAATATCGGTCGGCCTTAAAGTAGATCTCCCCTCTAGCGGATCTGTCAGAAAGTTCACAGGAGCCTCCTTTTTAGCCGAAATTCCTGCCTGCTTAAGGATATCACATAGGACGTCCTTAACCAAATCATGTCAGAAAGTTTACAATGGACCGCATGATCACCAAAAGCATCTAAGCAAACCTTGCGGCAAACGGGACAAGGCTCATCAACCGGGAACAAAGGAATCATTAACCGGTACTTAAGGATAGCCCGGTATTCCAAGGGTGACATATGTTGCCCTAGGCCTTCAATGGGTATGACAGTCAAAAAATCTTGAGCCCGAGGAGCCTGGAGACATGCAACCACTGCTTTCTGACGGGGTGAAAGATCAAACCTCACTTCCAAACTTTGACCGATCCTACTAAATAAAGCATTCGCCAAAACATGTTGGGCTTTAGGGGGGCGGTGTCCTTTTTAGAGAACCCGCTGATATCAAAATCTGGAAGAGAAGTCTGTAAGCATTCTAACGCACACCCATAATCAGAATCTAAGCCGTCCAAACCACATATGCGAAGAATATGGTCTTGCAAAGCCCATGATTGAGCCCTAGAGGCCACAAAAGCATAAGTGGATACATCCTCAGCAGAACACAGACCGAGCCCTCCAAACCGAGTCGGAAGCGAAGCCAGCCGCCACTGAAGATCCCCAAAAAAAGGTCCCCCACAAACTACGATATCCTCTATCACCTCTCGAAGCCCATTGTCAAACACAGAAACAGCTTCCCCTACATACATAGGTTGACATGTTCTGAGGCCAAATAGTAATTTCCCAACTCCCATACATGAGCGGAGCAACAGAAGTTCACATTGAGGGTCTCGCAGACGCGGGAGGCATCTCATCAATTCCACAGCCCGAGATGCTCTTCTCACAGCCAAATTTCTGATAAATCCAGCATCACGACTGACAGCACCACCGAGAAGTTTCACACCCAGACCCGGCCTTCCAATCGCACTAGGGAATAATCCATCTTGTACCTTTACCCCCATCACACGATGGCCAAAAAACTTCGGTTTTCTTGATGTTTAGTTGAAGGCCAAGACGTGGCCCCTCAGCTATGATGACATCTAAGGCTATTTATAGAGAGAAGGAAGATTAGATAATTATAGAGATGACCAGGAGAATTATAGAGAGAAACTAGAATCAATTTTCATATTTTTCATTCATATCTTTAACTCCTTACATAATTGACTATTTATAGTCTTACAAGAAAAATAAATAACTACCCACTAATCTAACCATTACTAATTTTAAGGAAAATAAAGATTGCATGAAAATAAACATGACATATGCAAGTAGTGGAAACATGGGGTTTGACTTGTCACATAACAATGTGTTATAATTAAAACTAATAACCCCTAACATAATTGGAGTTTTAACATAAAGTGGTCACGATACTAATTGGGCCCTCATGTGCAAAAAGATTTATGTATCAATGTAAAGAAAACAAAAGTGGAGTGGTCACAATAGTATTTCTAACACATATATACGTCATGTAACGACTAAAAGGATTGATTGTTTGAGCTTTTAATGGGACCAAATTCTTGATTTAGTCAAATATAGTTCATTAAGTGCTTATATATTTCGCAATAATGTTAGGTTGTGCTAAACTATTAAGAGAATAAGTGTTGTTTGGATCGTTGATCTGAATAATTGTGAAGACTTATTCATTTTCTCATTCAACAACTCTTGGTCGCTTAATTATTCAGAGTTGAATTGAACCGTTAAAATGTACCGTTTACTAGCCAAACAGCCTAGCCTCTGGCTGATTCAGAATGAATAACTATGCAGACTTATTTTCTCATTCAACAACTCTTGGCGCTTAATCATTTAGAGTTAAATTAAATCGTTAAGATGTAACGCTTTATTTAGCCAAACAGTCTAGCCTCTGGCCAATTCAGAAGTTTCCTTTGAATGAAACCATTCAAAAGTGAAGCAAACAACCCCTAAAACTTCAACAAATGGGCAATAAACAATTCGACCCATAATATCATCCAAAGTCCATAATTAAGTTAAATTTTAGTTTCGTTATTATCTTTAACTTGTTTTATATCTAAGTTTTGTAGAGGTGATAGAGGAATTGTTATTTGTTAATGTTTTTTATTTTAATTGATTTTGATTTTTTAGAAATCATGTCTCCTAAACAAGGATCCGGTAGTAAAAAACCAAAAGAAGCAATAAAATTAAGAAACTCGTAACATTTCTAGTCCTTGGACCCCGCTCTTAGGAGTGATGTCCCCAGACCCCGTCAAGTCACAATAAAAGGTCTTCTTTAACGGTTTGTACCGGACATCAAATTCTCATAACCGGCATGATACATACAACTCCATTAATACAAATCCAAAACTCAAGGAGATGATGGAGTTGCATAAAAGAAGAGTATGAAAAGATAACTTCCAATGACTAATGAGTGAGTGATATTAATTAAGTTTTTCCGATGCTGCAAAATCCAAGATTCTACTTTTTTTTTTATGTATATACTTTACTTTCCATAAAGGGTCGATATTTTTTATTTTTTTATGAAAGGGCTTATTCCATATCGGGTAGTGACAAGCTTTAATTGTGCTTGTTATTATAGTCAATTGTTTTAATTTATTGCTTACTTAAATGGAATAGTAACAATTGCATGATTATACTCCTATTTTCGTCCATGTATGAATCCTTTAATCTTTCTTTCCTTTTACTTTCTTTTTGGTAAGAATTTTTTTATTGTGTTGGTAATAATTGCAACAATTAATATGTTAATTAGTGTGTTATCATTTAGATTTTTTATTAGGTTACAAATTAATATGTGTATTAGACATGTTAAATAAAGTTAAACTTAGATATATGTAACTTTATATATGTAGAATTTAAACCCGGCCATGCCAGTTTGTAAATTATCATCAAACAAACAAGAACATAAATGTTACCGGCCATTTGATCAATACATCATGTCTCTTGAAAAACATAAATGAAGAAAGGGTTGGATCCGGGCTAAGACTATGTGTACTAAGATCACGTACGTGTAGTGAGGCAATATATTCATTCATAAAGCCCCTATAACACGCCTTCTCGTCACCCCCTTGTGCATTATGATTCCAAAGTACCTGAAATTTGACGTTGTTCATGTCACGACACCTACACAATGAAACTAAACCAACCAAACCAATCATAGTATGATCATACCACCATAACCGGCCATTCATGAGGGGTTGTTATGTAATATGGTCTAAGAATATTTTGCAACCCTTTGGGCTTATTTTATCTAAAAAACATTTGGGTTTAATGAGGTAAATCCTTAGGCCCAATTCTGGCTGGGGAATAAATGTTTAAAGGAGTACGTTTATTACAAATTTACAAATGGTCAATGATCTCTTGGCTTTAAAATTTTTGGGTGTTAGTCCAAACAATAATAAGAATAATAATATTTTTTTAGTAACTAATTTGTATCATATAAACTGTCACCGTTAAAAGAAACATACATACTAAAATGTCTAAAGGGTCATGTATAATATTTTCATGCCTAATTGAATGTTGTTAAGTTTTGGGTAAGATGAAGATAAGAAATATATTGTTGGATCAGAAACTAACTAACTTAATATATACATGCATTATTAATTATGTTAAGTTTCAAAATGATGTTGACATAAACATACCGCGCGTACCGGATTGCTTAACTAATTGTTTAGGGATTAAGATAAGTTGTAATTAATGAAAATAATGGTTGCTTCAAATTCTAACCTAAAATATACATCCGGCATTCCGGCCGAATAATTAAATCTATGGATAATTAAATATATGCATATACATATATTATAGCTAGCTAGCTAGGTGGACCTTGGAATAACAGTATTGGTTGCAATCATGTGACCTAAATCCTACATCATGAAAATAACCTACCTACATTTTGTAAAAATAAATATATATATATATATATAGTAGCTAAAAATACACACGGTCAGATATCACGCGGGGTTTGCCATTTGTGAACTAATAGTTGTATGAAATGACGTCCAGTTTTTAGCTTCTCAAAATGCTATATATCTATCTATGACGTCTAGGTTTTGTTTACTTATGGATTCACGGGACGTTAGTCTTTTTACTACTGTTTTGCGACCCCGAGGCATACATATTCTCTCGATCTAGCTGTCTCTTATGCTCCAGCTAGCTTAATTTTCAAAAGATTGATTGGATATGTTTTTCTTCATCACATTTATACACACAAACAACAATTAAAACGTCCAAGTATACATACATACTTATTCTACCTCTCGATCTGCCTCGATCTTATAAAAAACTAAAACATATATATATATCAAAACTTGAAACTAGCTAGTTTAATTACGTACATTTGTGATGCTTGCATACTAACTAAGTGTTTGATAAATTTCGTGAAAAATGAATTAAGGCAAAAGAACAATCAATAATATCTTAATTTGTTTGGGATTGTTCTAACAGAAAGACCAAAATGGCTGGCAACATTTGCTCTTCTGGCCGGCTTCTTCTTTGGCTACCTTGTTAATGGCATTTAATTTGTGAGGTTTGTTTTCACACATGCATTAATCTTCCATTTTCATGCATTTTATTGATCTTGCAGGAGTATGTATGTATGTATGTATGTATATAACAGGCTTCAATTCAGGTATGTATATATGTAAATATATGCATGTACGTTGAGTTGAAAACTTGAAATGGTGAATTGTACATAACAAGCCGGCTTCAATTAAGGTACTATATATATATATATATATGTATTTTGATCCTGAACTTGCAGCTACGGTTGGTATTTCACATTCGTGCAAAGCTTTATTTACTTGTTCCTCATATACATTCAAGGTTTTACGCCTAGCTAGCTAAACAAATGCCGGCGAATCCTTGGAAAATATATCTTAATTAACCTCTCTGCTAGCTGTACGTTCTTATGGCTTCGATCTCAAGGACTGACCAAAGGCTCTTTAGCTTTCCTTAATTATCCTGCACAACTCATGTTTAAATCAACAAAGGTATGTATTATGTAATATGTTATCTATGATTTTGGTTTTTTTTTAACTGATTAATGATTATTTATATTTTTATATGGATTATAGGTGTTGCCTGTTATGATAATGGGCGGGTGCTTTTATTCCTGGTTTGAAAAGCTAGGAAGTATCCACCACATGAATATCTTTCTGCTGTTTTTCTAGTTATTGATTTGATTCTATTCACTTTGGCCAATTCGCCAAATTTTAGTGTTATTGGTTATGGATTCCTTTTAATTTGGGTAATTTGCAAGAAGCAATTTTTACGCTTAAACCAAATACTACACAGGTAATCGGTCTGTTTCACCTTTTGTTGTCGTATGAGTTGATAAACTAGAAAAAATGAGTTTGGAAAATGGGTATTTGTAACAAAATTGTTACCTACTTCTATTAGGCATAAAAAAGGATTTTAAAAAATAAACTGATTTAACCATTTAATTCTCTCAGATGGCCGGAAATGCTGTTCTGCTCGACGGTAGTCGGGTTGCCTTTCCTAATACCACCAATGGTTGTAACAGGAGAATTGTTCAAAGCATGCATGGCGTTCGTGCTACCAAGTATGTAAATATCTGAAACTAGCTATCAGATGATTAGATCATAAACATAACATAACATAACAATGCATGTTTAACCCATTCAAGATTCAATTCTTTGGCGATCCCATTGTACGTTCTTTTTTCATATATTGTTATTGATCTTGCAGCATCCTTATGTGTATGGAGTATTGGTGTTTGAAGCTATAGCCACCTTTGTTGGTCAAGTATCTGTTTTATCACTTGTTGCTCTATTTGGGGCTGCAACAACTTTATTATTGTTTTATCACTTGTTGCTCTATTTGAAGCTATGGGTTTGATCATGAAGATGCAGGTGCCTGATCATATATAAGCTAGGCTCCTGGATATAGTCAAAGGTCAAACATGACTCTTAAACAAGTGAAATTGCACCCAAAGGAAGAAAAGAGACCTAGCTTTGGTGTAAGTAATTGGTCATTCGATCTTTGGGTGGTGATATATATATCTTATATGGTTTAGATCAAACTTTAATTGGTTTCTTGATCGAGTAAAAAGATATCTTCGATCGGGTTTTGCTTTTGTGTCATTAGATGTGATCGAAAGAAGCATAGTCGATGATGTTAGATTTGATAGATTGAGTTATGTATGTGTCTGTAAAGTAAAATCTTGAAACAAGCTAGCTAGCTATATATCTTATTAGAAATGATCGATGTTCACTAAGAACTAGTTTTAAATAAATACCTACAAGCCCGGTAATGTATCCTTTGCTTAATGTAATAAACAAGCTAGACACTTGTCTCTCTCATTAATTCAACCTATTTTATGCACAAGTGTATGCATTATATGATTCTTACAATTTTTTACGTGAAAATAATAGACATTGTAAGTGACTTATGTAACTATATAAATATTTGTGTGATTCTTGATGTCGTATAGTGTTTGTCTTGACATAAAGAAGATAGTTACTTTTTCGAACAATGAGAATACATTTATTACATGAATATTTTCATTATTAAATGTGCAAGATATAGTTATTAAAAGTAGAGATATTACATGGATATTTTCATTATTTAATGTGATGGTTGTGCAAAGTCAACAAACAAAAACAAACTGATTGGCGAAGGCCCATTAAGCCCCAAGACCCGAATTCAGTCGCTTGAAGTAACTAGTTATAAGCCAATGATTCCCGTAACTTATTAACGTCACATATCTAAAACTTTATAAAATGAGAATTTCATGTGTTGAAGTCTTATATGAGAAAAATATAAAATATAATATACTAGTTTAGTGCCCGCGCAACGCTCGGGAACACAATTTAAGTGATGCTTTTAAAGATGTTCATGAATGTTCCATTCAGTTTTGAGACAAAACCATGGTAAAACGGAATACATGATTTATTTTTAAAAATTAGATTTTTAGTATAGCAATATTATACTAAAATTATATAAAAATGTTATGTATATTTATAAAAATCATATAAAAATTAGAGAATAAAGTGCTTAGTTTTATGGTGTAGTTTATTTTTTTTTTTAAATCATATAAAAATGTTATGTATATATATAAAACACTGAGGTCTTTAATTGTATGTTATTATTTATTTTATCAATAAGTTTTATTTTTAAACCCTATCAAATATAAACCGACTCACGTATATTCCTTGTAGTAAAGGGTTAAAAATATAAATACTCTTAAATTTTTCAGAATTTTCCAAAATATTAGGGGATAAAAATGTAATTAGTTTTATTATAATAAATTCCATATACATATTTTAAATAGAAAAATCATTATTGTGAGATAATCTCTCAAATAATGTCACATAAGCTAAAAGCTATGAAAACATGCCACATATGATTTTTTTGTTTTGCTATATTATATAAGGATATATATATAAGGTTTTCAGATTGGGTCAGAGATTTTTTCACATAAGATGAGTTTTCTCCTAACGAGGAAATGGAGATATCGCATGACCAGTGGCTCGTGAGTGATCCAAACTGCCATTAGAAAAAAGAGAAAGGAGTTATAATTTTTTAATCGATTGTTTGAGTGAGAGACTAAAGCATCAATGTTTGTATTAAATCAACAAGTTATAACACTTTAAAGGGTGGTTGAAGCATCCTGTGACATGTTCACAAGGATGTGATGGTGATGATGCTTAATTACAAGGTATGGAACTTGTGGGGTGATCTTGTGAGTGGAAGTGTTGTGAGGGAAAGCTTGTCCACGGACTCATGAGTTGCACTCCAGCCATCAAGGACTTGTGAGCTAATGACCTAGTGCTCTTTTCCAACTAAGCAATGGTGATGTCAAAATAAAATCGTTTGAATCGAGCAAATAATCAAAAATACAAAACCCAATACCACTTGAATCATCTTCCGAAAATCAGAGAAGAAAAAGAGCTACTATGTATGTGTTCGTTTGGATATTTTAAGAACTGAACAACACAAAGAAAATGACTTTTAATTCTTAGTGTGGGTTTGTTTCTTATGATTTGTGTAAAAGAAGAAGTAAACGGTAATTTAATATGCCAAAAGGGATTGTGCAATTAAACATTAGGCTTAGTTAAATGATAGGAAGTGAAAATATGTAAAAATTCTTTTATTTAATGTGATGTGTTGGTGTATTGGTTTTGAACTTTTGGTTATTATTTAGTAGAGTAAATTACTATTTGAGTATCCGTGGTTTGAAGACTTTAACCATTTGAGTCTAAATTTCAAACCTTTAACATATTAAACCATGTGATTTGTATTTTATAAGCATTTGAGTCAAAATGACTAACAAGGTTAGTTTTTTCAGTTAGTATTTAATAAAATGACCTAAATGCTCCGAGACTCAGTTAGTTATTTTTCATAACCTTGAAAACCCATATATATGTATATACACTTGTTTTTCAAACTTTTAAAAATCTTTAAACTGTAATGTTTTTTAAACATCAAATGTTAAACGTATCTTTTTAACCATTAGTTTTTTTAAAATGTTTTTTTACTAAAAAACACATTTTTATTTTTTTAAAACTTTAATCGTTCGGTTTTTATAATCATTTAGGTTTTAAGATCTTTTTAATACATTAAGCATTTTAAATATCTTTTTATAATAATTCATCTTATTTAAATAAATGTTCAACTATATGTTTTTTATTTAATAATCTTTTTAAAAAATTTCATCTTATTTAAAAAAAACTTCAAAAAATCTGAATGATTTAACAAAGAAGTTCAGTTTTTGTGAGACTTAAACGTTTTTCTTACTTAAGCGTCTTTTTTTAATATAATAAACAATTTAAAAAAATGATTAAGTAAAACAAACTGTTTGAAAAATAAATTAAAATAGTCAAACAGTTAAAAGAATGTTTTAAAAAAAGACGAATAATTTATAGAAGACATTTATGAAGCCAATATTTTTAAAAGGAAAAAAGTCTAACTATTAGTAAAATCAAACGATTAACATTTTTTAAAAGAAAATATATATTTTTAATACAAACATTTGAAAAACTTAACGATATATTTTAAAATTGAAAACCAATTGTTTAAATAACAATATATATATATATAATATATATATATATATATATATATAATACTTTGGTCCCTATGGTTATAAAAAATAACTATTTGGGTTTAGAGTAATTTTGGTCTTTTTATTATAAACTTAATTAAAAAACTAACCATGTTAGTGATTTAGACTCAAATAGTTATAAAATACAAACCACGGGGTTCAATATGTTAAAGGTTTAAAATTTAGACTCAAATGGTTAAATGCCTCAAACCACATGTACTCAAAAAGTAATTTACTATTTTACTCTATTTAGTATTTACATTTCTAAAGTATGTAATAAGAACAAGCAAAGAATGACTATCAACCATGGTCTTCAAGCATATGCGAGTTAAGGGTTTTACGAGCTACTCGGTTTTCTTCTGGAATGGGTTGGCGTCATTCTCGAACGTAAAACTAAATATTAACAGTTAAAACCCCATCAGAGGTATAGACACACCTAAACCATAAAAAACATGTCGAAGAGCATGAATTGCTATCGTGGTACAAAATTATCAAATTAGTCATATATTGAGTAGAGATTGTAAATGGCCAAAAAAAAAGTTTGAAGAAGTTACCTGGTTAAAAAAATGGTTTTTGTTTGGTAAATTGAAGTGTAAAGGTTATAAATAAATGAAAAACAAAACCAAAACATGTGGATGAGTACAATCTATGAAATAATAAACAATTTGGTGTCTCAATGTACTTTCACATCATTCGATCGAAAAGACAATAAAAGTACCCCCTACACTAAATAACGTGTTCACTTTGCAATATTATAAAGTCTTAGAACTAGGGAATAAATATGAACCTTTGTATCGAAGCAATTCCTTAACTTTGTAATCAATTTTACGGAGATAGCGACTAGAACTTTGTAATCAATTTTAGGCAAAGATTGTATCCACCAAATTCACACGTAAGCAAAGGTGTAATAAGTTATCGAGTGTGAAAATTATAATTAAAATAGTAGGTTCAAAGTGATAGAGAGCACACCCGTTGTGAGCTTGGTCATGATACCACCTCTCGTGGAGGGTTTGCGCAATGTTCACATCCATAACCCATGTGGCAAGGCCACAGGCAGAACCATGAGATCCAACATACCCTTAAAAGCGAAATATTAAAACAGGTTGAAATATGAGTGAAAACTTGTTTTTAGGTTAATTACTTGAAATGTCAGTGCTAAGTAACTGTTGATACAACAAAAATCAGCTCTTGAGATAACATTGGAGATTAGTTGAGAATATTCTTGGATTTGACTATCCTAATCTTCCAAAGGTGTTAGGAAGATTAGTTAGGACTAGAGGCTCTTCTTTTTTGCTTCCTGAGGCCGGGCCGGATCTGTCCCTGCGATTCTGATATCGCCAAGAACGTTATGTTCCTTGCCTGAGATCTGCTAAGATAAGAACAACCGTTAGGCTCACCGCAGGGGAGGGTCCCCTGCGATCCACCTCCGGCGTGACAATCAGTATCTTCAAAGTAAAACACTAAGTGTGAAGTAAGAATGATAGTAAAGAGTAAAGAGTTAGAGAGAATTGAGAGAGATGGGGTGTCCAAACCTTGTTGTAATGAGTTGGTATATATAGGGGGATGAAGAAACGTTCATTTCTATTTAGGGGTTGGAATCTTTATGTTGCTAGATGCTTTTTCTCGAAGGTAGGAACATTTCCTGCTTGGTGTAAAACAGTACCTTGCGATACTGTTCACTGTCAGCTTTTCACTGTTCCCAGCATGCTTCTTGTCATCTTGTGGATTCATAAGTTAATATATCGCAAGGCCATGATATCGCAAGGCCATGATATCGCAAGGCCATGATATCGCAAGGCCACGATATCGCAAGGCCATGATATCACAAGGCCATGATATCGCAAGGCCACAATATTGCAAGGCCATGATATCGCAAGGCCATGATATCGCAAGGCCACGATATCGTAAGGCCATGATATCGTAAGGCCACGATATCGCCTTGCATGTCCGCTCTAGATCTGGCAAGGACATTTACTATCCTGGCCAACTATAAACTAATTACTTTATTATGGGGTTTTGCTTAATTACGTAGGTTATAAACCTACTTACGTCATCAGCCCCCCAGTCAGGTGTGGTTATGAAGCGCTCTGCTTAGTTTAATCATCTCCTGACTTAGAATCATAAGCTAGAACACGCTTTTATGAATACTCCTTTTTGGAAACAAGAAAATAGGAGAGATTATAAAGGTTTACCCAATAGTTACTGAACCGTCATGAGTTGAAGACGGCTCATTTTAGGCGGTAACTTTTGGCGATGATGTGACATTTGACAAGATGAGCCTTAACTGCTCATTTTTATTGTTTAAGATGGCTAACCGTTATGTCATGAGAGCCCGGAAGCCTAATATCAGTACGAGAACCTTTTCAGAGTTATTGTAAGGATTATCACATTTTTGATGATCTTGATCCGACTATGCCTCAACCTTAAGTGCCTGGCTATGAGGCTTCTCGCCAAATATATATCTGTTGTAAGGAAGCAATGGGTTTCAAGCAAAAAACTTCATGCGAAAGGATATTTTTGGCTAAGTGTATAAGGGATCTGGATGGAAATTTGTTTTTCCAGGATGGTGAATCTTGAACAGCGTTGTTATGCCTAGCTAGGTGGACTGCCTAGATCTGTTCTTTACAAAATTTACAGTAATGTGAAGGGAGTAATCTCCTTGGAAATATGAATTTCCTGACATGTGGCTAGGTGAGAGTATCGCTTTCTAGCCATATGACCAATGTGTTATACAAAGGTTATCTTGTCGTGTAGTTATAGAAGGTTCTCTTACCATTTGTGCCTAGATAGACAAGGCCTGTAAGGTTTTGTGACTACAAGACCTTGCAAAACAGGCTAACACTTTATGTTATATAGCTGGGCATGCCAGGTGAAAATTTTGCCATTGTCTGACCAGGCGAGGTAGTTTAAGGGTTATATGTCATATTTGTCGGAGAGGTAAGTAAAAATTTATACGATGATATGATCAGTCGATGCGTGTAGGGATTGTTAACTAGTTGGTCAAGGCGGGAGATGACTTCTTGCCATTCAATGTGGTTAACTTCATTTTGTATACCCTGCATCGCAAGCTCTTGCCCTAACAAGGAGAGCCTGAAGGCAAGTAATCGGTTGCCGATGTGTTTCCATTTTTCGTATTGATAATATTGTTTGTTCAATGCTCTCATTTTCGTTTGTCCACCATTTCGTATGTATTACTTAGCATGAAGTAAGCTGTTGTTTGAGCTTCTTAGTGCGATCAAACTTGCGTAATGCTTGAGCGAGCCATTTTCTTAAACTTAGCGATAACTAATAATAAGAAAATGAGTCGCATGGCCATGACAGTTTTTGCGTAGCGGCGGTAGCTTCATGATATGGTGAACACAATGCGTATTTTGCCTGTAACGGGTGAGCCTTAAGGTAGCCTTATTGTATTAGGACTAAAACTAGTGGAAATAATCTTAGGAGAGCTTGTATGTATGCTTCCATGACTAAAGAGCATACAACGCTGTAAGCGCAAGATACAATAAGTATTCTTGATGGGATCGAATGAAAGTTTATTGGGTAGGACCAAGCAATCGATTATTCATAAGATCGGTCAAATCTAATGACAAACAATCAATCATTATTGAGTGAAACTGGGCATGACTCTTTTCTATGGCACAACCGAGCATGATCGTCAGTGGCCATGTAAAGCCCTTAGTCTAGTGTGATATAGTTATACTAGAATGATATTCTTCGCTCTATTGTGTTGATCTTTGTGACATGGAAATTACTAAGGCTTTTTAGTAAATGAGTTTACCTAAATGATTCTTACCACGGCGTGTTTCATACGAACAGATTCTTACCTTATGAGGATTTAATTTCCAAGGATTTGTTATCCGTTGTAGGCCTGGCATGTAGGAAAACGTAGAGGCGCTTCCTTTAACTTGATGTAAGATGTTATCAACGTTAAATGTCTAAATTTGGAGACATAATTTTGCTGAATTTGTTTTGCCATCAAAACATGTATTCTCGTGCATATGAATATAATCAATTGTTGATCTGCAAACCTCATTCTTTCGAATTATTTAGAGTACGATTAACCTCTGGATTTGAAATTACTGCTTACATACCCGGTATTGGCCATAATTTGACTTGACGTCATCCCCACCTTCCTCTAGTATATCACTGGCAGTCCTTCGTGAGTGCGGCACGCCCCCTTTTTGTTTGTTTCGGAGCCGTTTTTGCGTGGGGTATTAAACCTACTACGTACCACACCACCAGTGCCCTAAGGCTAAAGGGAGAACTGCATGTCCTACTAGTCGGATAGAAGCCTACCCATCTACCTTGTTCATATCGAGCCGGACATGAGAGACGCTCTTTGAAGTGAAGATAAGAGAAAAAGCAAAGACGGCTTATTCCGAATGTCTTGAACTCAAAGAAAACCAAGCCTAACGACTTTACTTTCATACTAGGAAATCGAAGATTTGCCGTATTCAAATAAAGGGGAGCACATTGCTATCATGAAAACGCCAGTTAGATGTGAAACTTGTGGACCTCATTAGTTGTGATATTGATCTGTAGCTTCGAACAGAAAGATCCTGGGCCAACCCACAAATTCCCATAATGATACATCTGAAGCCTAGGAAACAAGTACGAATGATAGGTAGTTACTTGTAGTAGTTAGGGAGATAAGCGAATCAGATACAACAACAAGAAGTTTTTATGTCATAAAATTTCTCGCAAACAAGTACTTATTTAGATAATTCAACGGCGACAAACAAAAGAACTTCTCTTAGCCCAGAAACAAGTAGATTTATAGAAAGACTTGTGTCAGGTATAAGAATGAGTGGATTGCTCGAAAGAGGTGAGTCAGAGGAAGGCTTCCTCTTAGTGAACGTACTATTACTATCCCAACATGGACTTTGACCAAGTGTTCGATAACCACAGCTAAAGGATGGTATCGAAATTTATATGCAGAAAGTGTGATTGGGTTGCCACGTTATACCAACCACGCAGAATAAACATTTTTATGAAGTATAATTAATTGCGTACAACTTGAATGTCTTTATCTTTTCTATGATGACATATACCGAAGGTTCTTCAAGCTAGTACATAACTTATGTGAGGCCGTGTCCTGCTTGACCATATAGCAAAACTTAAAAGACGTGCTATGTCCTACGTGTGAGGAATACGAGCTTTGAATACTGCAATCTTAGGTGAGTAAACGAAGTTTTGCCATAATAGGCTTAACGAAAGTAGGTTTGGAGTAGTCAGGTCTGACTGTGGCTCGCTTGATGGTGTAATGCTAGGTTGAAGGATCAGGAGAGGTCTTGTTGTAAGGTTAAGTAAGGCAAAATTCCTATAAATGTTACTTCATCGGGCCTTGAAAACGACTTTTAGTAGGGGATAACGATCTTTAGGACATACCTTGTTATGATCTTTGAAGTCCACACACGTCCTTCATGCCTTTGTCGCATACCAGGGCATACTGTGGAAGGATTTTGATGGATTGTTCAATTATGTGCATGGGTACATCGGTCAGACGTGATCCAAGCAAACATATCGGTGCTTTGTCTTAACAAGTTGATTAAATTTTTTTTTTTCATAGTTAGATCGCTCCTACCCACTAGGGACTATGAGTGTGCTTGGTTAACCTAAGCAAAGCTTTCTGGGTAAGACCAAGTTAATCTTTGTGTTAAGGTTATTCAAAGTGACTTACAATACCAAGTAAGCATGCTTGGCTCAATCGAGTAAAGCTTTTTAGGCGAGATCAGGTAAAGCTTTGACGGTATGGCTAATTAGGCCTTCTTCTGAGTAAGTGTTATGTCTTACAGTACACGAACCATATCTTAGCCATGTCGCTTGGCGACTATCTCTTAGCTCAAGACAATCTGCAAGTGTTTGTCACTATAGTAGTGATTTTTGCAAGGAAAGCCACTTTATGTTTTTCAAAGAAATTCCAGGCACGTGTTTATTCAGACTTTTACAGGGTTTCATGGATTTGGAAATCATCTTATAGCAAATAGTTGCTCCTTGCTTTAGTAAGCCCAAATGATTACTCGTTTGGAAGGTAAATTACCTCTTCTTGCAGTCGACGCGATATTCTGGTTTTGGGTTGCATGACTTTGGCGAAGCCCTTTAGAGAAAATAGTGATTCATCGGGAATGAAAGTATCTCTTCTAGCATCTTATGATTCACGCAATTTAGTTTTAGGCCAGCTGATTTAGGCAAAACCTTTTATAGAGAATATACGTGATCTTTTGGAAGGAAAGTTACTCTTCTTAGCGTCTTGCGATTTACGCAATTTAGCTTTGGGCTGCCTAATTTAGGTCAACCCTTTTTAGAGCATATACGTGCTTGTTTGGAAGGAAAGTTACTCTTCCTTGCCTCTTATGATACTGTTACGGCTTGTTAGCTAGGCAAACCGATTTACACTCGTATATTTAAGAAACTTTATTTTGGCTTTGTGCCTTTAAATACATTGCGCAATGGTTTACTGTTCATGGGTAGGTCAAGGCCGGATCCCAAGGAGCTAATTGTTTTAGGTGCTCACCTTTTACATGAGAAGGTCAAGGCCGGAACTCAAGGAGCAGTATTATGAGGTGCTCATCCTAAAGTAATGTGACACTATTATATGTGTGTTTGCATTGATCATGCATAAGTAAGTGAGTTTACTTGTATGTAAGTTCACACTCATGTCTTGACTTTTCGTTCAAGTTTTGCGTTGTCGTGGTAATAACCATATTGGATACATGACTTGAACATGTTTATCTTTATGACAATAAAGATGCAACCTTTCCTTGGTGGATAAATATGACTAGACCTCGACGAGGCAATATATGTCGGTTGGGAAACGATAAGTTTCTCTTAGTCGGCGACCTTTGTCATATAAATTACATGTCTGACATAAAATGACTAGACAATTTACTTGTGACCTTAGCCGGGTGAAACTCTGGCCTGGCCATAATATCGCAAGAAAACTTTACCCTTGGCCTTTGCCAGACGAAATGTATGTCTGGGCATAATATGGCAAGACAATTCACTTGTGACCTTTGTCAGACGAATTGTATGTCTGGTCATAATATGGCAAGAAGATTCACTTGTGACCTTTGTTAGACGAATTGTATGTCTGGTCATAATATGGCAAGAAGATTCACTCCTGACCTACGTCAGGCGAAACTCTGACCTGGTCACGGTATGGCATGGCAATTTTACTCCGGGCATTTGTCAGACGAATTGTACGCCTGGACATAATGTGACAAGACAAATTTATTTTTTTACCTTCGGCGGAAGAATCATGTGTCTTGGCACAATATGGAAAGGAAATTTTTCTAGAGACCATTGTCGAACTATTTGTCTGGTTAGCATTGAACATTATCGAAGCATCGCCTCGTGGCTTAGATCCTGGCCAAAGGTGGCTTAGAATGTTTTTGCACAAGCATCTTCTTCGCGACTTTGCCCAAAATAACCAGTTTGAAATAACCATGCTGTTTACTTTCTTCACCAGCTGACAATGCCCGAGAGGTTCCTGGCGTGCTTGACCTTGCCAGGATTAGTCTTTAGCTTACAACTTGGCCTAGTAACTTGCTTTTCCTAAATCTGATGGTTCATTTTCTTGAGCTAAGCTCCATGCTTATGCTCCTTATGTTATCAAAGGAATGGATGAAAAAATAGAGTTCAACAAAGGAACAAATTGTGAAGAGGTGTCTGTCATTGGCATTGACTGTAAGGCTAAGAAAGCTATTGTGAGATATTTGTAAGTGTTTAGCCAAAATTTGGTCTTGGCTATAAGCTAGGAATGAATTGGCCTCGGCCATATTCTGAGAGCTTGGATACATCGAGCCGGGCTGCCAAGGACATGCTCCGCAGGCTAGATTGAAGACGTTATTAGCCAGCCATTGATTTACTAGTTGGTTCTGGTATAATTCTTGGTATGACACCTTAGGTATCTAGTTTAAAGTCGTTGCGGCTGTACCGGTGGAGGCTTGCCTGAAAGTCTTGGTATTCAAGCTAACTTCTTCTCCACCGGTGATAAAACATGCTCGATGTGAGGAACTTGTTCCGCTAGCACATCTGGTTCTTCATCACGCCCTAACAACTTTCCTCTTGCACATAATCATTTATTAGTTCTTACAAGCAGGGAAAATTTTCCCTAACTCCTTCCGGAGTCAGTTCTATTTTGTTGGAAATGTCATGAGGTAAATCTGGTGAAAGATGAGACCGGGAACTCCCCGCCTCTGCTGGTGTTGCATCATTTCTAGTCATAACTTCATGTTTACAACAGAGAAAACAACAAGGTCATAAGTAAACCGTTTCCGGTTGTATTGGACATGACTCGAAGTGGCGAAACTTACGAATATGCTCAAAGTTATTATCCGAAAGGGATACCCATCCTTAAGACATGTTTTGTTAAGAACTTTGAACTCTATCCTTTTCTTGATTTGTCGTTTGACCTCTTTCCAGCACCGGGTTGGCTACCCAGGAATGATACTTTACTCCATCAAGACCCATGTCAATACCAACTTGCAATGCTTACGATGGTTCTTACCTACTATTCATACTTTGGTTGATAAAATGTCAGTTGGTCAGCATGCTACCGCCATCTTCCCAATATCTTCCAGCTCGGCCGCTCTTACCTACTGCTGACTAAAAAATGGGCAATATGGTATATATCCCGGCCTTATTTCAGATTTTATCATGGACCGAGCTGAAGAAAACATTTTATCCCTCGGTTCATTTCTTGGATTTTTTTTTTTTTTTTTTTTTTTTTTTTAACCATAGATAATGTAGAAATCATAAACTTTGAGTGCATTTCTTTTATTGGTGTTTGGGGTCACCGACTTAGGCAGGCAGAATTTAAGCATTTCCACTCTGGTTGCTAGTGCTCCCCTGACGATTTAACTAACGGAGAAACTATTGATCTCATGACTCGTTACCGTGGTCAAACCTTCTATAGGTCCTTCTTGACTCATGCTCACCGCTTTGTTTCCCCATAGGTTGGGACCTTTTCATTGTCAACACTTTAAATTGCATCATTTGTTGTATGAAGCTAACATGAAGTTGCCGCTTGGGCTTTCATATGAGTTTATGGTTCTAGCAAAACAAACTACAGTTTAGATGAGCATATGGCTTGATATGGTATTGCTTCATCATTGTAGTTTTTACCTTGTCATATACGAGATAAGAAGGATTTAACTCAAGCATGTTATCACAACTTTTAGTTCTCGTTTGGCGAGAGTACCCTAGTTTAGGGTTTTTGTCGGACGAAAAGGACTTTCGTTAGGGTTCTAGACAGACCGACCTTTTTTGGCCTGAAGTTATATTTTAATGACATTTCTTTTCTTGTGCTTTGGGATGTATGATAACTTGGCCACAACTTGACCAAAATTTCCAAGACGAGACCTCGACCCGGGCGAGATAGCCTGATTTCAAGCTTTCTTCAAGATAAGTTTTAGATTTGAGCTTCAGTAATATATGATAACTTGTCCAGAAAAAAGGTAAATGTGTCTGGCGAAGCCGAAATGATTTTCCTTTGAATGAGCAAGGAGATATAACCTAAACATTATCTTTGCATGTTTGCAGAAACAAATATGGTTTATCCTAGAGTCATGATACCGGAGGTTATCCAAAAAAAAAAAAGTGCCAATATCTTCATATATGTATAATCTGAAAAGTATCTTTATGCCAAAACTAAACGAAATCAAATTCATGTTTTTAAGGAGAATCATTTTGTCAAATTTGCAAGTGGCGTTGTAAAATAAGCGGTTTTCATTCGAGTTGTTAACAACTGAAAAATGTATATCCCTTTCTCCTTCTTTGGAAAACATGAGAGATTATTTTATTTTTATTTTTTTTTATTTTTTATAGGAAAAAACATTATGCACAAGGTTTATTGCTAATATATTTTCAAAATGCGTTATACTTATAAGAGATAAAAGATTCATGTTAAAATACTATTGTTTCGAGTGTATAGCAAGAACATAACCTTGATACACTTACTTTTCTTTTGGGAATGAGAAAATTTTCCTTCAAGAGAACATATTGGCTTACCCTTTGTTATTAAGTTTCTGGATCGAGCTAAAGCAGTGTTTGATACTTACGATAAGGCAAGGATGAAAGCTCTAAGTCACGCATGGTGACATTAGATAATTTCTTTACAGGCCAGGCCAAATGAATCACGGCCATGCCAAATGCCTCAAGGCCAGGCTTGGTGACGCATATGGCTAACATGTCAGATCGGTAAGCGCAACTTTAGTCATGCAGTTATTTTGAGCAACTGAAGGTTTTAATTTCAAAAGTACTCTTACGCTTACCTTGGTGATTAATTTTACAAGATATGTAAATAGGAACGCCTAATAATATGCAAGGCAAAACCAGGCAAGAAATGCATATAGCCTAGGCATGGCCAGACTCAAGCAAGGTTATGTGATCTGGAGATGACCAAACTTGGTAACACCAGATTTTTAATGGATGTTATGCTTGACAAGACCAGACTTGGTGATCAGTAGGTAATTCCATCGTTAGGTCTCTGAGCTACCATAGCTAAAATGACCCTTGATATAACAAAGTAAGGGGACTATGATTACACATAATCCCAAAGGTCGTGACGCGTATCGCAAGGCCAAACCAAGTGAATTTACGTACATTATCGGTATTCCCCCTATTGTGGTGAACGTGACAAAACCTTGGTCACGACGTTCACGTAATAGGGTCCTCGATGCAGGCCAGGAGTGTTATCAGACCAGGCACCTGTTTTTCCTGGCCATAGTTTAAAGACAAAGGAACTTTTCATGTCCCTTCCTAGATAAGTTTATTCGCTTGGTATCAGGGAACCACGTGAATATTTCACACTTCCCCCAGCCATATGTTATCTGTGAGCATGCTTTCTTTTTTATGTAGTAGCTTAACAACAAGAGTTTTCAGTACACATGGACTTAGTACCAAAAAAAGACTTGAAAATAAGGCACTACTTCAAGCAACCAAGTTGAAGTCGTGCCCCACGGTGGGCGCCACTTGTTGATACAACAAAAATCAGCCCTTGAGATAACATTGGAGATTAGTTGAGAATATTCTTGGATTTGACTATCCTAATCTTCCAAAGGTGTTAGGAAGATTAGTTAGGACTAGAGGCTCTTCTTTTTTGCTTCCTGAGGCCGGGCCGGATCTGTCCCTGCGATTCTGATATCGCCAAGAACGTTATGTTCCTTGCCTGAGATCTGCTAAGATAAGAACAACCGTTAGGCTCACCGCAGGGGAGGGTCCCCTGCGATCCACCTCCGGCGTGACAATCAGTATCTTCAAAGTAAAACACTAAGTGTGAAGTAAGAATGATAGTAAAGAGTAAAGAGTTAGAGAGAATTGAGAGAGATGGGGTGTCCAAACCTTGTTGTAATGAGTTGGTATATATAGGGGGATGAAGAAACGTTCATTTCTATTTAGGGGTTGGAATCTTTATGTTGCTAGATGCTTTTTCTCGAAGGTAGGAACATTTCCTGCTTGGTGTAAAACAGTACCTTGCGATACTGTTCACTGTCAGCTTTTCACTGTTCCCAGCATGCTTCTTGTCATCTTGTGGATTCATAAGTTAATATATCGCAAGGCCATGATATCGCAAGGCCATGATATCGCAAGGCCATGATATCGCAAGGCCACGATATCGCAAGGCCATGATATCACAAGGCCATGATATCGCAAGGCCACAATATTGCAAGGCCATGATATCGCAAGGCCATGATATCGCAAGGCCACGATATCGTAAGGCCACGATATCGCCTTGCATGTCCGCTCTAGATCTGGCAAGGACATTTACTATCCTGGCCAACTATAAACTAATTACTTTATTATGGGGTTTTGCTTAATTACGTAGGTTATAAACCTACTTACGTCATCAGTAACTATGCTATAAATCAGGGGCGGAGCCACATAGGGTCGACTGGGTTCGGCCAACCCCAAGCTTTTTTATTACAAGCCCCAAATATTTTTTCTCTACCGACCTCATAGATATCAAATGACAACATTACCCATTTAGTTTTAAAAAAAAACTAGTCATATCGGTTGAATCACGCGGAGCTTACAAACCGGTTCTTAATATATTGATTTTAACCCCACATTATTTTTAGATGGTTGGTTAGCATGATTTTATGCATGACTTTTGTTAAAAGTTGTTTTGCTACATGTGTTTTTTTTTACTTTAACGAATCGCACGTTATACGAGACATATTATTGGCCACGCTTGTTAATACTACATAAACATTGTTGGCCATCATTACGACCATCAGCCCTATAGATACAGAGACAACGAGAGCAAATCGAAAAAACCCAAAGATCTTAGCAATCTGAATGCCATACAGATCAACAAATCAGAAACCATTGCTAATAAATTTGTTTTTTAACCGCATGAAGCGAGGACCAACATGCTGAAAGCGCAGGGTGAAGCGACTGTAGCAAATTTTCATCGAAACCAGAAAGTGAGAAGCCAAGAGGTGATAAAGCATACACATAACCAAAATGAGCATAAAAGTTAAGTTATTTACAAAAATATCCTTCTACTATTTATCGAGTTTGCAAATTAATACATAGTAAAGCAATATGAAAGTTTCAAAAAATACAATTACAAATTTTATAAAAAAAACAAATTTAATAATGATATAAAATAGTTTTACTTTGTTAAATTAAGTTGGACTCTTAATAAAAGTGAGATAGATGGGCTTATCACATTGAGTTATCAACCCACTAATCGTTCTGCTGTTACCTAATCCCTAATTACTATGAAAAAAACTCCACCTAGTCTCAAATCTCCATCGACCCGAAATGTTATTTGTTATTTTTTATTAACATTTTATATTTATCGTATGTTTTCTAATGAGAATTCTTTTGTTTCGTGATCTGACTTGAGCTGACATTTCATTGTCCCGAAAAATAATGATGATTAGCTATTTAGGTTGTTTGAATTCACGAACCAACAAAGTATATCCCATAAGAAAGAATTTCTGCATACGCCACTACTATATGTTTATTTAATATAAGTTATATATTTATTAAATATATATAATATAATAAAAAAAACAAAAAAAAAACTTTGTGGCATATTTTTAAAACTTCTAGCTTATGTGATATCATCTGAGAGTTTCTCTCACAATAATGATTTTTTTATTTAAATATGTATATAAAATAAACTATAATAACACTAATGATATCATCTGAGTGTAAATTATACATTTATCCCGTGTAGAGTTTGTTTACGTTTCGAGTCATTTTGTATAGTTTTCTTTGAATGTTATCTAATATTGATCCAAACATGTTTTTTAGGCCCCATGTTGATGAATAAATGAAAAGATCTCAAGAAATGAAGATCGTAGGAAGAAACGGGACGCAAAACGGAGTTACGAGCAAACCGTAGCGCGAAACAGAACAAAACCGAACGCCGAAACTACATGGGGCGCAGAAGTCGAGCACGAAGCGCATGAACATGGGCTCGGGGCGCCGCACGACCATCACAAGCATGCTCACCACGTGACGCGGCGTGGAGGTTTGTTGGTGACATGGTGACGTGTACCATGCGAGCACACTTTGTTTCGTCGCCGCGCGACGCGACGACGCATTTTTAACAGAAAGTTTCAAGTTTTTTTGCCCTGAGTTAGAGTTAAGTGTGGGGAGGAAGCCGGTGGATGTTATGCCCTCCCCCTTGATTGATCATGCTCGCGTCCCATATCCCGCTCGTCTTAAGCAGCAGAAATATACGCGGGAGTATGGGCACTTCTTAGACATGTTTAAGCAACTTAAGGTTAATCTTCCGTTTATCGAGGTTCTCCAGCATATGCCGAAATATGCTAAGTTCTTGAAGGACATCCTTAAGAACAGATGCAACCTGGGAGAACTCGCGTCTGTTCCGTTAAATGGTGAGTGTTCGGCGGTTGTTACAAATACGCTACCGGAGAAGCTTTCTGATCCAGAAGTCTTCACGATTCCTTGCTTATTCGGTAGCAACCTCGAGAGCCGAGCTTTAGCTGATTTAGGTGCTAGTATCAATTTGATGTCCTATTCTTTGTACGAGAAGCTAGGCCTAGGTGAATTGACTCCCACTAGGATGTCGTTGTTGTTAGCCGACAAATCGGTTAAGTATCCACGGGGGATAGTTGAGAATCTATTAGTGAAGGTGGATAAGTTTGTCTTCCCCGTGGATTTTGTGGTTCTAGATATGGAGGCTGATGCCAAAGTCCCCATAATCCTCGGTCGTCCTTTCCTTCTCACTGCTCATGCGAACATAGATGTCTTTAAGGGACAAATCACTTTGCAGGTAGTAGAGGATATAGCAGTGTTTAAGATCCCTGAACCAATAGAAAATGTTAAGCGTTGGGATAATAGAGTTCAGGTGATAGATGCCGAGGATTGGTGAGTAGAGGGCAACGAGGGTGGAGATGTGTTTTTCAGTGAGTACTGGGCTAGTGTTAAGAGGATGCTTAGAGCTAAGTGTGGGGATCCTAGCAGGTTTGAGGATACCCCACAAGGTGCAGACCGATTTGATTCGGATTAGAAGTTGGTTTGTAGAGTTTGTATAAGTTTCCTCTATTGAGTCAGTTTTATTTTTATTTTATTTATTTATTTAATTTTATTTTTGTCGAGTCAGTGTTATGCTCGGGTATCTTTTGTTTGTTTTTGCAGGTTTAAATCATTCTCACCCGTACTCAATCTCCATTCGGGTGAGTTTGTATTTGTGAAGATAAAGGAAGATCTCGGGAGTGTCGGTGGAAGCTCGATCGCGACCGAAATGCTATACGATCGAAGCTGAAGTTGGAACAAAGACTTGGAGCTTACGCGTTCTGCAATACCAGCTAAGTCTTTTCCAATTTACCTATCTGCCTTTTTATTTTTGCATCTTTACTTTTATTTTTAGATGTTTTCTATCTTTATATTGAGGACAATGTAGAACTTAAGTGTGAGGATGAGAAATAGTCATGTATGGGTCTTAGTTGTTTGTTTTGAGTCATATAGAATCATTTCTGAGTCTTAGTTGTTTGTTTTGAGTCATTTCTAAGTCTTAGTTGTTTCTATCTCTACATTAGATCTCTAATGCTCCCATCCCTAAGACCTCCCACTCTTCAACTTGTGACTTGATAGTCATGCGAATTGAAAGAGCATATATACACATATTATATAGAGCAACTTTTGTTAATTGGAGTGTATGAATTTATTTTTATTTTGATGATATGAAAATCATCAAACATCTGTGAATTTGATTCACATGTTTATCTTTCTTTTTCTTTTATGTTTTTAACACAAACTTTTTCACATATTGATGCACCTAATAGGGACCCTTTAACATTTAATGTTATCGATACGATACTGTCAATCTTTTAATGTGCATCTTATGAATAGTTTTCAACAATTAATTGTCATTCTTTTATATATTATGGGACGATGTTCTAGGGGAGCTTGGCACGCTTCACGAGAAGAGGTGATGAGAAGATCTCGTCAAAGCTCGTTGATGTGCTTCGGGTGTGAAGAGTTGCCGGTAAAAATGGAGCTCGTGGGCAACTCTCGTTGATGTGCTTCAGGTGACCTAACTAATATTTAGATTAAAACTTAAGATTAAACAAGAAATAACGCTATTGGTATAGCATTGCTATTATTAATACAATGTCAATCTTGACATAGAGACGAGAGTCGCTCCACCTCTTCCACCATATTTTAAAAAATATTATAGACGAATAATTATTCCACGAATCGATTTGACGACAAAAAAGAATTGCAGGATACGCCGTTAGGAAATCAATCGAAGGCAAAACAGTAGATGCTATTGTAGGACGTACAAATTCACAAGTTCAAGTGTTCAGCAAAATATAATTGTTTGGAACGCCTTCGGCCGAAGCATAATGTTGAGGAGATGGAGGATCTTAGGTTATTGCCGGCTCCAATCGATCACCATAGCGGAGATGAGTGCATCACCACCGACAACATTTGAAATCGCATTGCTATACTCTTTCTATATTTCTATTTTATGTTTTTTATGCGTTATTGGATTTAAATAATTTTAACTTTTATCTATTGGTTAATTTTAATAACACATTAACTATTGGCCATGAATAAATCTTACTAGGCAGCTAAGAAAGCTCAGTCAGTTGATAGATGTAACACTAAGCCAATTTGAAAAGTTGAGTAGAATCAAGAAACTGGCATACCTTAAATCTAGCCTACAATCCGATATTTCTTCTATTAGTAAATTGATATATTCCTGGACAGGAGTGTTGGGTAACATAATTACTTAGGGGCTGTTTGTTTAGGTCTGAACCAGGGTCTGCATCTGAATGATTCAGATGCGCACTGGTTCAGACCGTTTGGTTGGAGGCACATGTATGATTCGATCAGACTTTGGGTCTGAATCGGTCAAACGTTGGATGAAGTCTAAAGGTCTGAACGACCATTTGCAACGAGTGGCGACCAGAACTGACGTTTTGACGAGTTAAAAAACAAAAACTTGCCTCGCACGGAGACAGGTTTTTTTGAGCTGCATTCGTGTCTGCATGTCGTGCGGACATCGCATTGTATGAAGGAATTCGAACCAAATTGCACCCCCGGCGCGCGGGTAGGTGTTTGAGTAAAACATGACGCAGTAACTTAACATGCCATGAATGTTTGCATATAAAGTAACAATGTTTTTGTTTCCACTCCAATATGGGACAAAATCAATGAAACAAAATTTTTAGAAATTTCATTCAAATGTCCAACTAAACAGAATCTATTAACCATTCAGCACTTACCATTTAACACTTACCATTCAGATATCTTAACCATTTTAACATTTTAACCATTCAACACGTAATCATTCAGCATTGCCAAACAACCCCTTATTGGTGATTTGATGGCAAATACAATGAAAGTTAAGATTATTTATGGTCAATATTTAAGATGAGATTAATATTGACTAATAAGTGAAATTTATGATTAGTTAAATCCAATAACATTTTTTTATTAAGTAATTTTTATTTCGCTAGTGATCTTTTGGTCTAGTGGTCAAGAGGATTTTTTTTTCCCTTTTGGAGATTAATAAAGTAATAACTCTGAAGAAGAAGAAAAAAAAGCATATATCACCACTTTTATGAGTATGGTTATTTTAAGATGGTTTAAAATAAGCAAATATTAAAGTTTGGGACCGTTTTAATGACGATTTTCGCCTAACGAACCAGACTAGACCTGATTGAAAATGAAATTTTTTTATCATGATAGCAAACAACAGTTAATTTTTCTACCGTCGTTAAGTAACTTTCTAGTTTCACCACTAGAATAGACACTTGTTGATTTAAGCCCGCCGACTATAAATTTATCTATTCAAACCTAAAGTCATTAAAGCAAGTATATCAATCTCAAATTAAAAAACAATCATTATCGGGTACATTATCCGGACGATGACAAATTGCCTCATACCCAAGACACCAAAGGCAATGCGCGCATGTCGGGGTCAAAGTGAGAGTCCGACTTGCTAATTGTGGATTCAGGGGATTGCACGCTATGAGATTTGAACATGAGTCCCCACCCCCACATTTGCATAACGTGTTCTCTGCGCACTTTTCATAACCAACTCCTCTACACGTCCGAAGGCTTAGCAGTCTCAAATAGGCACATGAATAAACACAATCTATTTACATCTACTTGGGTTGAAGGGTAGTTGTGGCAACACAAGTTTGATCTCTGAGATGAACGAGTTTTACCACTAGCCTGTTGTTGTATTTACAGGCTAGTGGTAAAACTCGTTCAGAGAACGTTAAGATCATCTTTTACTATTGGATTTAGCTAGCTAGCCGAACTTTATTTGTCGGGGAGACTAAAAAAACGTTTCCATCATTGGAGAGAAGGAAGCCTACCTATCCTATCCTAAAAATGACTTTGAACCACTTTTGCAGAAATAATAGAAAGAAAAGCAGGAGACTGTGTGGCCATAGCCATAGCATTAGCAGGGGAGAACCTCTGGTTGGTTTTTGTGACCAAATTTAGTACATCCACGTGGGAACTATGAAATGGAATCATATTATTGTTCTAATGATTACAATTTCTTAAAAAATATTTTTAAGATCTTTGTTTTTGTTTGTATGTTTATTTGTTTGTTTTTAATGTTAACTCGGTTTAATACCCGTGTTACATACGAGTTACATAATAATATTTCTAAATAAACAGATTATAACCATTATATTTAACAATTTATAAATACTAAATATGTTTGCCACATCAACTTATGCATGATGAAAACTTTTACTTAATTTCCCACCCAAACTTCCTATTATAAACAAAAAATTTCTCTCTACTAGTTAACCACAAAACCTTAATTTATTAGATAGACTAGTGTATTTGGTAGAAGTATTCTCTCTTAAATGAGTTTAAATTAAGACATGAGGCGTATGTGTTGTTATATAGGAGTATGATATTTTTGTTGTCAAAAAAATTGTTTATCACGTATGTCTAGTCTTTTGTTTGTATATTTATTTAGTACATTAAAAAAACTCATGTATTATGTTCATTAAAAAAATTAATAATTCAAACTATGATTTGTTTGCTAATAATGATTCATACTAACAATTTAACTAATAATAATTTTAATTTTCGATTTTTGTAACCAACGATAGTCCGGACGACTCTTGATAATATAATCACCGTAGACTTACACTTGATTATCTTTCAATCTTAGCTCGATTACACTCACTTTGAGTATGTTTGTTTTCATCTTAACCTTTCCTAGGACCATACATAGACAAGTGAGAGTTTTATAAAATGTGTTTATTTCTTTTTTTTTTCCGCGTATGAAAAATAACTTTTATTTATTTTTTTGCTGATAACAAAAACAATTGTTTGACTAAGCCACTTAACTAGTCATTGGCTAGATTGTTTAATTTTATGAACAAATAATCAATTAAAAAAATTGATTAGTTTAAAATTGAGCTAATAAAATATTTAAATGTATAAAGAGTCAAGTAGGATATCATCTTTCGGCTATTAGCTTCGAAAGTCCGCAACTTTTTTATTTTATTACTAGGGTTAAAACCCGTGTGTACACACGGAATAAATATAATATATAAATAAAAAATAAGAATGTAATACTTAAAAAAAATGTAAAATATTTTTTCAATATCATACTAATCACATTAAAAAAATGATGAATGTTTTGTAACTAATACATAAAAAATCTAATGATTAACTAAATTTATAATTCATAAAGATCCCAAGTTCTTCTTTATACAACATTTAATGTTCTCCAGCCTATTAAGTTTACCAATGTTATCTAATATTAAAAATTTTGACCGTTATACTTAAGTTTTTTGATAATGCAATATTTAGTTGACAATGTGCAAAAACTAAAACACAAACCAACAATGTTTGAAATGAATAAAAAACCAAAAACACTTCTTAACCGAGTTAAAATATTCAAATGGGTTAACTATGCATGCATCAACTTTCTAATGAGTTGACTCAATTCTTCAAGTTATAATATCAAATCGGTATTCACTTTACAAAGTAATAATAATCAAAATTCAATCAAATTTAAATGTCGGAGCTTGTCATGTAAGCTGCAAAAAAAATATCAGTTAATCTTCTGTAGAAACAAAATTCAACAAAACTACACAAAGCAACATTGTTTGAAATGAATAAAAAACTAAAAACACCTCTTAACTGAGTTAAAATATTCAAATGGGTTAACTAAGCATTCATCAACTTTCAAATGAGTTGACTCAAATCTTCAAGTTACAATAATTAAATCGGTATTCACTTTACAAAGTTATAGTATCAAAATTCAATAAAATCAAATGTCATGTAAGCTGTAAAAAAAATCTCAGTTAATCTTATGTAGAAACAAAATTCAACAAAACTACACATTATAAAAAACATGAGGCATTAGATGATTGTTAATATATGTAAGTATGCAAGTGGGTGGTTAATACTTGTATATATTTCATTCATTTCTCTTCAAATTTCATAATCAATCCTATCAAGTATTATAAACTATGAGCCAAAACTAAAAAGTAAGGAGTGTAGTTTGTAAGTTAGCAAATGCTTAATTTTATTAGTGCAACACGAGTTAAATAGTTAAAAGGGAAGATATGATTAAATTAAATGGCTATTCTAAACTTTGGATCACTCAAAAATAAATAACTAAAGAATAATACATTCAAATTCACTTGGAACCAATTACATTTGTTTACTACAAAATAAGGTGTGTAAATTACCAAAATAATACAAAAGACTAAAAAATAGTACAATAGCAACCCAGATTTTTTAACATTCAAATTCAAAACTGATATGTCGATATCATTCCTTAGCCATAATATTACAAAACAAAATTAGAGATGCATTAATCACACAAAGTTAATACCTCGTTCTAAAATCTATTAGAACTAACCATACTTATAGTTGTTACTTATTAAGCTCAAATTTGCAATAAAATATTTTTACTACAGATGGCAATTTTCTACTTTTGTAATTACATTACACTTACCTTAATGGGAAAAGAACTTGCTAACCTTCAAGTTATGATCCGCATACTTCAATTTGTAACTTTCAAGTTATGATCAGCATACTTCAGTTTGGGTCTTATATTGTCATGAGTTGTGAGCTAGCAAATTGTACAAAAAGAAACATGTCCAGGTCAATATACATCTAATAAAAATTAAGATCTCAGATGCTTAAAATGCTCACGATGGCTTCATGGTAGGCATTTAAATTGTCGTACAATAGTTGAGTTTGTTAGCTATTTATGAAGCTAACAATTTATTTACTCCAATGATGAATAAAACTGTGGATGCTTAGATTAGTATAATCTCGAATACGATAAAGAGAAGTTGTAAGCAATACTAACATTTGGGAGTAATAAGAGATTTGGAACCATGAATGTCGTTGTCCACTTCCCTGTTGAAATTTTTTAAAAGTATGTCTGTAAATACATCCGAGAATTTGTGTTAGCTTGCAAAATGCAAAAAAGATATCAAGAAACCATGTTGGGTATGTTACCAATCTAATTCATCTATCCAAAATCTTCCATCCAAATGTAGAAAATGTCCTTCGCCTAAGACCTCATGAGGTAAATGAATTTTAATTAATCAATAGTTTAAAGGAAAAAATTTAACTGCAAAGTGCAAATCCTCCAAAAAAGACAGAAAAAGAGTTTGACTATTAGGGTCAAACATCCCCTTATCTTCAACATTTGTTCATTTAGTAAGCATAAAAAATGAATTCATATAGAATTTGATCTTTATGGTTAAGCTACAATTGCTGAATATACTAAACTGAAACTCAATAAATCGAAAACTCATACGCATGAAAATCAACCAATCAACAAAATAGTATCTCTCAAACATCGGTGTCATAGTTTGATCTAAAGCAGTTTAAGTCGAGTAACTACAAAAATCATCAAATGACCGGATGAATAATAAAAAAAGTAACATTACATTTATTTGAACAATTTCAAAACCAATACACATAAGAAATTATGAAATATATAAGTGGAAGTTGAGTAATTAGAAAATCATCAAATGTTATTCTTATATAGTTGCCCTAATTCAAACTAATGCAGTGAAAGTTGATTAATTCAAACATACCTAGATTGGAAGCAATTGAAGGCGAAATTGTGATGAATAAAAAAGCCTAAATCACATAACATAAACACAAAAGGAAAATCAAAATTACAGTAAAACAAATGCCTTGAAAGACACCATACCTAGCAATAAATTAGGTGTTGGGAGCAAAACTAAAGGGTTCGATTGTACAATTAGTGGTATCACTATACCCTTGCAAGCCAGAAAGAAAAAAATCAATCAAGAAGAAATCAAACACACATAGAAGAAAATGTTAATATACTAAAACTGAATAACTGAAATAGGAAGATAACAAAACATAAATGGATATACAAATAGTGAAGAAACCATAAAGAATTAGTTGACATCAAGCATGTACACATTCATATTTGAAAATCAATTTATTAAAACAATAGTGAGGAAATACTAAACATCATCAAAGTGATTATAACAATTTGAAGGAAATGAAACAAATCCAAACAATACATGTTTGCAATTTTTCACAGTTTAATATTTGGGCTATAATCACATAATAAACAAATCAAGAAATTCAATTCAACCAAAGCTCAAAATCATAACGACATCTATATCAATATTGATAATCAAAACTTTACCTTAAATATTATGACTGCTTCTTTGTGTTATCAAGTCAAAACCAAACAAAACGACAATGGGTTGATAAGGATTGTGTGTGAATTGAAAAAGAGAGACCGGTATTTAACACATCCAACACGTTATGATTTAAAGCATAAGGGAACCAATTAGATTTCTGGTTGTTTCCGCCAATGTTAGGGTTCCATAGCGATCGATTTTCCATATTTGCAATCGAAGTGTTGGAAGGAAACTTTCAATTGGAAACTTAAATGTGATTTAAGGAATTGATAAAGAAGATATGGAAACCGACCTTATAATCATGGAAATGAAATCATAGATATTAAAAGCAATTTCACACCCAAAGATGGAAAACAATTTCGCCCGCTCAAATATGCCACCCAAATAATATGTCCGCCCAAACTTGCCGCCCATCACAAAAAAAATACCGCCTTTTTTGCCGCCCAAATGGGGTGATTTGCCTCCCCTAAATACTTGGAATTATTAGGTAGATATGTTCGGCGCTTTAATGTGATAATAAATAACATGACATATATAAAAATCCTGGCAGTTTTATTTACTAAACTATAAACTCGTGTGGAGATGTTAAAATGCATAATACTTTTATTTAGTACATGATATTTGTCATAAGTTATTTTTTTTTAAAATTCACATTGACAACTAGGTTTTAAAATATGTTACGTCGAATCTTTGATAAAATTAGCATGTCGCAACCGCAAATTTAAATCTTATAAAGCATCACAATTTTAAAGTTGTGATAAAAAAATAAGAAGAAAACAACAGAAAAATTGAAACACAAAAAAGCTTTGATGACATGTATATTTACGTTTTATTTTTTTTAACACAACACCTTTAGTTTCAAGAAGAAATATATAACATCCGTCAATAGTTGAATTCAAGCCAAAGACTTGGTACTTCTAAAACAAATGCGTTATCAATAGATCACTAACCCATTACCATTTTACGTTTTGATAATTTGTACATTATTAGACCACCCCCTTTTGGGTGAGGTTCGGTGACGGTCAAGAATTAGGTTCAAATACAAAGTCTAAATTTCCTACAAAGTCTAAGAAGGAATTTGGACCATTAGATCTAATATTAAATGAATATCAATGGCTCATAAACATAAGATGACATAATGGTAAATAGTTAGAACTTTAAATGGTAGGCCAAGGGTATATTAGTCTTGTCTCATTTTCAAATTCCACCCTTTTTTTTAAACGTCCATAACTTTTACATACGACAATATTTTTTAATAAAAATTACACCAAAAAAACGAGCGTTTTTTTATCTTCAAAACGCATATAATATTGATATATAAAAAACATTTTTTTTTTTGAAGCTTCAGCTCATTGTGTTATATTCGTTAGGTCATGGTGTTATATTTTTCAGCTCATTGTGTATATAAGTCAAGATATTGTGTTATATTTTTCAGATTGTGTTATATTCGTCAGGTCATTGTGTTATATTCGTCAGGTCATTGTGTTATATTTTCATCAGGTCGTTGTGTTATATTTTCATCAGGTCGTTGTGTTATATTTTCATCAGGTCGTTGTGTTATATTTTCATCAGGTCGTTGTATTAAATTTTCATCAGGTCGTTGTGTTAAATTTTCATCAGGTCGTTGTGTTATATTTTCATCAGGTCGTTGTGTTATATTTTCGTTAGGTCGTTGTGTTATATTTTCATCAGGTCATTGTGTTATATTTTCACCAGGTAATTGTGTTATATTTTCATCAGGTCGTTGTGTTATATTTTCATCAGGTCGTTGTGTTATATTTTCATCAGGTCGTTGTGTTATATTTTCATCAGGTCGTTGTGTTATATTTTCATCAGGTCGTTGTGTTATATTTTCGTCAGGTCGTTGTGTTATATTTCATCAGGTCATTGTGTTATATTTTCATCAGGTAATTGTGTTATATTTTCATCAGGTCATTGTGTTATTTCAGATCATTGTGTTATTTCGTTAGGTTATTGTGTTATAACACAATGACATGAATAAATAACACAATGACTTGACAAATAACACAATGAGCTGAAAAACGTGAATTTTTTTTTGTTTTTTTATATGAATATTATATGCGTTTTAAAGATAAGAAAATGCTCGTTTTTATGGTGCAATTTTTTTTAAAAAAATAATATCGTATGTAAAAGTTATGGATGTTTAAAAAAATGGGGTGAAACTTAAAATATAGAGACATTACCATGTTTACCCTTCCTTCTAATTTTAAGGGAGTGCCACATGTCATCATCTCATGACTTCTTAGACTTTCTAGGAAAATTGAACTTTGTAGTATAACTCCACTCAAATACTCAAATGCACACTTTTTGTAGTTAATTATATTTCTTTTATCATTTCCACTAAAAAAATAACAAAAATCATCCGATCATCTTTTATGTTTATATTTTATAACAACTTTAATCCATTCTAACATTAGAGATAGATTATAGTAAAGGATGACGAATATTTGTTATTTTCTTCGTTTGAGTAGGCAAAGTGAATTTTATCGTATAACTAAAAAAAAGTAATTTTCTATGCTTTTTAGTATTGACTAGGCATCATGTAGGATGAAGGAAGTCACCATTAGGTAAAAACGTGAGAGAATAAAATTGAGTAATATTAAAAAAAGGATTTTCTAATATGTGCCTTAATGACACAAATAACAAACTTTTAATATGTTAAGTATTCTTACTAATTACATTAATATTCTACTACTTACCATATTTACCAACAAAAACTAAATATAAAAACATGATTTTGTTGGTAATTATGGTAAATAGTAAAATATTTATCTAATTAGTAAGAATACTTACCATAATAAAAACATGCTATATGTGCCCTTAAGGTACATATTAGAAAACCCCAAAAAGGCTTGCACCATATTCTCCCCTTGCGGCTTGCACCTACACCCACAAGGCTCACACCCATCGAGCCCTTTCGTTGTGGCGTCCACGATCACACCCTACGCATGTGACGGGGACATGAGTCCTCTCACCATCCAACAAGTAATAAAATTTAAATTTTCTACCTACCTAAACTATTTTCATTTAAAATTAGTTCACAATTTTTCTTTTTAAAGAATAATTCAAACTTGTACATCAAAAAGTAAATAGGAGTAGGTGATGTGGTACCAAATTAGGTATGTACAAGTTTCAATAAATAATGTACAAGTTAAGTAAACACATTTTATATTTGGCATATAATCAAATATATAAAAGTTATGTAATAATGTAGAATGATGGAAGGGTAATAATGTAATTTAAAAGTTATAAGATTCAACGAGTTATTTATGTCCCCAACACCGAATCTATACGAATTTGTCGCACTCACAACGCCTCTTTGGGTTTTGGTTCCAAAACAACCGATCATTTTTTTGTTTATCAAAAAACAAACCTCACCTTTTTTCCATATTTCTCCTTCTACCTTATTCAACTTACAGATTTGGTCCCTAAGCTTACTCATGATTGTATTATTATTATTATTATTTTATATATATATTTTGTATTGATAGACAAACTAATTTTTAAGAGTAGAATGCTTTTTTTTTTAATTAAGTTTTGGTCTTTTTTGTCCTTTCAGATTAAAATTTTTTATTTTTTTATGGGTATCTAACTTTTTAATAGCTTGTCATATTTGGCTAACTCGGTTAATTTTTACCCGTCAAGTTATGTCTTTTTAATATGTTTTAAATTATTAATTATTAGTTTAGTAATTTTCAACCGAAAAGGTGTTAGTATGTAACCATTAGTTTAATACATATTAAAAAACATAAATGTTTCTAACTTAACAGGTGAATGAAGTTAAGTGAGTTGACTAAATATACAACTTATTTAAAAAGTCATGAACTAATTAAGAAGGAAAAACAATCTTTTTGAACAAAAAATGATAAAATATAACAAAAATCAGAGACAAATATGATAATTTACTCTTCAAAATATTATAAGTTGGTAATTTATTTATATTGATTTATAACGAATAAACAATAGTTTACTTCTATTTTTCTCGTGGATAAATATACACCCTATTACTTGGTATAATCATATTAGTAATATTGATATTAGTTTTAAAATAAATGCATACACTCTTATATGTAGTTATATTTGACCTTGTGTACACTAATAGACTGTGTACGTTTTGCACAGCATTTTTTCCTTTACACATTGATTGTATGTTTTAAGCTTTACAGTCATGTTTAGTTCAAGGACCACTTAGGGAGGTGGGAGTGGAGACGAGGTCAAGCAAGGAGGTCGACGAGCTCGCAAGATGCTTACACCCATCAAAACGAGGTCGAGCGGCGAGGAGTTGGACGAGGACAGCAACTCGTTCACGAGGAAGAAAACTAGCCGTTCAAAACTAGCCGTTTTATTACCGTTTAGCTTATTTTATTACCGTTTGAATTAAAAAAACAATTTTAAATAATAATTAACTTATTATATTTTTACACTATAAAAACCACCTCATTTCAACATAATTTCTCACATCTTTCCTACTTTCTTACTTTTTATACAAATCATCAAATTTTTAT